>CM038794.1:282498264-283022192 GCA_021764765.1 Vicia sativa
AATGCTTGACCATGGCAATTTTCTATTTTATTGATTTTATTTTGAATTTTAGAACATTTAATTCAAAATTAAATTATATAAAAATAAAATCATATTTTTCTAAAGGGCTTATTTTATATGTTCCTTAATGTCCAAGAAAGCGGAGAATACTTGCCAAATTGTGCTTGATCATGCATTGAAGAGAAAATCAAATTTCTTTCAAAATTTGATTTTATTTGAAAAAATATTGAATGCTCCAAATCAAATCTTTTCCATTCCTTTTTCCTCTCAATCCTCTCTATAAATACTGGGCATGTGTACAAGCATGGACACGGAACCCTAACCTAAAAACAAACCCAAAACTTTGGCAAAATTTTCAAGAATCCAAAATTGAATTTTGTTTTGAAACTTAAACCAATCTAACCATCCAATCCTCCTCGGAGGTTCCCGGTAACTCAAACCACCCCTTGCTCAAGGCGGATCGCCTTAGATGGTGCCGCAGCTCTCAGGTTTGGTAACTTTTCAAATTTCGATTTCATAATTCCATTAATCGTTTTCATGTATTTGTTTGTGTTCGGGCATTCATTAGATCATGTTTGATGCATTACATGAAAGTTTCCACGTAGAAATCAAGCATGCCATTGTTAGGGTTTTAGGTATGAGTTTCGAAACACGAGTTCGGGCCGTTTCAGGACGAAGGATTGCACCATCGTGCTACAAGGATCGAATTAGTCGATCTGGTTTTTTTTTCCGCGTTGAATGATGCATTTTGCGGGTTTTTAGGGTTGAAGGGCAATCGGAAGATATAGGAGCCCTAGCTCGTGGACTCGGTGTTGAAAGTCGATTTGCAGCGTGGAAGTTTGGCTCGCTCGATTAAACACTAGATTACATAGGGTCCACAATTTGTTGGGTTTGGTTAGTCGGTGACACGTTTACCTTAATATTGATTTGATTTTGAATTTCAAAACACCAAGTGTCATGTGTTCGATGGTTAAGCGTTGGCTATCGTGGATACCTCGAAGGACATCGATTCGATCCTTCAGTATTGGTTTGTTTTCTTCTTTTCAAACTTGCAAACTTTTCCATATTTTCTTATTTTAATATTTTCCATTCATTTTAATTTCTTTTCTATATTTTATTTGCATTAAAAATTACCAAAATATAATTTTCTTTTTGCATTTATTCTCTAAAATGTTTATTTAATTTAATAAATTTAAAATATCTTTTTGCATGCATATTTATTTTATTTTTATTTTAGCATTTAAATCACTTTTAATTCATTTTAATTATTAAATCATTAAAAATCCCAAAAATTATTTTAACTTATTTATCTTATTTCCAGCATATATTAATTTTTCATATTAAAAATTTGCATTTTCTAACATTTTCTCTTGTTCGATTCATATTGCATTTTCCGATTTCTTATTCTCACGAGGTTGCTCCGATTAGGACGTTTTCTTTTATCATTCTATTTTTTCCAAATGTAATTGCTCGTGGGTTGTAATAGTTTAATTTAGGGTTTATTTTCCATTTTAAAATTGTATCGCCCCAACCATGTAATAGCGTGATTTATCTTTCCGCATTTTACATTCCGCATTTTACTTTCCGCACCTTATTAATTGCTAGTAATTAGGCGTGTATGGCAAGATAATAATTGGACATAGCACACTAATCTTCAAGATAAAATATCAAATTGACACACTTCTTTCACCGCACCCCTTAGGGTAATTCTCTCGATGCCTTCGATTTCAAATGGTCATGTCCCTCGAGCGTAGAGGTATTCTAGCACGTTGCCTTCAAAACAAATCATCATAGTCCCTTCGATACAAAGATCATAAGACCCACGATGTCGCCTCCGAATACATGATCTTGACCCTCGATTGTCGCCTCGAAAATGATGATAGTCCCTGAATGATGTAGGATACTTCCTACAAGTTGCCTTATGACCATCCGATGTCCCTTGAATGTCCGCTTACATCCAGCGAATGGAGCTACCTACTAACTAATGGTATGGCTAGCTATTCTAAAGAATGTAGAAGTACAAAAAGCGACCAATCGGTGGGTAAATAAGTCTTTTAGTTGCTTGCTCTATCAAATGCTTCACACCACACACTCTTTCAAAGTTCAAATTCTTTTCAAAACAAAACATTTGAACACTTTGTATACACTCCTACATGAGTCATTACAAAGTCAAAGCGAAATGCCTTTTTCAAAACATCTTTGTCAAACACACGAGAAAGCAATTTTAAAAGTGATCTAGAGCAACTAAGAGCCGTAGATAACTACGGATGGAAAGGTGCTAATACCTTCCCTTTTCATAACCATTCTCCGAACTCGAGAATCTAACGAAGGTCTTTTCTTTTACTTTTACCTTCTAATTGGATAAAAATAAAGTCGGTGGCGACTCTTGCTATCCGCACATTTGGATACAAAAATCCTAAAAAGTCGAGTTCACCGTATCACAGGCTGGCGACTACTCTGGGAAACACCTAAAGAGAGGTATTAGGTTTCTAGATAACTTTTATTGCTTTGTTTGACTTGTATGCTTTATCTTTAAGGGTTGCTTGGGTATTATATTGTTGGGGATCCTACACGGATCGGGTTTCCTTTTAGGTAAGTAGCATTAGATCATCGGACCGTTAGCGTATAACTAAGCGGTCAACATGATGGCTACGTTAGCGTGACACTTTGGTTGTCCGATACTCTTCATTCCCAAGTTGAAGATAGTATTTGGCTTCTGCGTGGTGTCATGCTAACTAAACTTTTAGAACCTTAATTGACCCATCTTGGCCATTAGAAGGTAGTGAGATGGCGGCTTTGGTGTAGACCGAGGTTGGTTGATACTCGATGCTCGCTCATTGAGATTAGACTTTTGGGACATTTTCGATCGACCACTTGGCCGTCGTATTGAAATAAGCGCCTACGAGAAAGATCATGATGTGAGATTCCTAGAACCGGTTACTATTATAGGGCGGGATGAACCAACTCAAACTTTTGGTGGGGTAATCACCTATACCTCATGCAAGCCTTAACCTAGGCTCATTGAATTGTTTGTGTGTGCTAAACATGACATCATGACATCATTAATTGCATATCATTTCTAACTATTTCAGGACCTAGGGTTTATCTTTGCTACTTTTTGTAGGGATTATGGCTTCTAGAAAGACTATCCGAATCAACTTCATGGGTATCCCTTCTCAACTCAAAATTGGTTTGAAATTCCGACCATGCTCGGTTCATCAAAGACATGGTTATCTACTTGATTTGGTTATCTCGGTTTTGAAGAAGATATGATGCATGTCTATTCGGTTCTTTGATCAAAACACCATTGCTTTACATTTCAGTTATCGTTGGTTCCTACCTTGGAAGAGTTCTCTAAGCTACTTGGGATACCTATTCTTGACCAAATGCCATTCAGGTTTGAAAAGGTTCCTAAGGAAATACAGCATCGACTTACATCTTAAGCGTTCGATATTGAAGCCAATTGGGAAACTAGAGTGGAGTTAAGGGTTTACTTTCAAGTTCTTAATCAAGAAAGAGAATTCCTCAAAGTTATGAGTTTCCATGCATTTGAGAACATTGTGGCCTTGCTAATTTATGGTTTGGTTCTATTTCTAACTCGGATCAATTCATAGATATCAATGCCATCAAGTTTTCTTACCCGCAATCCATGCCTACACTTGGAGACATCCTACATTCTCTCCACACTCGTACTACTAAGCGACAAGAACTCTCATGTGTTGTATCCGTTACTTTCAAGGTGGTTTATTCGCACCTTCCTCCATCGTTTTGAAGAATGAACAAAGGTTGAGATGGTCTCAAAGATGATGTCACTCTCTCATTCGGATATCCGTTGGAATCTTTTCTCTCAAAGGACTTCACCTTCATTGGCGTTGTGGAGAATTCCTAATGTACCACTCCTTGGTATAAGGGAGGTATTACTGACCCTTCTCTAGCTACGTCGGTTTGGTTTTGCTCGAAAGGATGGTCCACATGATATGCTTCTCCAAGATGTTGTGTTCGACTACAATCACGATCTCGAGTGCAAGCGGTTTATACATGCTTGGGGCATGGTAAGAAGGCGATACCAAGACTTTGGGGCACCGAACTCCATTCCTTGGAACCTTACCTCGAATGGGTGCGAGCTCGGGCTCAAAACCTCATGATGCCATTCACGCTTTGTTTTACATTAATTATGGAACTGTTGCTATAGGTGGCGTACCTATCTTGTTCTCCATCGACATGCCTCACGATTTTGAAGACTTGAAGAGATCTTGGATTCAACTAAAGAAGAAAGGGATACCTTTGAAGCTCGGTGTTATGCAAGCGAGAAGAAAGTGTTAGAGTTGACAAGCTACTTCACGAGGCGAAGCATCAATACATCGGCAAGAGGAGCGCCCATGGGAGACTTAGAGCTTTAGGATTTTATGTTTTCTTTTATTGTTTGAACTATCTCTTGTACTTAAAAGAAAAAAAAGAATAATGAAAGTACTAATAAATGTTTGTTCATTGCTTGTTTAACAAATTTAAATCTCTAGGTCCTTGAAAACATTGCATTGCATTCGCATAAACATTGCATAGCATAGCATAACATTGCATCACGGTACATTGGAGATTGGTTTTCTCATTTGCTCGCTATTTTTAAATGGCTCTTGAGCAGTATCAAGATCTCGAGCTCAGAATGCTCGGTTTATTGAGATGTTCTAATTTGGTCCAGGCCAAGAAGATTTGAAGAAGCTCATCAACAAGAAGAAGAAGGTTGTTGGTCTCCTCAACATGGGTGAGCGTTTCAAAGGGGTCCTAAGGTGGTCGGTCGTATTGGCTCTCGAAGGAAGTGTCCATCTGGGAGTACCAAGGGTGATGAAGGTGAGCGTGAGACAAAGAAAGGAGGAAGGACCACTACGATTATAGCCAACACTCGATGAAGATGACAAGTACAAACAACGAAGAAATGCAGAATCTTGTGGAAAACGAAATGTCAGGGCTGAATTTTGATGGAGTCTTGTTCTGGTGTTGTGATTCCTCCCAGTTCAAAGTTCCTACTTTTCCAAATATGATGGCATGTCTTGCCCTAAATTTGCATTTGAAGTCCTATGTCGGAGATCAATCCCCGCGATGCGAAAGTTGTGGATGCACTATTTTCAAGAGTTTGTCGGAACCAGTTGGAATGGTACTTATCGACTAGAGAATGGCCGTATCCGTACTTGGGTGACTTGGTGATGCTTTCTCTGAGACGATATGAGTACAATCTTGAATTGACACCCTGCATGCAACTACAAAGCATGTCTATGGGTGTGACGAGTTCAAGGGTATGCTCGAAGTGGAGATCTAGCGGTGAGTTCAACCACCCTTGTCCAATAGGGAGTTGGTTGATATGTTCATGGGGACAACGGCAGGCCCATTCTTCAATCATCGATTGGAAATTCTTCATCCAGTTCAAGTGATATTGTGATGACGCGTGGAAGGTGGTATCAAGTGGGAAGATCCATGTGAGATCATCTTCAATCTTGAAGAGATCTTTTGGTGGTAAGAAAAAGCCAACTATGTATGGTCGAGCGAGGCAAGACCGGCCGTGCTCTCAATCGTAGGGCGGTTGTGATCTCGAATCATCGGCTAACCTCGGTGAGACAGCAGCGTGGCAGGCAACGCCCGAGGCAGTTCTGAAGATCAACATGCCATTATGTGAGCCAGCACATGTTGAGCAGTGATTACCTTGAGGATCCTCCTCGAATGTCAACACTTCCTCTCAGAACAATCCTAATGCTAAGTGTGCTTACCCATTCCACAGCCGGGACATGACAACGACAATTGTTGGGCTCGAAGAACAAGATTCAATATGATTGAAGCTAAGCAGTTGAATTTGATCCTCTGTTGAGACTCGAATGTGATCGCGCTATGCCTAATCATGACAAGAGTTCCAATCTTTGTTGGTGGCGATACTTATGTTTTCAACATAGATGACTTGACCATTCCTCGATGGTATTAAGAAGAATTTGTTGCAAGCGGTGTCAATCCGGGATGCCCGGTGTCGTTGGTGCCCATCCACTGATGGTTGTGCTTGGTTGAGAAGGCGTGTTCGATTGCATGATGGATGTGAGATACTATTTACGAAACCACACATGCGAGCGTGTGAAGAAATGTCTAAGTTGAAGATTGACAATGCTGAAGAAGCACCATCAGTGTGGGATACCTTGGGGCAGCCAAGTGGAAAGTATGATTACATGGTGAAGTACACGTTCACGAAAGTTACAAGATTCCTATTGAAGATGTTAAAGGCGACCGGATGGGGTGGCGATTTCGAGAAGACTATCTTGATGTTAACACGATAAGAGTTTCCTCTGCGATTACGTGCCTGGTGGCACCTCTCATCATACTTCTCCAAGACGGTTCCATATTCCTCGACAAAGCTATCCCTTGGAATTGGATGCGAGGTTTACTATCATGGCGTCAAGCAAGACCCTACGACCATTGAAGATCTTACGATTGAAGCTACATTCGACATTGACAACATCACGGATCAAGTAAGGTGACGAGCAGGAAGAGTATTCTCTCGAGATCTCTCCTCAAAAGACAACTGCGACTCCGGCTCGCATTCCACTACTCAATCAATATCCCAGAGGAAAGAACCGGTGTGGCCCGTCACCTCGACGAAGTACCAAAAATTCTTGAAGACACCTCGAAACAAGAAATGGAGAGTGCGAAGATCATCAAGAAGAGTGATTACAATGTTGTGGAACAATTGGGACGACCCGTCCAAGATCTCCATGCTTGCTGCTCTTGTGCTCAAGGCTCATGCTAATGCCTTGGTGAAGTTTGAAGAATGCTCATGTGCGCAAGAAACTACCAGCGATCAATTCGAAGTTTGTATTGCTAGCTGGCTGCCAACGGGCCTAGGTTACGATCTTGATTTGACTCCTAGGAAAGAAACACAACAAAGCCTTGCACATCTACCGTGAATGCAAAGTACCACTTATCTCATGTCTTGGTTGATACGGGTTACGCTCGAATATCCTACCAAGGCGCTTTTGATCGACTTGATGTCGAAGGGTTGGTTACGAGACCCGGTGACATTATCGTGAGAGCTTTTGATGGTTCTAAGCCTGGGAGTACTTGGAGACTCACTCTTGCTGTTAAAGTCGGTTCCCGGACTTTGACTCCACTTTCTTTGTCATGGACATCCGTCCATTACTCTTACCTACTTGGGCGCCCTTGGATACATGGGCGGCGTACCTCTACCTTGCATCAAAGGCTGAAATACCGGTGAAAGGGAAGGTTGTTACGGTGTGTGGTGAAGAGTATGAGTCGGGTCATCTCTGGTCATTCCGTTATCTTGAGATGGAAAGTGAATTCTTGAGACTCCACATCAAGCTTTTGAAACAATACCCAGTCATGCACATTGACTCTCACCATCCTCCTAAAGTTACTAAGTTCCGCCTAGGATGGCCTCGTTGAAAGATGCTCTTTCTTGTTGAAGAAGGAGGTACTTTGTTTGGGGTCGACTCCACGATCTTCCTTTCAAATCAGACAAGGTGGTTTAGGCTTCACCATCAAGTCGAGAATGATACGCCCGCGAGCGTGCGGCCATCTTCCTTCGCATCGGCGAGTGGACCATGCTATAGAAGGCAGCGACAACCCGACATCGACAGTGGATCTTCGACTCGGATCATGGGCTCGTGATTGGAAGACGAAGGCGTCATACCAATCTCCTTTAGTCGGGAGTAATTGCTCTTGTTTTGTTTTGCTTTTATTATTTCTTTATGTTTTGAACAATAAACTTTGAAAGCCTAGTGCCTTGCGGGGCATCATGGCTCGTTTGCGAGGTTATTACACATCGTTTGCGTATTTTCATTCAATAAATTCGTTGGACTTTTGCATTCAATTGTTTGTCTTTCTTTATCACCCTTCAAAAGCTATGTGTTTCTTACACACCCACGTGATACAACTGCGAATCACTCGAATCTAGTTAATATGGTATGCTAGTGCTAAATATGACTTGATAATCCGATCTACCAAGCCGAAGGCGAAAGTGAGGAAGATTGTGAAGTGCCGGAGAACTTGCGGGGCTGACGGCAAAGAGCGAGTTATCACCACCTGACAAGTTGAGGTTGTGAATTTGAGTGCGGAAGAGGCAGGAAAGAGATCAAGATAGGAAGGCGGGTCTTGAGAGCAGTGTTAAAGAAAGGTTGATTCGGATCTCTGAGACTATGTTGAGGTTTGCTGGTCATACGAAGACATGGGGTTGGACATTGATATTGTGGTACAGATTGCTTGACAAAAGAAGGTTTTCTCGGTGAAACGAAGGTTCGTCGTATCGTCCGAGATGTCGGAGAAAATCAAAGCCGAAGTTATAAGCAGTTCAACGCTGGTTTCTTTGTCACTTCTTATCGATTGGGTTGCGAATGGTACCGTGCCCTAGAAGGATGGTAAAATGCGAATGTTGTGGATTGATCCGAACAGCGTCAGAAAAGCGATTTCCCACTTCCTCATATTGATGTTACGGTTGACAACACGCAATACAAGGTTTTCTCCTTCATGGATGGTTTCTCCGGTTACAATCAGTTAAAATGGCTCCGAAGACATGGAAGACTACTTTTGTTACAGTGGGGCACTACTTTACAAAGGTTATGCGTTTGAATTGAAGAACGCGGCGCCACTTATCGGTGCTATGGTGACATTGTTTCCGACATGATTCATCACGAGATAGAGGTCTCGTCGGCGACATGATAGCTCGATCACGGGTGAAGAACATCTTGATCATTTAAAGCTGTTTGTGGTTGAAGAGTGATTGAGGCGAGATCTAACAAGTGCACTTTGAGTCGATCCGGTAAACTCTAGGGTTTGTTGTGATGGATAAAGGGTATTGAGGTTGACCCGCCAAGGTTAAAGCCATTCAAGAGATGCCGGTGCCCACTTGCGAGAGAAGGAAGTCGGAGGTTTCTTGGGCGATTGAACTACATTGCGATTCATTGCACACCTAAGCGCTGCACGTGAGCCAATCTTCAAGTTACTAAAGAAAGATCAAGTAGTGGAATGGAATGCGATTGCCGGATCGCTTTTGACAAAATCAAAGTACCTCAGAATCCTCCTGATACAGCGCGAAGGAAGACCTCTCATCATGTACTTGCGGTGTTAGAGAACTCGATGGGGTGTGTGTTGGGGCAACATGGCGAGTGCAGTGAAAAGAGCATGCAATATACTACCTTAGCAAAAGTTTACCGTGTGAAACAAGATACTCACAACTCGAGAAAACTTGCAGCGCTTTGGCTTGAAACGCTCGCCGAAACTAAGCGGTATATGTTGACTCACACTACTATTGATTTCAAGATGGATCAGATAAAATACATATTTGAGAAACCGCTCTCTCGGAAGAATAGCAAGATGGCAAATGATCTTGACCGAGTATGACATCCAGTACACTTCTCGAGCGATCAAAGGAAGTGTAGTGGCCGATCATTTGGCTCATCAAGCCGTGATGACTATCGGTCTGAAGTTAATTTCGGATGAAGATGTTTTACTAGTTCTGATTGTGCCGAGGCCCGGCGAAGGACTGAACAAGGATCGATGGACTATGGTCTTTGATGGAGCCTCAAGCGCGCGTGGCATTGGCGCCATCATTACATCCCTACGGTGGACATCGCCTTTCACCGCTTGATTATGTTTCGGTTGCACTAACAACATGGCGATCTGGCGTGCATCATGGGTCTTAAAGGCGCTATTGACTTAGAATCAAGTTCTTACAAGTGTATGGAGACTCGGCTTTGGTGATCGATCGAGTTAAGGCGAGTGGGATCACGAAGCATCCGAATCTCATTCCATATCGAGCATGTTACGAGTTTGATTCCTAGAAGAGATCACTTTCAATCATCCACGAGAGAAATCGGTTAGCGAGCGCATTGGCTACTATATCGTCTATGTTCAAGTTAGATGGGACAGGGCTCCCCGGATCATCATTGAGAAGTTTGGCGAACCGGTATTGTTGTGAGCTTGTGAGAAGAGAAACCTTGTACTATGGCGTGAAGAGGTATCTTGAGACTCGGAATATCCATGAGGGCATCATCAATGATAAAGTTCATGAGAAGATTTGCATCAAATTCTTCCTCGGAAGCATCTTATACAAGCGCAACCACGACTTGTGCTTACTCATTGTGTAGACAGGAGGCAATGCGTATCATGGAAGAGTTACAGAAGGCGAATTTGGTACCCACTCGGTTGGACACCATGGCTAAGAAGATTTTGAGCGAGGTTACTATTGGTCCACCATGGAAGGCGATTGTCACCCTGCTCGATCTTGTCACAAGTGCGGTTATATGAGACAAAGTACACGTACCTCGGTACCTCACGATGTTTTAACTTCTCCTTGGCCTTTTGCAATGTGGGGCATTGACATGATTGGAGAAATCAAGCCCACTTCCAATGGACATCGTTTCATCCTTGTGGCAATAGATTATTTCACCAGTGGGTAGAAGCGACCTCGTCGCATCTACCACCAGAATGTTGTGGCTCGATTCATCAAGCATAATCTTATCTGTCGGTATGGCACTCGAAAGGATTATCACAGGATAACGGTTCCAATCTCAACAATAAGATGATCACAGAACTCTGCGATTCAAGATCAAGCATCACAATTCATCCCTTAGGCCTAAGATGAATGGCGCGATGGAAGCCGCCAATAAGAACATTAAGAAGATTATCTGAGAAGATGGCGGTGACTTACAAAGATTGGCATGAGATGTTACCATTTGCTCTTCATGGTTATCGCTCTACGTGCGAACATCAGCGGGGCAACCCCTTCTCTCTTGTATCGGTATGGAAGCCGTCTTACCCATCGAGGTTCGGATACCCTCAACGAGTCCTCCGGAGGCGGAGTTAAGCGAAGGCGATTGGGTTCGAGACTTCGCCTTGACCAGATTAATTTGATTGATGAGAAGCGACTCGCGTCCATACGCCATGGACAGTTATCGAAGCGAATGATCGGAGCATTTAACAAAAGGTCAACAAGAGTCTACCAAGTCGGTGATCTAGTAGTCAAGCGCATCATTCTTCCACAAGGTGATCCGGGGCAAATGGACTCCCACCTACGAGGGACCGTTTGTAGTCAAGGCAGTATTTTCGGTAGACTATGATACTTAGCACCATGGATGGTGAAGACTTCCACACCACATGAGCGAGACATAGTCAAAAATACTACGCATAAAGAGACCAGCTAGGTCGCGAACCTAGGCAAAATAAGGGCATCTGGCGAACCAAAGGTTCGGGCAAAAATTAAGGATATATACAAAAGATGTACACCGCAAGTCGAAAACACGAAAAGCGGCTTGAGCAAAAGGTATCCGGTGGCGAAAACCGAAAGGCGGTCTAGGCAAAAGTTAGGGATTTAAGCGTGCGACTATGTCTCTTCGGATCATACGCTTCAGGACTACTATCGGCATTCAAGGTTCAAATGGCGAAGATCGAGTCACTCACTTTCTCTGACAAGGGAGATGAGATAGTTGAAATATATGAGTACTAGCATAGTTGGGACTTAACGAGATTGTTTCCGCAGCTTTTACCTTTCTTGTGTACAAACTACTTGGCATCGCCACCTTTCAAATAAATACAACTTCTTTCTCTTTACAATTTACATTGTTGTTATTTGCAATAAGTCCAACGTTTGCTTTGAATGACTATACGTTTGACAATAAGAATCGATCACAAACATACGAAAAGTGAACATACAAAAGTACTTACTACGGTTCGGGGTGGGATGACGACGAAGTCACAAATAGTTCCCCACGAGCATAAAGGTGTCACCAACACACCTTCCCAGTGGAGCATATGTTAATCCTGACGATTCCACTCAACGAACAACGTTACATCGGTCTCAGCGGTAACACTTCATCCCGTGGATATTTCTCAATCCTCCCCTTCTCCGGCGGGGTATCGGACTCAAAACTTGGTCGAGATAGTGCATCGGAGGAAGCATACACCTTTATTCCCCGCCCGAAAGATTACAACGGTTCGACTCTTCAGCCGGTCTCGGCAACCATCAAATGCTCTGTGAGATCTACACTCGAATCCCCAGGTGGAACACCTCCTAAATTTCCTCAGCGAAGTCTACATACAAGGTCCCCAGTTGCCTCCGGACTCTCCTCGGCGGTGTCTATGAGATCTCCGACAACGAGCTTCTCAAATCTCTACCTTCCTCAGCAATATCTAGGCCAAGACTTGGTCGGATAGTGCATCGGAGGAATCAGGATATCTTTCTTCTCCTTGGCGGGGTTCTCACCTACAAATTTCCCAGGCGGTCGAGAAATCTTCAAGCAGAATATCGCATCTTCTTCAAGATGGATATGTTTTGAAATATCACAACATTCATCATTCATACATTTCTCATAAAGTCATAATTCATGCATATGTCATTCATATACCTTTGTCATGCATCATACTTTGCATAAGACTAACAAATATTCTATCAAAGTTTCTCTTGTTTTCTCCAAAGCAGTGTGATCATTCCCGGCAAGCAGGTCGAGTTAAGCCCGAGCCGGCGGAAAACTATCGAAAGACCGCCTCGGCAGCGGGTCGAGTTAAGCCCGAACCGGCGGAAAACTATCAAAAGACCACCTCTGGTTATCCTCCGATAACAGGCAATGGATCGACACGAACCTTGCGGGAAGCTATCCATTTTTGCCAACTACAACCTCTCGAAGTGTCGGCCGAAGATTTATTACGATTCCTTATTATCAACGCAACTACTGAGTCTAGCGTCGACTCGGTTGCCTTGGATGGCATCTTAAGCCCATCTCCGACTATTTGTCAATATCTCTTCACTTTCGAGAATCGCATATGGTTAAAAATCAATACAAACCAATAACCTCATTCAAGTGAACACGAAGTCTAACGTCGACTCCCTTGGATGGCATCTTAAGCCCATCTCCTCTCCATTCTAGGAACATCTGAGTCTAACGTCGGCTCGCTCCCCGACATCGACTTTTCGGATGGCATCTTAAGCCCATCTCCGTCGGCTCTCCTATTTAACACTCGAGTCTAGCGTGCGACTCGTTCCCCATGAAGTCTCCAACTTCTCCAAATGGCATCTGTAAGCCCATTCGCATCATCCACCAACGGTGCAAATTTTCGAGTTATCGGTGTTCAATCATCTTCTACCTCCGGTCACGAAGACAAGCATGTCAATCTAACCCTTCGGTAAGAAGATTGAGCAGGGGCAGTGTCATACCCCAAAATTTGCCCTCCATCTACTCAAGAGATTTCATACATCCATACTCGAGGACTCCTCGAGTTGATCGGACAAACTCTCTCTAGACAATCAACCCAAACTAGGGTTTGGTATCTCTCAAGTCAAGATGGATTTCCAACATCTCCAATGGCCTTCATGCCTCCTCATATGCTTCAAAGATTCTCCATGTCAAGTTTCAAGCCTCACAAGTCAAGTTTCCTCGGACAATTGTTCGGATGGTTGAAAATCGTTGTTGGACAAAAGTCAATGTGGTCAACATACTGTCAAAACTTCGATTTTTGGTCAACATCCTCATTTTGAAGTTACATTCATCATTTGATCAAGGGTTGATCATGATTCATCAAGAAAACTCAAGATTTGCCCAAAGTCAAACTTTCTAAATTAGGGTTTCTAGATGAAAAGTCAAGCTGAACTTTGATGATCATAACTTTCTCATACTTTCTCAGAAATTTTTCCACCACCTCTTATTTTGAAGGAAATTCAATTCTCTACAACTTCATGTCTCACAAGAATGTCCAAAAAATGCTTCATTTGAGAGGTATAGCTCAAAACATTATAGGTCATTTTCAAAGTCAACAAAAAGTCAACTTTTTGTTTTGAAGATATTTTGAGCATGGTAACTCCAATTGAGATGAGACCAAAGACATTGGTTAGAGGACTCTTAGAGCTTTCCAAAAAGTCCAAGAACACTCAAAAATGTGGAAAATTGAGCAAGTTACACCATCTACAAGTTGGGCAATTTTGGAAGAATGCACAAGAGATACTTAAAAATCAAATCTTTTGCAAATGGGCCTACTTTTTCTTCATCCTAACTTGTTCCTCAAGCAATTAGGAGTGTCAAGCCCAAAGCCACGAATTTTTGATTTATTTTTCTATTTAATTTGTAATTTATTCATTTAAATGCAAATTAAATCTTAAAATAAATTATAAAATTGAAATTAATTACAAAGATTGATTTTATTCTTTCCTTAAGGTCCAATTAACTCACAAATGCCAGCAAATTCGAAATTGGAGCAAGAAAGGCAAGATTGGATTGAAATTGATCAAGCTTTGAAGATTTGATTTTCATGGAAATATCAAATTTGATTTCCATTGAATATTGATTGATTCTTTCCAAATTCAATCCCAAATCCATCCAGTATAAATACATGATGCATACCTATCAAGAAAGAGCGAAAAATTGGCTCGAAACCTAATCCAAACTCAAAGAAATCGTGTTCTTGAAGCAACTTGCAATCCTAGTTCCAGTCATCCACAGCTGATTTTGAGGATTCCATTCCATTCCTTGGGTTGTTTAGAGTCGATCCAGATACTTACTTCATCCAAAACCATCAAGAATCACGAAATCTGAATTCGGTTTGTTCTTGAAATTTCAAAATTCGAATTCCTTCATTCATGCATTATTAACTCGATTTGTTGTTGTTTTGTGTTTAGTGATGTTTGCAAACTTTACGGGTGCTTTAATCAATTTCCATGGCAGAACACATGATACCATTGTTAGGGTTTCGAACACGATTTGGGGTTTCCTTTAAACGGAAAAATTGGACCATGAGACCTACACCATTGCATCCGGAATGATTTCCTGAATCGAACCATGACCTTAGAATTCATTTATATTATGTATGCTTGATTTTCGTTTTAGCGGTATGGCGTCGAACAATGGCCGGCGAGTTTTCAAATTTCAACGAGGAAGGCGAAGCTTGGCGTGATTTGGAGCATCGGCGGCGACCTTGTTCTTCTTTATTCGATCCGGTTTCCAAGCGATGAAGCACGTTGGTTCAACTGGCAAGGTGTGGGATCTGTGAAAGCAAGGTCCTGGGTTCGATTCTCCCCAGGACCATTTGGTTTTTCCTCTCTTTTCCAAAACTCTTTTTCCATATTTTCATTATTTTTAATATTTTCATTACATTTTAATTATTTTCATGATTTTTATTCTGCATTAAAAAATTATCAAAAATTATTTTTCTTTTTACATTATTTTCATAAAAATGTTTATTTAATTTAATAAATTAAAAAAATATAATTTTTGCATGCATATTTATTTTATTTTTATTTTAGCATTTAAATCATTATAAATTGCATTTTAATTATTAAATCTTTTCCAAAAAATCCCAAAAAATTATTTTAGCTTATTTATCTTATTTCCAGCATATATTAATTTTTCCATATCAAAACTTGCATTTTTCTAACATTTTTTCTCTTGTTCAATACATATTGCATTTTCCGATTTTCTTATTCTTTCACAGGTTGCTCCGATTCGGACGTTTTCTTTTTATCATTCTATTTTTTCCAATAATGTAATTGCTCATGGGTTGTAATAGTTAATTAGGCTTTTATTTTCCGCAAGTTTAAATTATGTATCTGCCCCAAAGCCATGTAATAGCGTAGGATTTACCTTTCCGCATCTTTACATTCCGCATTTTAATTTCCGCACCCTATAAACTGTTAGTAACTAGGCGTGTATGGCAAGATAATAATTGGACATAGCTCACACTAATTTCAAGATAATATATTCTGAACTCAACACACTTCTTTCACACACGCACCCCTTAGGGTAATTCTCTCTCGATGCCTTTCGATTCAAAATGGTCATGTCCCTCGAACGTAGAGGTATTCTAGCACTGTTGCCTTCCAAACAAATCATCATAGTCCCTTCGATACAAAGATCATAAGACCCACGATGTCGCCTCCGAATACATGATCTTGACCCTCGATTGTCGCCTACGGAAAAATGATGATAGTCCCTTCGAATGTGCTAGGATACTTCCTAGTTGCTTTCTATGACCATCCGATGTCCCTTCGAATGTCCGCTTACATCCAGAATGGAGCTACCTACTAACTAATGGTATGGCTAGTGCTATTCTAAAGGAATGTAGAAGTACAACGACCAATTCAGGTGGGTAAATAAGTCTCTTAGTTGCTTTCTCTATCAAATGCTTTTCACACCTCACTTTTGTCAAAGTTCAAACTCTTTTCAAAGCGAAACATTTCCGAACACTTTGTATACACTCCTACATGAGTCATTACAAAGTCAAAGCGAAATGCCTTTTCAAAACATTTTGTCAAACACCTGACAATTTTAAAAGTGATCTAGAGCAACTAAGAGCCGTAGATAGCTACGGATGGAAAGGGTGCTAATACCTTCCCTTTTCATAACCATTCTCCGAACTCGAGAATCTAACGAAGGTCTTTTTCTGTTACTTTTACCTTCCCTTAATTGGATAAAAATAAAGTCGGTGGCGACTCTTGCTATCCGCACATTTGGATACAAAAATCCTACAAAGTCGAGTTCACCGTATCACGGTGGCACCTCTCATTATCACTTCTCCAAGACACATTCCATATTCCTCGACAAAGCTATCCCTTGGAACTATGGGTGATGTTTACTATCATGGCGTCAAGCAAGACCTCTCGATCATTGAAGATCTGACCGTTGAAGCTACTATTCCGACATCGACAACATCAGGATCCGATGGGTGACCGAGCAGGAAGGGTATTCTCTCATTTCGCATTCCGCTACTCAATCAATATCGGCTAGAGGAAAGAACCTGACTCATCTGCTCAACGAAGTACCAAAGGAAGTTCACGAAGACACCTCCAAGCGAGAAATGGAGGAAATTAGAAGATCATCAAGAAGAGTGATTACAATGTTGTGGAGCAGTTAGGACAGACTCGAGTCCAATATTTCCATGCTCGCTTTGCTCTTGTGCTCGAGGCTCATGCTAATGCCTTGGTGAAGTTTACGAAGAATGTTCATGTGCCGCAAGACACTACCTTGATCGATTCGAAGTTTGTATTGCTAGCCTGGCTGCCAACAACGGCCTAGGCTTCTACGATCTTGATTTGACTCTGGGAAAGAAACACAACAAAGCCTTGCACATCTCTGTGGAATGCAAGTACTACCACATCTCATGTTTTGGTTGACACGGTTACGCTCTGAATATCCTACGGCTTTTGATCGACTTGATGTCGAAGGGTTGGTTCGAGACCCGTGACATTATCGTGAGAGCTTTTGATGGTTCTAAGCGCACGGCTTGGAGAGCTCACTGCTGTTAAGTCGGTTCCCGGACTTTTGATTCCACTTTCTTTGTCATGGACATCCGTCCAGCTTATTCTTGCCTACTTGGGCCCTTGGATACATGGGCGGTATTACCTACCTTGCATCGAGGAAATACGGTGAAAGGGAAGGTTGTTACGGTATGTGGTGAAGAGGAATATATCGGTCATCTCGGTCATTCCGATACCTTGAGATGGAGGGTGAATTCTTGAGACTCCTGTCAAGCTTTTGAAACAATACCAGTCATGCTGTTGACTCTCCTGTCATTCTGAGTGGCTAAAGCTCCGCCTAGGATGGCCTCGTGAAAGATGCTCAAGCTCTTGTTGAACAAGGAGGTAGTGCTATTTGGGACAACTCCACGATCTTCCCTTCAAATTTGACAAGTGGTTTAGGCTTCACCATCGGAAGATGATACGCGAGCGTGCTGCCAACTTCCTTTCCGCATCGGCCAGTGGAATCCATGCTATAGAAGGCGATGACAACGGCTTCGACATCAACAAGTGGATCTTCAACTCGGATCATGGGCTCGGCAATTGGAAGACCGAGGCGTCATACCAATCTCCTTTAGTCGAGTAATTGCTCTTGTTTTGTTCTACTTTTCGTATTTCTTTATGTTTTGAACAATAAACTTTGAAAGCCTAGTGCCTTGCGGGGCATCATGGTTCGTTCGAGGGTTATTATATCGTTTGCGTATTTTCATTCAATAAATTCGTTGGACTTTTGCATTCAATTGTTTGTTTTCTTTCTTTACTTTATCACCCTTCAAAAAGCTATGTGTTCTTACACACACCGTGATACAACTGCGGAATCACTCCGAATCTAGTTAATATTGACTATGCTAGTGCTAAATATGACTTTGATAATCCGATCTACCAAGAAGGCGAAAGTGAGGAAGATTGTGAAGTGCCGGAGAACTTGCGGCTACTGACAAGAAGAAGCGAGTTATCTGACCACGAAGAGCAAGTTGAGGTTGTGAATTTGGAGTCTTGTGAAGACAAGAAAGAGATCAAGATATGAGCGGGTCTTGAGCGCGTGTTAAAGAAAGGTTGGTTCGGATCTTTGCGAGACTATATCGAGGTTTTGCTTGGTTATCGAAGACATGCCGGGTTTGGACATTGATATTGTGGTACACCGATTGCCTACAAAAGAAGGTTTTCTCGATAAGCGGAAGGTTAAATCGTATGCGTCTGAGATGTCGAGAGAAGATCAAAGCGAAGTTATGAAGCGGTTCAATTTGGTTTCTTAGTTACTTCCTATCCCGATGGGTTGCTAATGTGGTACCCGTGCCTAAGAAGGATGGCAAAATGCGAATGTGTGTGGATTACGAGAGATCGAACAAAGCAAGTCCGAAGGCGATTTCCCACTTCCTCATATTGATGTTACGGTTGACAACACTGCATGACATAAGGTTTTCTCCTTCATGGATGGTTTCTCCGGTTACAATCAGATCAAAATGGCTCCGAAGACATGGAGAAGACTACTTTCGTTACAGTGGGGCACTTTCGCTACAAGGTTATGCCGTTCGGATTTGAAGACATGCAGCCACTTATCGGTGCTATGGTGGCATTGTTTCATGACATGATTCATCACGAGATAGAGGTCTACGTCGACGACATGATAGCTCGATCCTGGCGAAGAAGAACATCTTGATCACTTGCGAAACTATTTGATTAAAGTAGGTGAGACTTAATCCCAACAAGTGCACCTTTGGAGTCGGATCAGGAAAACTCCTAGGGTTTGTAGTCGTGGAAGAGGTATTGAGGTCGACCTGCGAAGGTTAAAGCTACTCGAGATGCCGGCTCCCCAGAAAAGGAGGTCGAGGTTTCTTGGGCGATTGAACTACATTGCCGATTCATTGCACATAAGCGCTACTTGTGAGCCAATCTTCAAGTTATTAAAGAAAGATCAAGTAGTGGAATGGAGCAGCGATTGCCGGATCGCTTTTGACAAAATCAAGGAGTACCTACGAATCCTCCTATCCGATGCCACACGAAGGAAGACCTCTTATCATGTACTTGGCGGTGTTAGAGAACTCAATGGGGTGTGTGTTGGGGCAACATGGCGAGTGCAGTCGAAAAGAGCATGCAATATACTACCTTAGAAAAATTTTACCGTGTGAAACAAGATACTCACGACTTGAAAACTTGCAACGCTTTGGCTTGGGCTGCTCGCCGACTAAGGCGGTATGTTGACTCACACTACCTTGTTGATTTCCAAGATGGATCCGATAAAATACATCTTTGAGAAACCAGACTCTCTCGGGAAGAATAGCAAGATGGCAAATGATCTTGACCGAGTATGACATCCATACACTTCTCGAGCGATCAAAGGAAGTGTAGTAGCCGATCATTTGGCTCATCAAGCCGTAGATGACTATCGATCTATGCGGTTAATTTCCGACGAAGATGTTTTACTAGTTCTGATTGTGAAGAACCGAGGCACGAAGGACACGAACAAGGATCCCGATGGACCATGGTTTTGATGGAGCCTCAAGCGCTTGGCAATGGCATTGGCGCCATCATTACATCCCTACGGACATCGCCTTTCACCTGATTATGTTTGATTGCACGAACAACATGGCCGAATCTGAGCGTGCATCATGGGTATTAAAGATGCTATTGACTTAAGAATCAAGTTCTTACAAGTATATGGAGACTCAGCTTTGGTGATCAGTCAGGTTAAGGGCGAGTGGGATACGAAGCATCCGAATCTCATTCCGTATCGAGAGCATGTTCTAAGTTTGATCCCCTACTTCGAAGAGATTACTTTTGATCATATTCCATGAGAGAATCGGTTGGCGAGGCATTGGCTACTATGTCGTCTATGTTCAAGGTTAGATGGGACAACGAGACTCCCTAGATCATCATTGAGAAATTCGACGAACCAGCGTATTGTTGTGAGCTTGACGCAGAAGAGAAACCTTGGTACTACGACGTGAAGAGGTATCTTGAGACTCAGGAATATCCCGAGGGCATCATTAATGATAAGAAGTTTATGAGAAGATTTGCATCCAAATTCTTTCAAGAACGGCATCTTATATGAACCACGACTTGTGTTTACTCGATGTGTGACCGAGAAAACAAAGGCGTATCATGGAGGAGTTACGGTAATTTGGTACCCTCCGGTGGACACACCATGGCTAAGAAGATTTTGAGAACAGGTTACTATTGGTCCACCATGGAAGGCGATTGTCACCTATGCTCGATCTTGTCACAAGTGCGGTTATATGTCGACAAAGTACACGCCTCCGGTACCTCCGAATGTTTTAACTTCTCCTTGGCCTTTTGCAATGTGGGCATTGACATGATTGGAGAAATCAAGCCCATGACTTCCAATGGACATCGTTTCATCCTTGTGGCAATAGATTATTTCACCAAGTGGGTAGAAGCGGCCTCGTATGCATCTGTTACCAAGAATGTAGTGGCTCGATTCATCAAGCATAATCTCATCATCGGTATGGCACTCACGAAAGGATTATCACGGATAACGGCTCCAATCTCAACAACAAGATGATCAAGAGCTACTTGTTCAAGATCAAGCATCACAACTCTTATCCTTATCGGCCTAAGATGAATGGCGCGATGAAAGCCGCCAACAAGAACATTAAGAAGATTATAGAAGATGATGACTTACAAAGATTGGCATGAGATGTTACCATTTGCTCTTTATGGTTATCGCTACACACGGACATCAGGGCAACTCCTTCTCTCGTATATGGTATGGAAGCCGTCTTACCCATCGAGGTTCGGATACCCTCAACGAGTCCTCCAGGAGGCGAGTTAGGCGAAGGCGATTGGGTTCGCCTTGACGATTTAATTTGATTGATGAGAACGACTCGCATCTATCGCCATGGATAGATTTATCGAAGCGAATGATCGAGCATTTAACAAGAAGGTCAAGCACCGAGTCTACCAAGTCGGTGATCTAGTAGTCAAGCGCATCATTCTTCCACAAGGTGATCCCAGGGGCAAATGGACTCCCACCTATGAGGGACCTTTTGTAGTCAAAATAGTGTTTTCGTGGGGCTATGATACTTAGCACCATGGATGGTGAGGACTTCCCACCCTGAGCGTGGACATAGTCAAAAAAATACTACGCATAAAAAAAGACCCGCTAGGTCGACGAACCTAGGCAAAAATAAGGGCATCTGGCGAACCAAAAGGTTCGGGCAAAAATTAAGGATATATGCAAAACATGTACACCAAGTCGAAAACCGAAAAGGCTTGGGCAAAAAGGGTATCCGGTGAAAACCGAAAGGCGGTCTAGGCAAAATTAGGGATTTAAGCGTCGACTATGTCTCTTCGGATCACTTCCGGACTACTATCGGCATCCAAGGTTCAAATGGCGAAGATCGATCTACTCACTTTCTCAAAAGAGATGAGATAGTCGAAATATATGAGTACTAGCATAGTTGGAACTTAACGAGATTGTTTCCGCATAGCTTTTACTTTTCTTGTGTATAAACAACTTGGCGCCACCTTTCAAATAAACGCAAGCTTCTTTCTCTTTACAATTTACATTGTTGTTATTTGCAATAAGTCCAACGTTTGCTTTGAATGACTATCGCATTTGACAATAAGAATCGATCACAAACATACGAAAAGTGAACATACAAAATACTTACTACAGCTCCGGAATGGGGACGACGAAAGTCACCAAAGCATTCCCCACAGCATGATCCCCACAAGGTGTCACTCACCACAAACCTCCCAGTAGTATATGTTAATCCACAAGCGGTGATTCCACTCAACCGAGCAATGTTACATCGGTCTCCCAGTAACACCCATCCCAGTCAAGGTATTTATCTCCGTGGTATCTCTCATTCCCGTCTCGTATCGGACTCGAAACTTGGTCGAGATAGTGCATCGGAGGAAACATACACTTTTATTCCCCGAGATCTAGCGGACTCAGGACTCTTCTAGCCGGTCTCTCAACCATCAAATGCTCTCCAGCGAGATCTACACTCAGAATCCCCAGTAGAGCGCCTCTTAAATTTCCTCAGCAGGATCTACATGCAAGGTCCCCAACGGATCGCCTCCCAGATTCTCCTCAGCAGGGTCTATGAGATCTCCAACAACGAGCTTCTCAATCTCTACCCTCCTCAACAATATCTAGGCCCAAGACTTGGTCCGATAGTGCATCGGAGGAATCCCAGATATCTTTCTTCTCCTTCAAAAGCAGAGGCTTCCACCTACTCAATTCCCCAAGCAGGAGTCAGAAATCTTCAAACAGAACATCCGCATCTTCTTCAAGATGGATATGTTTTGAAATATCACAACATTTATCATTCATACATTACTCATAAAGTCATAATTCATACATACGTCATTCATATACACTGTCACGCATCATACTTTGCATAAAACTAACGAATATTCTATCAAAGTTTCTCTTGTTTTCTCCAAAGCAGTAATGATCCTTGACGCAAAGCAGTCGAGATTAAGCCCGAACCGACGGAAAACTATCGAAAGACCGCCTTGGTTGTCCTCCGACGGGGTCCAAGATTAAGCCCGAACCGACGGGAAAACTATCCGAAGACCACCTTCGTTATCCTCCGATAACAGCAATGGATCAACACCGATGCTGCAGGAAGCTATCCACATTCTTGCCAACTACAATCTCCCTCGAGTAATCAGCACGAAGATTTATTCGATTATCAGCAACTACGAGTCTAGCGCACGACTCGGTTGCCTTGGATGGCATCTTAAGCCCATCTCGACTACTTATCAACATTTCTTCACTTTCGAATCTTATATGGTTAAAAATCAATACGGACCAATAACTTCATTCAAAGTGAACACGAAGTCTAACGTATGACTCCCCTCGGATGGCATCTTAAGCCCATCTCCTCTCCGTTCCAGGAGCATCTACAGAGTCTAACATACGACTCACTCCCCAGCATCGACCTTTCCAGATGGCATCTTAAGCTCATCTCCGTCAGCTCTCCTATTGACAACCTCGAGTCTAGCGACGACTCGTTCCCCAAGTCTCCAACTTCTCCAAATGGCATCTAAGCCCATTCCGCGCCGACCAATAGCGAGTGCAAATTTTCAGGTGTACTCGAGTGTTCAATCATCTTCTACCTCCAGGTCGCGAAAGACAAGCGTGTCAATCTAACCCTCCGGTATAAGAAGATTGAACAGGGGCAGCTGTCATACCCCAAAATTTGCCCTCCATCTACTCAAGAGATTTCATACATATATGCTCGAGGATTCCTCAAGAGTTGATCAGACAAACTCTCTCCTAGACAATCAACCCAAACTAGGGTTTGGTATCTCTCAAGTCAAGATGGACTTCCAACATATCCAATGGTCTTCATGCCTCCTCATATGCTTCAAAGATTCTCCATGTCAAGTTTCAAGCTTCACAAGTCAAGTTTCCTCAGACAATTGCTCAGATGGTTGAAAATCGGGTGTATTGGACAAAAAGTCAACTGTGGTCAACATACAGTCAAAACTTCTGATTTTTGGTCAACATCCTCATTTTGAAGTAACATTCATCATTTGATCAAGGGTTGATCATGATTCATCAACAAAAGTCAAGATTTGCTCAAAAGTCAAACTTTCTAAATTAGGGTTTCTAGATGAAAAGTCAACTGAACTTTGACTGATCATAACTTTCTCATACTTTCTCAAAAATTGTCCCACCAAAGCTCATTTTGAAGGAAATTCAATTCTCTACAACTTCATGTCTCACAAGAATGTCCAAAAAATGCTTCATTTGAGAGGTATAGCTCAAAACATTACAGGTCATTTTCAAAGTCAACAAAAAGTCAACTTTTTGTTTTGAAGATATATTGAGCATGGTAACTCCAATTGAGATGAGACCAAAGACATTGTTTAGAGGACTCTTAGAGCTTTCCAAAAAGTCCAAGAACACTCAAAAATGTGGAAAATTGAGCAAGATACACTATTCAGAAGTTGGGCAATTTTGGACAATTGTACAAAAGGACATTTTGGTCAAAATGCAAAATTTTCCAAATGGGCCTATAGTCTTTTGATCCAAACTTGTTCATGACAATATTTTTGACCCATAAATGCTTGACCATGGCAATTTTCTATTTTATTGATTTTATTTTGAATTTTAGAACATTTAATTCAAAATTAAATTATATAAAATATGAAAATCATATTTTTCTAAAAGGTGATTTTATATGTTCCTTAATGTCCAAGAAAGCCGAGATACTTGCCAAATTCGTGCTTGATCATGCATTGAAGGAGAAAATCAAATTTCTTTCAAAATTTGATTTTTATTTGAAAAATATTGAATGCTCCAAATCAAATCTTTTCCATTCCTTTTTTCCTCTCCAATCCTCTCTATAAATACTCAGCATTGTGTACAAGCATGGACACGGAACCCTAACCTAAAAACAAACCCAAAACTTTGGCAAAATTTTTCAAGAATCCAAAAATTCGAATTTTTGTTTTCAGCAAGCTTCGCCAATCTAACCATCAATCCTCCTCGGAGGTTCGAACTCAAACCACCCCTTGCTCGAAGCGGATCGCCGAATCGTGCCAGCAAGCTCTCACCGGTTTGGTAACTTTTCAAATTTCGATTTCATAATCCCATGCATTATTAATCGTTTTCATGTATTTGTTTGTGTTCAGGGCATTCATTAGATCATGTTTGATGCATTACATGAAAGTTTCCACGTAGAAATCCAAGCATGCCATTGTTAGGGTTTTTAGAGCTGTGAGTTTCGAAACACGAGTTCCAGGCCGTTTCAGGACGAAAGGATTGCACCATCGTGCTCGCAAGGATCGAATTAGTCGATCTGGGTTTTTGTTTCACGTTGAATGATGCATTTTGCAGGTTTTTAGGGTTGAAGAGCAATCGGAGAAGATAGCAGAGCCCTAGCTCGGCGTGGACTCCGTGTTGAAAGTCGACGCAGCGTGGAAGTTTGGCTCGCTCTGATTAAACACTCGTTACATGGGGTCCACACGGTGGTGGGTTTGAGTTCAAATCGGTGACGTTTACCTTCATATTGATTTGATTTTGAATTTCAAAACACCAAGTGTCATGTGGCTCAGTGGTTAAAGCGTTGGCTGTGCGTGGATACCCTCAAAGGACATCAGTTCGATCCTTCCAGTAGGTTTTGTTTTCTTCTTTTCAAACTTGCAAACTTTTCCATATTTTCTTATTTTTAATATTTTCCATTCATTTTAATTTCTTTTCTATATTTTATTTTGCATTAAAAAATTACCAAAATATAATTTTCTTTTTGCATTTATTCTCTAAAAATGTTTATTTAATTTAATAAATTTAGAAATATCTTTTTGCATGCATTTTTATTTTTATTTTTATTTTAGCATTTAAATCACTTTTAATTCATTTTAAATTATTATTTATGCATTAAAAAATCCCAAAAAATTATTTTAACTTATTTATCTTATTTCCAGCATATATTAATTTTCACATATTAAAATTTGCATTTTTCTAACATATTTTCTCTTGTTCGATTCATATTGCATTTTCCGATCTCTTATTCTTTCACAGGTTGCTCCGATTCGGACGTTTTCTTTTTATCATTCTATTTTTTCCAATAATGTAATTGCTCATGGATTGTAATAGTTTAATCTAGGGTTTTATTTTCCGCATGTTAAATTATGTATCTGCCCCAAAGCCATGTAATAGCGTAGGATTTATCTTTCCGCATTTTACATTCCGCATTTTACTTTCCGCACCCTTATTAATTGCTAGTAATTAGGCGTGTGGCAAGATAAAATTGGACATAGCACACTAATCTTCAAGATAAAATATCAAATCGATACACCTCTTTCACACACGCTTTTAGGGCAATTCTCTCGATGCCTTTCGATTTCAAATGGTCAAGTCCTCGAGCGTAGAGGTATTCTAGCACCGTGCCTTCAAAATAAATCATCATAGTCCCTTCGATACAAAGATCATAAGACCCACGATGTCGCCTCCGAATACATGATCTTGACCCTCGATTGTCGCCTACGAAAATGATGATAGTCCTTGAATGTGCTAGGATACTTCCTACAAGTTGCCTTCTATGACCATCCGATGTCCCGAATGTCCCTTACATCCAACGAATGGAGCTACCTACTAACTAATGGTATGGCTAGCGCTATTCTAAAGGCGATAAGAACAAAAGCGACCAATTAAGTGGGTAAATAAGTCTTTAGTTGCTTGCTCTATCAAATGCTTTTCACACCACACACTCTTTTGCAAAGTCCAGTTTCTTTTCAAAACAAAAACATTTCCGAACACTTTGTATACACTCCTACATGAGTCATTACAAAGTCAAAGCGAAATGCCTTTTTTTCAAAACATCTTTGTCAAACACATGAAAGCAATTTTAAAAAGTGATCTAGAGCAACTAAGAGCCGTAGATAACTACGGATGGAAAGGGGTGCTAATACCTTCCCTTTTCATAACCATTCTCCCGAACTCAGAATCTAACGAAGGTCTTTTTCTGTTACTTTTACCTTCCCTTAATTGGATAAAAATAAAAGTCGGTGGCGACTCTTGCTATCCGCACATTTGGATACAAAAAATCACTAAAAGTCAGTTCACCGTATCACACAACCCTAGGACTAAATCAACTTGCCCTTTTCCTTAGAAAAAACATGAAAGAGGTCAATGTTAAAACATTTATACAAAAATACATAAAACATGTATTGCAAATGCATAGCTAGGTGTGTACTATACATATAGAAAACTTTCATGTCAGTCAGTCCAAACTACTGAATATCAGAACCGGAAGATCAACCCGTTGTTCTTTTAACCACGAAATTCAACCAGTACTTCTCTGTTATCAACCCCAAATATAAAAATGGTCTCAGGTGTGTTGTGCAGCTGTGTTGTGCTGCTGCTCGTTATGGCTTCCTCAGGTGAACCTATTTAAAATCTCTTCTTTAACCCCAAATATGAAAGTGGTCTCAGGTGTGTTGTGCTGCTGCTCGTTATGGCTTCCTCAGGTGAGCCCATTTAAAATCTCTTCTTTAACCCCAAATATGAAAGTGGTCTCAGGTGTGTTGTGCTGCTGCTTGTTATGGCTTCCTCAGGTGAGCCCATTTAAAATCTCTTCTTTAACCCCAAATATGAAAGTGGTCTCAGGTGTGTTGTGTTGCTGTGTTGTGCTGCTGCTCGTTATGGCTTCCTCAGGTGAGCCCATTTAAAATCTCTTCTTTAACCCCAAATATGAAAGTGGTCTCAGGTGTGTTGTGCTGCTGCTCGTTATGGCTTCCTCAAATGAGCCCATTTAAAATCTCTTTTTTTACCCCAAATATGAAAGGGGTCTCAGGTGTGTTGTGTTGCTGCTCGTTATGGCTTCCTCAGGTGTCTCCTAGGGTTTAGATTTTCATTTAGAATATTAGAGTTTTGATGTTCCTTTTTAGTCTTGATTTCAAATATTTGGGTTATGATGTTCCTTTTTAGTTAACTTAAGTTTTTGATTTCAAATATTAGGGTTATGATCCATTTTAATTTTTTTTCTTGTAATGAGAATTACATCACACAATACTGCATGAATTATTACATTTTGGGTTATGATGTTCCTTTTTAGTTAGCTTAAGTTTTTGATTTCAAATATTAGGGTTATGATCCATTTTGATTTCTTTTTCTTGTAATGAGAATTACATCACACAATACTGCTTGAATTATTACATTCAGGAAATATGGCAGCTGAAAAAGTTGACAAAGTTGACAAATGGATTGAAGATGAGAAGAGAGCTTTGAATGATGGAATGGAAAAGCACAAAGTTTCCCCAAACAGTGGGAGAAGCTCAGAATTTGAAAAAATCAAAGTCGACCCTCAATTCTCGAGAGGTGAAGAAGATCACCGATATACGAAAGCCAACGTCGAATACAACAAGAAATGCTTAGTAGTTATTGAGACAGGAAGTTCTGGCAACACTGAAAGTCCAACTCAGAAAAGTAGTAGCATTGCGGATGATGATCGTCCTAGCAGTTCAGCTCGGAAACGCGTTAGATTTGCTGAGCATGGAGATCCTAGAAAGATTCCCAAGCCAACTACTTTGTTAGAGACAGAGCAGGTTACCCTGCAAGCTATCGACGAAGAGTTAAACGTCAAGGCAAATCTCTTGATGAACTTAAATCAAATTTCAAGGATCAGGATTTGGATGTCAAAGAGATACTAAGCAAAATAACAACTTTGACAACTTTGTTAGAGCCAGAGCAGGTTACCCTCCAAGCTATCGATGAAGAGCTGAATCGTCAAGACAAATCTCTTGATGAACTTAAATCAAATGTCAAGGATCGGATTTGGATATCAAAGAGATACTAAGCAAAATAACAACTTAGGCGTGCAAAATTAGTGAAGCTCAATGCCGCCAGAGGAATAAGCCATTATTGTTTCACTGCCACGGCTAAGTTTCCTCCTCTCTTCCCTGTCTTAAATTTTCCTAAAAATTGTGTATGCTTTAACTCTCACCAGATAGAGTGTCGACTTCTGTGTTGCCGTGGTTTGCTTCTGTTTACTTTGTTTTGTCTTGTCTTGATACAATACTGTTTGCTTCTGTTTAGACTTGTCTTGATACAATAATGTTGCTTTATTTTTTTTGCTTTAGACACATTGTTGCTTTAGATATTGGTCTGCTTTAGCTATTTGATTGGCTATGCTTTAGACTCATTGAACCCCTTCCTTAAAGTAGTAGTGATAAAATTTGCTATGAAGATGCATAATCTGATTAACATGAGCACAAAACTTTCTCAAGCAAACAGTCTAAAAATAATATATAAAGTTGACCTGTGATGATGTTCAAGAAATGTAGTTTTAGTTTGACACTCTTCTGATAATTTTCTGCCTACCAAAAACATTAATGAAGACCCGCTGTTGAGGTCATTTATTCATCCAATAGTGTAAATGAAATGTAAAGTATGATAGCAAATTTACTGTCAACTTGTAGCTTTTGAGAGCCACTATACCATGAAAAAACATGAATGAGGTCAATGTTAATTTTATACGAATATAAATATGCAAATACATACCTAGGTGTGTAATATACATATGCACCATGTATAAGAGAATACAACCTAGAGAGGAAAACCAACTCACTATCTACATATATAGAAAACTTTCATCTTGCGCACCAATCCAACTCAGTAGCCTTGAATGATAAGAGTTTGATATGAAGCTGCAAGCCAAATCTGATTAAATTGCATATTATACTATAGATCAACATGATTATAAGAATAGAAACACAACAACATGCATAAAGGACAAAACTGTAGTAATCTTGCTTCAATTGACACTCTGATCGTTAAGACCAACTGTTGAGTTCATTTATCAAATAGTGTAAATGATGAATAAGGGGATAATAGCCACATGGAAGATGTGTTAGACAGACTTAGTATAGCCCTAGACAAATATTCCATTCTACTAGGTGTAGCCCTTAAATGTTCTAGTAGATGTCACAGTAGGAACAACCCTAAACAAATATTCCCCTTCTAGTAGGTGCAGCCCTGGAATGTTCCGGTAGATGTCACTCAATTCTTGAGTAGGAATGGGTAATGGTTGTAACAACCCTAGGACTAAATCAACTTTCCCTTTTCCTTAGAAAAAACATGAAAGAGGTCAATGTTAAAACATTTATACAAAAATACATAAAACATGTATTGCAAATGCATAGCTAGGTGTGTACTATACATATAGAAAACTTTCGTTTCAGTCAGTCCTAACTACTGAATATCAGAATCGGCAGATCAACCCGTTGTTCTTTTAACCACGAAATTCAACCAGTACTTCTCTGTTATCAACCATATTCAACCCGCCGCTGTTCTTTTAACCACGAAAACTTCTCTGTTATCAACCATATTCAACCCGCCGTTGTTCTTTTAACCACGAAATTCAACCAGTACTTCTCTGTTATCAACCATATTCAACCCGACGTTGTTCTTTTAACCACGAAATTCAACGAGTACTTCTCTGTTATCAACCATATTCAACTCGGTGTTCTTTAAAGAAGGCCTTTTCCTATTACTGCTTACTGCAAAGTAAGCAAAGTTTATTGGTATTCTTAACCATAGAATTCTGCTAAATCAAAGAAATAAAATTATTAGTGTCATCACAATTCACAATGATATTAACTAACAGGTTTTCTGTTTAATGTTCCTTAGTCAGTTTTATTTCTTCTTCAAGGGCCTGGTTTTTTTTTTCTCGGATGCATCTTGATTCTCAGCCTTTCTTAAGCATCATTTCTGATGCAGCCTTCTCCAAGGCTATACTCTCTGCTTCCAAATCTTCATAGACGCAAGCGAGACTAAAACATGTAAAATGGTTCATAACAGAAGAAAAAAATAGAATACAATCCAAATGAGTAAAAAATGTAATACTAACCATCGTTTGTGTTCATCTGATCCTTTAGAATCCCATCAGATTAAATGTTCATTCATCATCATCCCACCAGATCCATTAGATCCGATCATTTAAAATCCCATCAGATCCGAGACTATGAACAATTCTGTGTCGTGAAATTAAGAGTGGAGAAAGGACCATGTACAATTGTAGATGATTTAGATATGTTTGTGAAATTAAAAGTGAAGAAAGAAGTTGATTGAAAGTGAGATCGTGGAAACGACAAACAATGAAACTTAGGTTTGGTTTTCACTTCAACTTTCAGTTCTGAGATACGTGGTTGTGTGGTGGCTTGACTTAGATTGTTCTGAAATACGTGGTTGTGTGGTGGCTTGACTTAGATTGTTGAGAAATTGTTGTGTCCCACCAGATACATTAGATCTGATCCTTTAGAATTTGTTGATTATCAGATCCGAGGCTATGAACAATTGTTGATGATTTCAGATGTGTTATGGAAACTGCAAATAATAATGAAACTTAGGTTTGGTTTTCATCAGTTATGAGATTTGTGGTTGTATGGCTTTGACTTAGTACTCGCTAAGGTTAATAATTATCCCCAATTGAGTTGGGCCATAAAGCCCAAAAGTTCATTCATTTTATTTTACTACCGGATAAGAACAAGAACCACGCACGCGTGCATCATGTTGCGAAGAAGTCACGGTTACCAAACACCTACCTATGTTGTGACAATACATATGTGGTTATCACTTTAACAACTAATTTATATTTTTATCAAAGTACATATTATTATCATGTTTCACAAAAGAACTCAAATTGACACCAATATAGTTTAGGTTGATTTTTCACTCAACAACTCTTTTTTTTTCTTTTTTTTTAAAAAAATATTATCAACTTAGTTGTTGCATAATACTCCTTGAGATTAACAACAAAAAAATACTCCTTGAGAAAAAACATTAAATTAAAATTTATTTTACTATACCAATAAATCATGTTATTTTTATTTTTAAACCAATAAGTACTTATTATTCTTTTCTTTCAATTTTTTAATTGATTTATTTTATATAATTAACAAAGAACATTTTTGAAATATTTCTTTTTTATATAATAATTGTTTAATTTTTTTAATACATGTTAAAATGTCAAAACAAAATATATTAATAAAACTGAGATAGTACCTTATTTTAGTCAATGTTTTAACAACCAAATAAGAGATCATCATGATATAATAAGTTCAATGGACTCAAACACGATTTAGTTTAGAGACAAAACAATTCAATTTAGTTTGATTTTTTAAACATGGATCGACACACATTTAATTATCTCCAAATACGTAGATAATGAAAATATTAAAATCAAAAACCAAATTTATAAAATTTTTAACGAGAAACTCTAATCATGAATTTTTTTTTATAATCAAAATGTCTTCAATCCTTGTGCTTCTCTCTAGGTCTCAGGCTCGAATCCTGTTAGGTGAAACAATCCTTGTGTTACTTGGGTCAGTCTTTAAACCTCTTTCTTTAAATGGCCCTCCGCTAGTGGACGACGAGACTCGTCCCCTGGATTAGTCAGTCTTAAGGCCGGATACCAAGATTTTAAAAAAATTAAGTAGGACAAAATTTAGGTGCATTTCCTTAAAGTTTTTAGTACTTTACTTAACTTCAAATACACTTTTTGGGGTTGTAACAAACTTTGAAAATATTATAGATTTGAGTTTGAGTACATAGTAGGTAGTTAAGTTAAGAACCATATGAAAAGTACTTAATCCTTTTTTTTTTTAATGTTGTGGTGTTGTAGTTGGTTTGTCATAAAATATGACTGTCGTCTACCCGTGCCATAAAATATCCTAGTATAATTTATTTTTTAAAAAGCAAAATTAAAAAAAAGGCTAAATTGCAGTTTTTGTCCCCCTATTTTAGTGTTTTCACGATTTTCGTCCCCCTATTTTGTTTTTAAACACTTTTGGTCCTCCATCTCTACTTTGTCTACAAAAAAATGTTTATATGTCACTTTTTAAAATACGTGACATATAATAAAATATCAGTTGTGTGTTATACAATTACAAGGAAGGAAAAACATTTATTTTAAAAAGTGAAATATAGTCGTTTTTTGTAGCCAAAATGAGAATGAGGACCAAAAGTGTTTAAAAATAAAATAGAGAGATTAAAATCGTAAAAATACTAAAATAGGGGACCAAAAATGTAATTTAACCATTTTTAATTTATTTTAAAATAATTTAAAATTTAAAATTAATTTCCTTTAAAAATATATCATGGATACCAAAAACAAATAAAGATATTATTAATGATTTAACCCAATACCTTGGCGTTACACTTACACCACTCTCTTTTCTCTCTGCATAAACTCCCAATACCTTAAACCCCGGTGCCTTGGTCACTCGTTAAGGATTGTCTTTGTAAGTCTCTTTTTCTTTCTTTTTCTAAAAGAGACTTTCATCATCTTTCATTCTAAGGTGTCATTTTCATTATCTTTTTTGTGTTGATTCATTGTTTATTCCACTCCATCTATTTTTTACATGATGACTATCATTTTGTTAAGCTTTGTTTCCATGGAATGAAGTAGGGCTAGAGCAGCCCGTAGCGCAAAATGACATTTTGGCTCAGATAATTTCTCATCACACACAGATTATGGCTCAGGATGCCCAGGTTCTAGCTCAGCAGAAACTGCAACCAATGACTTTCTGGCACAAATAATTTCTCATCATACCCAGATTCTAAGAGCTCAGCTTGAACAACAACCAATTCAAAATCTGAATCTAGTCAATGACATTGCTGCTAAGTTCATTGCTCAGAATTCCCAGATGCTCGCATTTTGGATCTGGATGCCCAATTTATAGCTTTCAACAACCAAATGAGAATCAAAATTTCATTGCTCAGATTTCCCAGATTCTGGCTGACCAAGCCCGAATGTTGGCTCAGCATGTCCTGTTTCTGAATCAGATTTATCCCAGATTCTGAGCCACATTTATTCTCCTTGAATTTTACTTTATATAAATTTATAGATTTTTAAACAATTTTATGTTGATTAATGGCACCATAAGCCATCCTTCTCACAATGTCACCCAACATTTTATCATTAAATTTCAGTTTATAAAAACTATCACTTAAAATTTATGATTGGTGCCACTTTTCCAATCAACATAAGTAAATTATTATTCTCTTTTAATGATATGAAGAGATATGAAAATGAAGGAAATTAGGGAAAATTACTTAACAACATAAATGTAGAAAAGCTAACTCACAGTTAAATCCAATATTGAATACTCAAACTTGTGAATTAATTTTTCTTTATTAAATTTGAGAAAATAGAAGAGTATTGTTCATTACACCCCATACCTTATATATTTTAGCGAAATTTCAATTACACAGTAAATTCTACACTTTCCGAAATTTGAAATTCATATGCACCCCATTATACCACACTAAACTCAATCTTAGAAGAAACGAGCAATAATGTTCAAGGATTTCTGAATTTTGAAATCTAGATTCTACCTTGTTGTCACATGCCCAATCTTAAAAGAAACAAACAATAATGTTCATCGGTTTATTTGGAATTTTGAAATTCGAATTCTACCATATTATCATAAAAATATAAGCAATTATAGATAGAGGATCAAGAATAACATAACTTAACATAAATATTTGTTATCACACACACAACATATATAACACAACATAGATCTTTGTTAACCTAAATCTAATATGACATTTCATGATCAATAGATGGTTGATGATGTTTCAATATATTAAGAATATCATTGATCAATCTCGCAAGCATTGCATTCACCTAAGTTGGATATTTTGTTGTATAACGGTGAAATGCACTTCACATAACTCTAACATATTCATAGATATGGCTGATATGTGGAGCAGTAAGGAGATTATCATGTTGTACGCTGGAATCGTGATTCATGGTTTATATAAACTGAAATTGAATGATAAACTGTTGTGTGACATTGTGAGAAGGATGGCTAAACCTACGGAGCCACAAATTAACAAATTAAAATAAGTGGAAATAATGTATTTACAAAAATTTAAGGAAAATAATCGTAGATGTTTTAATTTATCTTACCAAAATTATTTCAATATCTAAAAGTTTGTATCGAGTATTCTTAGCCAAAATCTGGATATTCTAAACAAAAAGTTTGCATGTTAGCCAAAATTTGGGAATTCTAAACAATGATCTGAGCGGAAATGTCATTGATAGTAGAAATTATGACTTGGGGAAGATCTCATTCGAGGTCCCCTCCACTTTCTTGCCATCTCAGAACCAGAACCCAGACATTGTCATGTCCGAGGTTTTGGTTGAACGACCATCAATTCAACTATTTTTCTCTTCATCGTTCCCTTGGAAATGATGTTTTCCTGTTGCGCGCCTCAAATGGTAGAAGTAATGTGACACCGCTCTCTTTTACTCGCTCATTTATCTTTGTTGTTGGTTCCCTCCCTGTTTGTCACAACATCCACAACTTTGGAGGGAGACTTGTTATTCAGAGACTTTTCTCTATCTCTCTTTCCATCCTTAATGTACCTGGATAATCGGCCCCTCTTTATCAGGCCCTCGATGACATCCTTCAATTGAATGTAGTCATTAGTGTTATGATTGTGACTCTTGTGAAAACATTAATATTTTGTCTTATCAGTTCTTGACGCCTCTCTGACGTGGAAATGATTTATAACTTCACCCTCCCAGAGCTCCATGTTGGTGCACTCCTGGTAATGCAAGATAAATTGAAGAACTCGGAGAATATTAATCTTTGTAAAGTAGTTTGCCAAGTGAGAACTAAAGGCTTGAATTAATGAAATTCAGAGAATGGTGGAAGCTTATTGAGAGAATAAGGGCATGTTTGAAAGGCTTTTTAAAAACTCTATTTTAGTTTTTGAAAATTTAAAAATTAAAAATTTGTTTGAATATAATATTTTGCAAATGTGTTTTTAAAAACTCTTCTCCATTTTTCAATTTTAGAAGCAAAAAATTGAAATAGCTAAAATTGTGTTTCAGTTTTTAAAACCTAAACACAAAAACTATTCTCCCTCTAGATATTCTCCCTCTAGATAGTAACAATTGAAAAGTCCCGATATGATTGTATTAATATCTTATTTAATCGCGTTAAAATATCACTCTTTCAAATTATTGATCGCATCAAAATCGATTTTTGGTAGTTGATTAAAGTCAAACACACTGTATTCTCATATAATTGATAGATCAATCATTCTAATTATTTAAAATTTTAAGTTAATCTTGATGTTTATTTAGTTTGATTGTATTTATATTTAAATGATTGTGTAATTTGTTTTTCTATTATGTGTACATCTTGTGCTAGAATGGTTTTTTTATTTTTTATTTTTGTAAATGTTTCTAAATTTTTTATATTTGATCTTATGCGACCATACAATATAATAGACCATACCATTCCATACCCTAGCTCTCACACGCTTGCCACTTTCTTACCCTCATATATGTTGAGGTTAATATAGAAGTTAAGTTAGCCAGCTCAAATATGCATGTGACATGTCACCTCATTCCTTTAAAGAACAAACATGACACATTTTTGAATGATACTTATGATAGAAAATGAATACTACTAAACATTAAACTGAATTTTTTATTAGCTAGGTAGCTATCCACATCCACACCCATACTAAAAGTTGACTTGACCAATTTGGAACGTGATATTAAAATATTATAATTGTTTGGATTTTGCTATATCCATGGTAGGGTTTGTTTGTGGTACACATGTTTGCTTTTGAAACAAATCATATATTGAGTAGGCAATAATTTAAAGGAAAATCATGTAATCAATACTTTGATTTTTAATATTTATTATTGTTTTTTTTTATAATACTAGTTAAAAGTTAATCTCATTTTCATTATAAGGTTGTGTCACATTAAATTTCATTAAGCCTAAATTTGGCATGGTAAAAAAGAATAAGGCTAAATTTGTAGTTTTGAGTTTGGTTTTTGATTAAAAATTTATTTAATATGAATATCTTTAAATAAATAGTTTAGTTTATGTTTAAAAAGACGAACAAATTAAAAGACAAATAAACTAGTCATTTAGTTTGATTGATTTATATGAGTTTTTTTACTGACATGAATTTTGTTTAGCTTGTTTAAAATTGTTTAAAAAACAACTTATATGATTGTTGTTAAAATGTTTTCAACTTATTTTTTAAAAATAAATTCTCTAAAATAGTTAAAACATGATTTATGTATTTAAGTTGGCATTTTATAAAATATTAATAAAATTTTATACTTTAATTTTAGTTTACAACAATACATTTAAATATACAAAAAGTTAATATAGACTAATAAATTTAAATTATTGAACAAATTAATAAGTATATAATTTAATTAGAAAACAAATATATAATATGATAATAAAAAATATTATTCATATTTATTTATGTAAATCTCTTAAATAAAAATAAGAGTATTTATTTATTGCTCGTGTCCTAATTTTTTATTATTAAATAGACTTATAAATAATATCTAAAAAAATTTATTTAAAAAAATCAATAAATTAATGTATTTTCTCATATAAATAAAATTAGATGATAAGTTACAAGTTTAATTGCCAACCATGTTAAGTGTAAAATTTAATGTGGAGAAACCATAATAACATATGTGACACCCCGATTTAATTCAAAAATTAAATAAATAAGAATTTAATTATTTAATTAATTAAAGGCTTGATTATTTATATTCTCGGAATTAATGAGATTAATTAAAGAAAAAAAGAGATGGAGGTGTGAGGTGTAATTAGGGGTGTGAGGAGTAAATTACTCTACTCTTACTAATTACCACTTGTTTTATTTTATTGGAATAAATAAAGGAATATTAAAAGGAATATAAAAAGGAAAAGAAAGAAAAATAGGTCTTTTTGGAGAAAAGCTATTGTATGTAGAATTGGAGAAGAGAAGAGAAGAGAAGAGAGGAAAAGCCGACGCCGAGAGAAATCGAAGATCATCGCGAGGTAAGGGTGATTTCGTTCGATTAATATGCTTTATGAGTTTTGGGAATCGACCGGGTAATTGGGTATGTTAGGAAATTGATTATAGGTTTATGGAATGAAACCCTATTTTGTGTCGGTGTATGGAATTAGGATCATTAGTATATTAAATGATTAATAGGGATGAGTAAACCATGTTGTTTGATGTTAAAATGGTGTGAAATGATCATGATTTGGTGTTCCTAATGTCACATTTCGTATTGGAAAGTGTGGAAATGATAAAGGATGCAAAATGCTGTTAAAAGTAGCAGAAAATGTTGTTATAGGTCGTGGGAACCGGTTCCCTGTGGGGAGGAACCGAGTTCCCAGTGTTATTTTTCAAAAATTGGAAGTTTTGGGCTCAGGAACCGGTTCCTGTCTATGTCGGAACCGGGTTCCCATACAAAAACCAGGGAGCGAGATTTTTCAACTTTTCAGGAACCGGTTCCTGTATAGGTAGGAACCGGGTTCCATGTACAATTTTTCAAAAATACTTAAACTTCAAAAATTCATATTTTCTAAACCGTAACTCCGATTCGAGTGTCGTTTTCGGCGTTATTTCTTAAATTTAAAATACTACCTTTCAAAAATGGAAAAATATTATTTTGCTAAAAATTATTTTAAAAGAGTCGAGCTTCCGATTTTTGAAAAGAGTGATTAGTTAAGGATAATGGAGAACTATTACAATTGGTCTGAGTTACCAGATGAAATATTAATGCTTACTATGTTGTATCTTGATGTTCATTATGATTGGATGTGATACATTGGTGAATTGACATTATGTGATTTATATTGATATCATGATCTGTGAATTGAGGTTGCATGCTTTTATGATGCATGCATACGCATTTGTTGTTTATGGTTCATTCCCATTGTGCGGAAGTGAACTGGCTGAGCCAATAGACTTACCCGGAGATTGAGGTAGTGAGGTGGATTCTTGACCCGTGGCTATGGGCGAATCATGGAATTACACTTTCCACATGTAAGCGGAGCGTGGGTGAACTCGGTTCACGTTTTGGTACCACATGCATAGAGTGCATTGCATATGGGATTGTAACATGCTAGGATGGTTTCGGTGTTGCAATTTCCATTGTTTATTACATGTTCATTGTGTGAACTGCCTTGTGAATTGACTATGATTGTGTTTGGTTAATAGATTAATGTATCTGATTATTCTGTTGTATTTAAAAACGTATAACGCATGTTATATTGAATTGAAATCTCACCCTTACTTTAACAAATTTCAGATCCGAAGTGATTAGCTGCTTGGAGTTGGTGAGGATAGCTCTAGGGTCGAGTCAGTTAATTAGTCCGCGTGTCACTGTCGTGCTCTGGTAGATGTAACACTAGGGAAACGTTTGCTTTGAAATTCTTGAATGGAATTCCTTAATGTTTTGAAATCATGTTTAGTTTATTATCCTGGAATACTATGAAAGATGTATTCGGAATTTTTGGTTATGTTTTATTTCCGCTGTTAAACATAACTTTTGCCTTATTTACTTAATAAATCTTCTTCAGTGAAAGCATGACAACTGTATTGATTATTTACATTATTTAAATTGTGACGCCTCTTGGATTATGATTAAATACTCTGATTATTATTTATAAAACGCGGGTAAATAGAAGGGGGTGTTACAATAGTGGTATCAGAGCATAGTCGGTTTTGTCTTTGTGTCGTTATCCCTTTTAGTATGCGACTAGTGTAAGTAACACTGTCGATACTTGTGTGCTGATGTAGATTGTTTTGTAATGTCACAGAACAATGGCTGGAAGAGGTAACGGAAGGAATGATGATGCTTGATCATGCACAAAATCCTTAGCCGAGATGGATGCCTGGATGGAAGGATCCGGGATAGGTCTCGACCATCAAAGAGGAGATCTATGTCCGACTTGGATCTCGGGGAAAGACACGAGGACGGCTTAGGCCCGAGGTGTAGCTCGGCAGGTACTCCAGTAGGAACGGTTGTATGGACGTTATGAAGATGAAGGGTTCCTAGAGTCTTTATGAGACGTTACTAGTGAATGATTACAAGTGTAACTAACTCTTGCCTTCAAAGCCATGGTTAATGAGAGGCGATTCTGGAAGGAAAGAAATAGCTTGGCGGTACCTTGAGAGAATCGGCCTTGGTATATGGGGCTTCCCGGTTATGTAGTGAGCTATCGAGTTTCAACCGGAAAATCATTCTTCTCGGCTAATCGTCGCCATAAGGTAGCCATACCTCCTCTTCAATGTGAAAGCGCCCTTCCGAATCTCTCGGGACTTCATGGCTAGATTCAACGAGGAGACTATCAAGGTCTCACATCCTAATCGGGAGATATTTGTGGTGCGTTCGGCATGGCCTTAAAGGGACGATTCAATAGTCCTTAGCCAAAAGCCCGCCAAGAGCATGGGCGAGATCATTACTCGTCTTTGAGTGCTACGTGAAGGAGAAAAGTAACATGGAAGCGAGCTCGAGATTCTAAAGGCGGGGACGGGGCGTGGCGAGCGAGTCCGATCACGGATCTGCCACCACCCGTGAACGAGCTCGGGACGGCGACCTCCGCGTCCACGATCGGCTTTGGTTCAAGGAGCGTTTACACCCTCAATACCGAAGGAAGATATCCTCGGGACGTCGGTCATTTAAAGCTCCTCCACCTTACAGAGGTGGACTCTTGTTCTAGGGAGTGATCCGGAGCATGGTGTGAGTTTCATCGAAAGGGACCACAGTCCTGCGTACAATTGCGGAGGAGATTGAAAAATTAATTCAAAGAGGAAAGCGTCAACATATGTGAAGGAAGATTAGGCGGACCAGGCGGGATTCATCCCACGACGAGACCGGTTTCGATTCCGGTCCAAGAAAAGGCAAGGGCATGGAAGAGGTGAAAGAAGCAAGGTCAACCCGCATACTCTAAACACCATCTCGGGGATTTGCGGGGCGGCTCCACTAGTTCAAAAAAGGTATGCTTGGGGCTCGGGCGGTGCCGTATTGGAACCTCGAGGTTTGATCCGGGGTGGTAACCTTCTCGGGGAAGATGCCAAAAGTTCTTCCACATGAAAGCGATCCATGGTGATTGAGGTGCGGATGCGGGATTGGGCGTTAAGCGTGTGTCGACGACGGGAAGCTCTGCGGACGTCCTCTTGGGAGGCTTTCAAAGGTATGGGTTTCGAGCCAAATGAGTTGTTACCTTCGAACTCTTGTAGGGTTCTCCGTGACAGTGCGGTTGGGTATCTTCCGTATCAACTACTTTTGGAGAAGGAGAAATGCCAAAGCCGTGAGTTAGGTATTTGGTGGTTAGCGCGTCGTCACCCTACAACATTATCGTCGGACGACCTTCATTTAATGCACTTGAGCGGTATTGTCAACACATTCTTGACTATGAAGTATCCTCTCGCAGCGGGCGTGTCGGGGTTATCCGTGGAGACCGGGGTTTGGCGGAAGTGCTATAAGGACGATCGAAAGCTAAGAAAGGTCGGGTCCATCGAAGCTTCTCAAACACGAAGTCGGCATGGTCGACATTGATCCAAGAGAAAGGTCGGGGAGGATGGACTTACTCCTCGGGAGGTCAAAGATGTTCGGCCCGTTGCCCTCGCAAATTACCCACCTCGGGCAGGTTGACAAAGGAGGAGGAGACCGAGATAGTCCGGTGTTAAGGCAAAATCTAGACCTTTTGCACAGAAGCCGTCGATATCTGGGCATAGATCCGAGATCATGTGTCATCATTTGTCAATTGATCCGAGTCGGGCGGTGTCACAAAGGAAGCGGAAGATGGGGAAGAAAGGGGCAGGCCGTTTGGAGGAAGTAGGGAAGTTGTTGAAAGGTTTCGTGAAAGAGGTACAATACCCAACTTGGCTATCAAACGTTGTTATGGTGAAGAAGAAAATGGCAAGTGGAGGATGTGTGTAGACTTCACCGACCGAACAAGGCATGTCCGAAGGATCCATATCCACTACCTCACATTGACCGGTTGATCGACGTTCTTGGGTTTCGCCTCTAAGTTTTTGGATGCGTACTCGGTACAATCAAATTCGGATGAACCCTGGCGCGTCAAAACACCTTCATGACGGAGCGAAAGAATTTTTATGAGTTATGCCGTTTGGTTTGAAGAACGCGGCGACCTACCGAGATGGATATGGTGTTTGCCCTCAGTTAGTGCGAATATTGAAGTGTATGTAGCGACATGGTGATAAAAACCACGTCGGGGAAGACCATGTGATAGACATTAGGAGACCTTGGCGGTTCGGAAATTCAATATGCGCTTGAACCGGACAAGTGTACATTCGAGTTCAAGCAAATTCGGGTTTCATGCTCACAAATCGGGTATCGAGGCCATCGAGATAAGTGCCAGCGATCATTGACATGCGGAGTCCGACCTCGGTGCGAGAAGTACAGCAGCTAACTGGCCGTTTGGCCGCGTTGTCTCGTTTTTTGTCTTGTGCAGGTGACAAATCCATTCATTTCTTCTCGGCAATTAAGAAGAGAGCTCAGTTTGAATGGACAGAGGCATGTGAAGAAGCATTCAGTGGTGTAAAGCGATTGCTATCGGCACCTCCGGTGCTAGTCAGACCCAAAGAAGGTTCTCAATTGACACTTTACCTGGCAGTAACTGAAGGGGCAATCAGCTCTGTGTTGGTACAAGACACGGAGGAAGGAGAGCGTCCGGTATATTTTGTGAGTAAGGTATTAAAAGGTGCAGAAACCAGATACCAGAAGATAGAGAAGTTGGCCTTGGCGCTTGTGACCATTGCAGCTTCGGAATTACCGTTGGACACCCCGTCCAGGTGAAGACTAACTTTCCTTTGAAGCAGGTGTTTAAGAAGCCGGACCTGGCCGGAAGGATGGTGTCCTGGGCCATGGAACTATCGGAGTATGAGATCGTTTATCCTCGATATCAAATCCCATCTCTGGCGATTTCATGGTAGAACTTGTCTATTCGCCAGGAGGATGTTACTCGAGGTGGATTACGTACGTCGATGGCTCCTCTAATCTCAAAGGTAGTGGCGCGGGGTAGTTTTGGAGGGTCCAGGAGATGGTGCTTGAATACTCTTTCGTTTGATTTTCTACAAGCAACCGGCAGAATCTGAGCTTTCTGGCCGGTCCGAGGTTAGCTTTGGAAGTAGGGGTGGCCTTGTTGTGCGTCTTGATTCACAATTGGTGGCGGACAAGTGGACGGGTCGTTTCGAAAGGACCCCATTTGGAGAAATATTTGCAACAACGTTTCATTGAGTCGGCTTTAAGGTTTTGAAATATGTCATGTGGCGGGAAGAAAATACTCGTGCCGATGTACTATCGCGGTTGGCTAGTTCTAAGGATTCCGGGATGAACAAATCAGTCATCCGTGAGGTACTTCCAGTGCCCAGTGTTGAAAAAGGAGAATCCCTGGCAATCCGTGAGGGAGACGGCGGGTGGATGAGCCCGATCGTCCGTTATCTACAACAAGAGAGGTTACCTGAAGATAGAGAGAAGGCCAAACGAATCAAGAAGATTAAATCCCGGTTTGTAATGGAGTCTGGAAAACTATACCGGTTGGGACGTGCAGCTCCCATGTTACGCTGTGTGTCAGAGGAGGATATGTCAATAGTGATGAAGGAGGTTCATGAGGGGACTTGTGGAAATCACGGAGGAGGAAGGGCTTTGGCTGGTCGGATCTTAAGGGCCGGGTATTACTGGCCTACGTTAACAAAAGATTGTCAAGAATATGTGGCACAATGCACAAAATGCCAAACGTTCGCTCCAACCATTCACACACCGTCCGAGTTCTTGCACACCGTTCTGGTACCATGGCCTTTTTATCAGTGGGGGGCTGACATCCTGGGGCCGTTCCCGGTGGCTCCGGGACAGTTGAAGTTCCTGATCGTAGCGGTGGATTATTTTACTAAGTGGGTGGAAGCAGAAGCCGTGTCCCGGATCTCGGCGGACCGGGTTCGGCGTTTTTATTGGAGGAGCATCATTTGCCGATTTGGACTACCTCGGGTCATTGTCTCGGACAACGGGGCACAATTTGCAAGTACCTCGGTAGTAGAGTTACGCAGGAGCTCGGAATCCAAAACAAGTTTATATCCGTAGAGCATCCACAAATGGGCGGTGAGTCGGCCAACAAGGTCATACTTAATGCAATAAAGAAGAAGCTGGATTCGGCCAAAGGGTTGTGGGCACAATGCCTACATGAAGTCTTATGGGCATACCATACCACAATCCATTCCACCACGCAAGAGACTCCTTTTCGGATGGTTTTTGGAGCTGATGCCATGATTCCGGTAGAAGTGGTTTTACCCTCTTGGCGTCGAGAAAATTTTGAAGAGGAAGCCAATAACCAAGCTTTGGATGAAGAGGCGGATTTCTTGGACGAGATAAGGGACACGGCCCATGTCAGGGAAGTGGCAGCCAAACATAGGATGACCAGACGTTTCAACTTGCGAGTGAAGCAGCGAGGGTTCAAGGTTGGAGATTTGGTACTTAAGAAGATAACCGATCCTACCAAGAAGGGTAAGTTAGATCCCAACTGGGAGGGACCATTCAGGGTCTCGGAAGAATTGCAAAACGGAGCCTATAAATTGGAAACGTTGGACGGATCAGAATTACCAAGGACTTGGAATGTTGCAAGTCTTAAGTTTTATTTTAGTTAAATATATTTATGTAAAAATAATTGGTGTACTCTTTTCCCTAGGCAAGGGCCAGGGTTTTTAATGAGGCATCTATCTAATAAAATTATATTGACATCGATCCATGGCGCAAAATGGCGACGTCGCTAAGCTCGGTCTATAAATCTTTCGATCACGGAAGGCTCTTCTCGCGGAATACTCCTTGGTCAACCTCGCTTGAGGCTCTATGAACCCTATGGCGACGTGCTGCTAAGCTCGGTCTATGATCGTCTTTCAGCCACGGAAAGGCTCTCTTCCTACGCGGAATACTCCTTGGTCAACCTCGCTTGAGGCTCAACCCTATGGCGACGTCTAAGCTCGGTCTATGATCGTCTTCACCACGGAAGGCTCTTCCCTACGGAATACTCCTTGGTCAACCTCGCTTAAGGCTCTGAACCCTATGGCGACGCTAAAGCTCGGTCTATGATTGTCTTTCAGTCACGGAAAGGCTCTGTTCCTACGCGGAATACTCCTTGGTCAACCTCGCTTGAGGCTCGAACCCTATGGCGGCGTCTTTGCTAAGCTCGGTCTATGATCGTCTTCATCACGGAAGGCTCACTGGACACCTTCCTTAAGCTCGGTGGGGTTGAATCCATCTCGGATCATCCCTATAGAGGCTCTGAACCTCGGCATGAGACTCTGAACCGTTGACAGAGCAATCTTCGAAACGAATGGAATAAAAACATTTTTACTGAAGTTGCATCTAACGTTCCCTTAACACTTTCTTCAGTCTCGGCAAGTCGGGATTGACAAGAGATGCGTGTGGGGTTACGAACAAATGTTATGTGTTTTTCTCAAAAACCACTAGGATTGCTTGTTGCATCCTGTGGCTTCGGGGGCCTGTAAATACCACATAAAAGTTCGCAACTAGACTCGGAGGATTGGTAACAAAAATTCAGAAAAAGCAATTAAAATAGCCCAGTAGGGCGAATATTCAAAGTACAAATTGCATAAGCCCGGCAGGGCGAATATTCAAAATACAAAACACATCCGCCAAAAGGGATGACTAACTATGGAAACAAAAGAAGAAGTCAGGGATTGGGGTCGGCAGGATCGGCATCCATCTTAGCGTTCTCTTCGCTAATAGTGGTCTCGCTATCGTCTTCATCAACCTCCACCAGCTTCCCATCCACAATGGTCTTGAAGTAATCAACCTTCGAGATATCTAGGTCGGGGTATAAGCAGTTGACTTGAGCTTTGGCACGATCAAAAGCTAAGTCCCCGGCATCCAGCATACCGATCTGGGATTTCTTCAGTGCTTCCTTCAGCTCGGAGCATGATTTTTCGAATCCGGAACTTGTTAGACATCCGGCAAGCTCATCTTCCAAGGTCTTTATCCGTTTCGGCTTCAATTCTTCTCTCAGGTTTGAGATGTCATCGGCACCTCAGAGTTTGTTCTTGAATGCATTGTTGGCATTGAGAAGGAACGCTCGTTGTCGCCTTTTGACCTCTAACTCGGATCGGCCTTTTCTTCTCCACACGATCACCGACTCGAACAAGCTTGGGTGAGTACACACCTCATCGGTATGAGCTCACTTTTGATCTGCGAGCCTAGACTAGTCGGTTTGTTCACATCGGTTGTGGCATTGATGATCATCGAAACTTGAGGCCGTCAAAATCGCCGAACCGATTTTCGAAGAGGCATGATCATGGCTACCTCCATATCCTTTAGCAAATTGGAGATGGCCCGGTCTGCCGAGTTAGTCTCATTCCCATAACGGTCTTGACTTTTTGGGATAGGGGCATCTCGGTTCTGGGGCGCTTTAGTGGGGAAGCAGAGAATGATTGTTTGGAGGGTCACGGGTCGTGACGTTTTCTTTTCTTGGATTACGCACTTCCGGCCAAATTGGATTTGGACTCGGAGGGTCCAACATCCATCCGAGCAACGTGCCATCGCCTTCTTCTTCATTGACATATCGGTCATTTTGTCTGCGGAACAAGGAGTAAGCATACAAATAAAGAAAAATGGAATAAAGCTAAATGAAAAAGCTTACCTAGGAAGTCGAGGACTTCCTCAGGAGGTAGGGCAAGTAGATCCTTGACCGGATCGGTCTGAAGGAGTCCAGAATTTCTAGGGAAAGGATCTCGGAATCGCTCGGACTATCATAGTCAAAACCGAGAAATAGGAAGCGGATCACAAGTCCAATAAAGAGGGAACTTATGATGCCCATCTGTGCCATAAATAATATAAGGCACCGGGACCCACATCTAACTCGGAGGAAACGTTCTTTGTAGCCCTTGAAATTGGAGGTGTAGGCTTGGAGGAAACTTCTTTTGGGATGCATAGCAACCAGTTTCCTCGTGCTTTTTATTTCAAGAAAAAAAAGAGACCAATGGTGGGGGTTATAGATAGGGCTCGGCATATTATTTGAAGGCCGGATAAAGCCCCAACTATTAGGGACGGAGTTGGGAGGAGCAAGGTTGATGGTACGAAGGATATCGGTCTCGAAGTCGGAGAAGGGAATTGAATGTCAAACTCTTCAATCACCCCAATAAAAGTAAAACCACTCGGTTTGACCTCCCGAGGACGGATCATGAACACTTTCCCGCACTCACAAGATTCCAGAATCACGTCATCTTCGTCTCCACGAGACACTCCTTAAAGAGCGTAGGCAATTTCTTCATCTTGTATTAGGCTCCATTTAAAGCCTACTTCTCCTTTGATCGACGGTTGGTTTCCATTATAAGCTCCACCGAACACAAGAGTCGGTCGAATCACTTTCGAGTAAAACTTGCAAACCCTCTCGTGACTCTCTTTAGGTCGGTTATTCTTTGAGCATTGCTCATCTCATGCATTCCTCAAACAGGGTTTTCGTTCCTCGTTTCCTAAGTGGATTTTGGCCAAAATCATCGCATTCCTAATGATGACCATGTTTAGAATGAAACAAAAAGCAATGTAGGAAAGAGGATACCGAGTTTGATGATCGATCATTGAAAGGATGTGTTTTGAAGTAATGACGGCAAAGAGCAGGATTTGGAGATTTGTAGAGAAAGATTTCTGGAGAGCAATTAAGTGAAATATAATGAGTAGGAGGAAAGGGTGGCGTGAAATCGGTTTTCCCTATATAGGGCAATCACGCAAAATATATACAAGTGGTTGAATTTGGTGTCACGTGGTCACGTGTCACACTTTGGAAAAGTTTGAAAATGTAACACATCTCGCTAAGGGATTAAGGGTTCAAATTTGGTCGACACGGATTCAAGAAGCTTAAAAAGCGACCAAGGGGCTTATGATCATGCACAAAATCTTCACCGAGATGGATGCCTGGATGGAAGGATCTGGGATAGGTCTCGACCATCAAAGAGGAGATCTATGTCCGACTTGGATCTCGGGGAAAGACACGAGGACGGCTTAGGCCCGAGGTGTAGCTCGGCAGGTACTCCAGTAGGAACGGTTGTATGGACGTTATGAAGATGAAGGGTTCCTAGAGTCTTTATGAGACGTTACTAGTGAATGATTACAAGTCGTAACACTAACTCCTTGCCTTCAAAGCCATGGTTAATGAAGGCGATTCGGAAGGAAAGAAATAGCTTCAAGGAAGGAATGATATAAATAGGGCTCCCGCCAGCGGGATAAGCAAGACAATCACAAGCTTGGAACTTGAGTTACGACACTTGAGCTTCCAAATCCCTAAAATCATTTTAATAAGGTTTTTCCTGCAAGAACAATGCTATTGCTGAGGCTTTGGGAATGTTAGCTGGAGTGCTCGGAGGGAATCAGCAGGGAGCATTGATTGGTGCTGACAGACCATTGGGGAATTTTCAGAGGAATAATCCTCCATTGTTCAAGGGTGCACATGATCCCGAGGGTGCTCAGAAGTGGTTGAAGGAGATCGAGAGGATCTTCAGGGTGATTGATTGTGTTAAGGGGCTGAAGGTGAGATATGGTACTCACATGTTGGCAGAGGAAGCTGATGACTGGTGGGTTGCTACCAGGACTGAATTGGAAGAAGATGGAATTGCGTTGACTTGGGCTGTGTTCAGGAGAGCTTTTCTGAGAAGGTACTTTCCTGAATACATTCGGGGTAAGAAAGAGATTGAGTTTATGGAGCTCAAGCAAGGCAACAAGTCTGTGAGTGAGTATGCAACGAATTTTACTGAGTTAGCAAAGTATTATGCTAATTATCCTAACGATGCAGATGGAGAATTTTCCAAATGTATCAAGTTTGAGAATGGTCTGCGTGATGAGATCAAGCGAGGTATCGTATGTCGGTATTAGAAGGTTTCTGATTTGGTTGATGTAGTAGGATTCGGAAGAAGATCTTGCTAGTACTAAGTCGAATGCTCGAGTTATCTTGACCGTAAGGGCAAGAGACATATGGATCGTGGTAAGCCATATGATAGGAATAATCAGAAATCTGGAGGTTGGAAGAAGCCTAGTGGGGGAGACTCGTTCTTCGGTTCTTCCGTAAGGTGCTACATGTGGTGAATTGGGTTCGAGCTCTGAATGCAAGACGATGCGAGGAAGTGCAACAATTGTGGAAGATTTGGTCATTTAGCCGAGTGTAGATCCGTATGATAACATGTTATAACTGTAAAGAAGGACACACTCGTCCATGTACTAAGCCAAAGAAAGAGCAAGCTGGTGGGAAGGTGTTCGCTTTGTCAGGATCAGATGTTAAGCCTGATGATCGGTTGATTAAAGGTACATGTTTTATTAATGGCATACCTTTAATAGCAATTATTGATACTGGAGCGACACATTCTTTTATTTCTTTGGATTGTGCTAAGAGATTGAATTTGGAAATTTCTAATTTGGATGGAAGTATGGTTATTGACACTCCTGCGTCGGGTTCAGTGACTACTTCGTATGTTTGTAGAAATTGTCCTATTGTTATTTTTGATAGAGGGTTCGGTATGGATTTAGTGTGCCTACCTTTAGAACAACTTGATATTATCCTTGAATGAACCGGTTGGTCTTCAACCGTGTTCATATCAATTGTTTTGAGAAGATCTTATTTCAAGAAGTTAAAGTGGAAGATGAGACTATGTCAGTTAAGCAGATGAATTCAGCTGTGAGAGATGGTGCTGTGGTGTTTATGTTATATTCTTCGACGGAAGTGAAAGGGAAGGCTAAGAGTGGAGAGTTACCAGTTGTGAATGAATTCCCAGAAGTGTTTCCGGAAGATGTTAGTGAGCTACCACCTGAGAGAGAAGTGGAGTTTACTATAGATTTGATTCCTGGAACTAGTCTGGTGTCGATGGCGCCTTATCGCATGTCGGCATCTGAGTTGTCAGAGTTGAAGAAGCAGTTAGAGGAGTTGCTTGAGAAGAAGTTTATTCAGCCTAGTGTTTCGCCGTGGGGTGCGCCGGTGTTATTGGTGAAGAAGAAGGAAGGCACAATGAGATTGTGTGTTGACTACAGGCAATTGAATAAAGTGACCATCAAGAATCGGTATCCGTTGCCGAGGATTGATGATTTGATGGATCAGTTAGTTGGAGCTTGTGTATTTAGTAAAATTGATCTGAGGTCTGGATATCATCAGATTCGTGTTAAGGCGGGAGATATTCAGAAGACTGCATTCAGAACGAGGTATGAGCATTATGAATATTCTATTATGCCATTTGGAGTTACTAATGCACCTGGTGTGTTTATGGAGTACATGAACAGGATATTTCATCCGTATCTTGACAAGTTTGTGGTGGTGTTCATTGACGATATCCTGATCTATCCAAAGAATGATGAGGAGCATGCAAAGCATCTTAGGATTGTATTGGAATTGTTGAAGGAAAAGAAGCTGTATGCGAAGTTGTCTAAATGTGAGTTTTGGTTAAGCGAAGTGAGTTTTCTTGGTCATGTGATTTCCAAGAATGGTATTGTTGTTGATCCTACAAAAGTAGAAGCGGTATCTCAGTGGGAAGCGCCGAAGAATGCTTCAGAGATTCGTAGTTTTCTTGGTCTAGCAGGTTACTATAGGAAATTCATTGAGGGATTTTCGAAGTTAGCTTTACCATTGACTAAGTTGACAAGGAAAGGTCAAGCATTTGTTTGGGATATAGATTGTGAGAAAGGATTCCAAGAATTGAAGAGGAGGTTGACTAGTGCTCCGATTCTGATTTTGCCGAATCCGGAAGAATCTTTCGTGGTGTATTGTGATGCGTCCTTGATGGGTTTAGGAGGTGTTTTGATGCAGGATAAGCAGGTTGTGGCTTATGCTTCAAGACAGTTGAAGACTCATGAAAGGAATTACCCGACTCATGATTTAGAGTTGGCGGCTGGCTGTTGTGTTTGTGTTGAAATTGTGGAGGCATTATCTGTATGGTTCACGGTTTGAAGTGTTCAGTGATCATAAGAGCCTGAAGTATCTCTTTGATCAGAAGGAGTTGAATATGAGGCAGAGAAGATGGTTAGAATTTCTTAAGGATTATGATTTCGGTTTGAATTACCATCCTGGTAAGGTAAACGTGGTAGTAGATGCATTGAGCAGGAAGTCCCTGCATATGTCAATGTTAATGGTTCGTGAATTGGATTTAGTGGAACAATTCAGAGACTTAAGTTTGGTATGTGAGACTACTCCGGATAGTGTGAAGTTGGGCATGTTGAAGCTGACTAGTGGCATTTTGGAAGAGATTCGAAATGGGCAGAAGTCTGATGTTGGTTTAGTGCACAAGCTGACATTGATTAACCAAGGTCAAGGAGGTGAGTTCCGAATTGATGAGAATGGTGTTATGAGATTTGGTGATAGAGTGTGTGTTCCAGGTGTTGCTGAGATCAGAAAGAGTATCTTGGAAGAAGGACATCGTAGTGGATTGAGTATTCATCCTGGTGCTACTAAGATGTATCATGATTTGAAGAAATTATTTTGGTGGCCGGGAATGAAAAAGGAAATTGCCGAGTTTGTGTACGCATGTTTGGTTTGTCAGAAATCAAAGATTCAACATCAGAAGCCGTCAGGATTGATGGAGCCGTTGTTTGTTCCGGAATGGAAATGGGATGGAATTTCAATGGATTTAGTGTCTGGTTTGCCGAGGACGACGAAGAACTGTGATTCTATTTGGGTTATTGTCGACCGATTGACAAAGTCTGCTCACTTTATTCCGATAAGAATGGATTACCCGATGGAGAGGTTGGCAGAATTGTATGTTGAGAAGATTGTAAGTTTGCATGGTATTCCGTCTAGTATTGTGTCGGATAGAGATCCGAGGTTTACTTCTAAGCTCTGGACAGGATTGCAAGAAGCTTTGGGTACTAAGTTACGATTGAGTTCTGCATATCATCCGCAGACAGATGGTCAGACGGAGAGGACGATTCAGTCGTTAGAGGATTTGTTGAGAGCTTGTGTGTTAGAAAAAGGTGGAGCTTGGGATAGCTATTTGCCGTTGATAGAGTTTACCTACAACAATAGTTTTCATTCGAGCATCGGTATGGCTCCGTTTGAGGCATTGTATGGTAGGCGATGTCGGACACCGTTGTGTTGGTACGAATCTGGAGAAAGTGCTGTGATTGGGCCAGAGATTGTTCAACAAACTTCCGAAAAGATCAAGATGATTCAAGAGAAGATGAAGGCTTCTCAGAGTCGTCAGAAAAGTTATCATGATAAGAGGAGGAAAGATCTTGAGTTTAATGAAGGAGACCACGTGTTCATGCGAGTTACTCCAATGACTGGTATTGGTTGAGCCTTGAAGTCAAAGAAGTTGACTCCGCGCTTTATTGGTCTGTTTCAGATTACCAAAAGAGTTGGGAAGGTTGCTTATCAGATTGCTTTACCGCCGTCACTTGCGAATTTGCATGACGTTTTCCATGTATCTCAGTTGAGGAGGTACATTGCGGATCCGTCTCATGAGATTCAAGTAGATGATGTTCAAAGGGATAATTTGATCATTGAAGCGACTGCGAATTGAGGATCGAAAAGTGAAGCAATTGCGAGGTAAAGAGATAGAACTGGTACGAGTAGCTTGGGGAGGACCAGCTAAAAGAAATGTAACTTGGGAGCTGGAGAGTCAGATGAAGGACTCGTATCCCGAACTTTTCGTCTAAGGTATGTTTTCGAGGACGAAAACTCTTTTAGTGGGGGAGAGTTGTGACACCCCGATTTAATTCAAAAATTAAATAAATAGGAATTTAATTATTTAATTAATTAAAGGCTTGATTATTTATATTCTCGGAATTAATGGGATTAATTAAAGAAAAGAAGAGATGGAGGTGTGAGGTGTAATTAGGGGTGTGAGGAGTAAATTACTCTACTCTTACTAATTACCACTTGTTTTATTTTATTGGAATAAATAAAGGAACATTAAAAGGAATATAAAAAGGAAAAGAAAGAAAAATAGGTCTTTTTGGAGAAAAGCAATTGTACGTAGAATTTGAGAAGAGAAGAGAAGAGAGGAAAAGCCGACGCCGAGAGAAATCGAAGATCATCGCGAGGTAAGGGGTGATTTCGTTCGGTTAATATGCTTTATGGGTTTTGGGAATCGACCGGGTAATTGGGTATGTTAGGAAATTGATTATAGGTTTATGGAATGAAACCCTATTTTGTGTCGGTGTATGGAATTAGGATCATTAGTATAGTAAATGATTAATAGGGATGAGTAAACCATGTTGTTTGATGTTAAAATGGTGTGAAATGATCATGATTTGGTGTTTCTAATGTCACATTTCGTATTGGAAAGTGTGGAAATGATAAAGGATGTAAAATGCTGTCAAAAGTAGCAGAAAATGTTGTTATAGGTCGTGGGAACCGGTTCCCTGTGGGGAGGAACCGAGTTCCCAGTGTTATTTTTCAAAAACTGGAAGTTTTGGGCTCAGGAACCGGTTCCTGTCTATGTCGGAACCGGGTTCCCGTACAAAAACCAGGGAGCGAGATTTTTCAACTTTTCAGGAACCGGTTCCTGTATAGGTAGGAACCGGGTCCCATGTACAATTTTTCAAAAATACTTAAACTTCAAAAATTCATATTTTCTAAACCGTAACTCCGATTCGAGTGCCGTTTTCGGCGTTATTTCTTAAATTTAAAATACTACCTTTAAAAAATGGAAAAAATATTATTTTGCTAAAAATTATTTTAAAAGAGTCGAGCTTCCGATTTTTGAAAAGAGTGATTAGTTAAGGATAATGGAGAACTATTACAATTGGTCTGAGTTACCAGATGAAATATTAATGCTTACTATGTTGTATCTTGATGTTCATTATGATTGGATGTGATACATTGGTAAATTGGCATTATGTGATTTATATTGATATCATGATCTGTGAATTGAGGTTGCATGCTTTTATGATGCATGCATACGCATTTGTTGTTTATGGTTCATTCCCATTGTGCGGAAGTGAACTGGCTGAGCCAATAGACTTACCCGGAGATTGAGGTAGTGAGGCTGAATTCTTGACCCAGTGGCTATGGGCGAATCATGGAATTACACTGTCTTTCCACATGTAAACGGAGCAGTGGGTGAACTCGGTTCACGTTTTGGTACCACATGCATAGAGTCTGCATTGCATATGGGATTGTAACATGCTAGGATGGTTTCCAGTGTTGCAATTTCCATTGTTTGTTATATACATGTTCATTGTGTGAACTGCCTTGTGAATTGACTATGATTGTGTTTGGTTAATAGATTAATGTATCTGATATCTGATTATTCTGTTGTATTTAAAAACGTATAACGCATGTTATATTGAATTGAAATCTCACCCTTACTTTAACAAATTTCATATCCGAAGTGATTAGCTGCTTGGAGTTGGTGAGGATAGCTCTAGAGTCGAGTCAGTTAATTAGTCCGCGTGTCAGTGTCGTGCTCTGGTAGATGTAACACTGGGGAAACGTTTGCTTTGAAATTCTTTAATGGAATTCCTTAATGTTTTCAAATCATGTTTAGTTTATTATCCTGGAATACTATGAAAGATGTATTCGGAATTTTTGGTTATGTTTCATTTCCGCTGTTAAACATAACTTTTGCCTTATTTACTTAATAAATCTTCTTCAGTGAAAGCATGACAACTGTATTGATGATTTACATTATTTAAATTGTGACGCCTCTTGGATTATGATTAAATACTCTGATTATTATTTATAAAACGCGACTTAGTTAAAAGATGCCAACCTCTCTTAGCTACCATAGCCAAATTAAATGTCTTGAGGTAGAGAAAACCAAGACCCCCTTCCTTCTTAGTACAATTAATTTTTTCTAGGCCATCCACCTAAATACAATGCTGATTATTACCTCCTCCACACCAAAAGGAATTAAGCATCTTTTCAATATCATTAATAATTCCATTAGAAATGATGAAAGACTCATAACATAATTAGAAATAGATTAGAGCATCGACTTTATCATCACCTCTTTCTCCGCTTTAGATATCGACCTACTCCTATAAGAGACGGGAGACCCAAATAGGGACTTGTTGTCATACCCCAAAAATTGCCCTCCATCTACTCAAGAGATTTCATACATCTGTACTCAAGGGTTCCTCAAGAGTTGATCAGACAAACTCTCTAGACAATCAACCCAAACTAGGGTTTGGTATCTCTCGAGGTAAGATGGACTTCCAACCTCTCAATGGTCTTCATGCCTCCTCATGTGCTTCAAAGATTCTCCATGTCAAGTTTCAAGCCTCACAAGTCAAGTTTCCTCGAAATTGCTCGGATGGTTGAAAATCGGTTGTATTGGACAAAAGTCAACTGGGTCAACATACATCAAACTTCATAATTTTGGTCAACATCCTCATTTTGAAGTTACATTCATCATTTGATCAAGGGTTGATCATGATTCATCAAGAAAACTCAAGATTTGCTCAAAAGTCAAACTTTCTAAATTAGGGTTTCTAGGTGAAAAGTCAACTGAACTTTGATGATCATAACTTTCTCATACTTTCTCGAAATTTTCCACCACCTCTTGTTTTGAAGGAAATTCAATTCTCTACAACTTCATGTCTCACAAGAATGTCCAAAAATGCTTCATTTGAGAGGTATAGCTCAAAACATTACTGGTCATTTTCAAAGTCAACAAAAGTCAACTTTTGCTTTGAAGATATATTGAGCATGGTAACTCCAATTAAGATGAGACCAAAAAGGTTGGTTAGAGGACTCTTAGAGCTTTCCAAAAATTCCAAGAACACTCAAAAATGTGGAAAATTGAGCAAGATACACCATTCACAAGTTGGGCAATTTTGAAAGAATGCACAAAGAGAGATACTTCTAAAAATCAAATTTTTTGCAAATGGGCTTGCTTTTTCTTCATCCAAACTTATTCCTTATACAATTAGGAATATCCAAGCCCAATGCCATGAATTTTTGATTTATTTTTCTATTTAATTTTGAATTTATTCATTTAAATACAAATTAAATTTTAAAATAAATTATAAAATCAAAATTAATTGAAAGATTGATTTTATTCCTTCCTTGAGATTCAAGAAACTCACCAAAGTCCAGCAAATTTCGAAATTTGACAAAAATGGCAAGATTGGATTGGAATTGATCAAGTTTTGAAAATTTGATTTTATACAAAAAATCAAATTTGATTTTCATTGAATGGTGATTGATTCTTGCCAATAATGATCCCAAATCCATCCAGTACTTATACCTGATGCATACCAATCAAAAGAGAAGGGAAAAAATTGCCTTAGAAACCCTAACCTAAAAGCAAAAAAACCGTGTTCTTCAAGCTACTAGCAATCCTTGTTCCAGCTCGTTTCAATTGATTTTGAGGATCCAAACACGTTCCTTGATACCCCAGGAGTGATTACAGACCTTTACATTGTCAAAAAGCATCAAGAATCACGAAATCCGAATTTGGTTTGTTCTTATATTTTCCAAAATCGAGTTCTGTTTATCATGCATTTTTAACACGTTTTGATGTTTGATTCGTGTTGAGTTTGAAGTTTGCAAGCTATCTGGACAATCGAATTGCATTTTTATGGCTTGAATCGAGATTTGCCATGTTTAGGGTTTTTTGGTTCGAATTAGGGATTCACGAAATAGGACAAATTGGACAAAAAGGACACCACCATCGTGTTCAGAATGGAATTTCGAATCGGACCAGGCTTTTAGATTTCATTTATATTGCTTGTGTTGGCTTTTTGGAATTTGCGGGTCATAGCGTCGCTCGAGGACGCAATGCCAATTCAAATAAGAACGATGAAGTTCTTGGCGTGATTGGAGCGATCGAGGCGACACTGTTATAACCCACTCGTTTCATTTCCAAACGATGGCGCGTTGGTTCGGATGGCAAGGGAGTGGGTTTTCAAAGTTTGAAGCTAGTGTCTCCAGTTCGATCCCTGGCTCAGACACTTATTTTTACAAGTTTGCAAAACCTCATATTTTCTATTTTTCTTTTATTTTCAATATTTTGCATCTATTTTAATTTCTTTTCATATTTTTATTTATGCATTAAAAAATTGTCAAAAATAATTTTCCTTTTGCATTTGTTTTCTAAAAATCTTTATTTAATTTAATAAATTAAAAAACATATTTTTGCATGCATATTTATTTTTATTTGTAATTTTGCATTTAAATCATTGTTAATTCATTTTTAATTATTAAATTGCATCTAAAAAATCCCAAAAAATTATTTTAGCATGTTTACATTATTTCCAGCATGTAATAATTTTCTCATATAAAAATTTGCATTTTTCTAACATTTTTTCTCTTGTTCGATTCATATCGCATTTTCCGATTTCTCATTCTTTCACAGGTTGTTCCGATTCAGACGATTTTTCCTTTATCATTCTATTTTTTCCAATAATGTAATTGTATATGGGATGTAATAGTTTAATTTAGGATTTTATTTTCCGCATTTTAAATTATGTATCTGCCCCAAAGCCTTGTAATAGCGTAGGACATTTACCTTTTCGCACTTTACATTCCGCATTTTACTTTCCGCACCCTATAAATTGCTAGTAATTAGGCGTGTATGGCAAGACTAAAATTGAACATAGCCCACTAACTTCAAGATAAAATATCTGAAATCAACACACTTTTTTCACACACGCACCCCTTAGGGTAATTCTCTCTCGTTGCCTTACAAATTCAAAATGGTCATGTCCCTCGAACGTAGATGTATTCTAGCATCGTTGCCTTCCAAACAAATCATCATAGTCCCTTCGATACAAAGATCATAAGACCCACGATGTCGCCTCCGAATACATGATCTTGACCCTCGATTGTCGCCTACGAAAAATGATGATAGTCCCTTCGAATGTGCTAGGATACTCCTTACAAGTTGCCTTCTATGACCATCCGATGTCCCTTCGAATGTCCCGTCTACATCCAACGAATGGAGCTACCTACTAACTAATGGTACGGCTAGCGCTATTCTAAAGGAACGTAGAAGTACAAAAACGACCAATTCGAGTGGGTAAATAAGTCTTTTAGTTGCTCGCTCTACCAAATGCTTTTCACACCACACACTCTTTTTCAAAGTTCAATCTCTTTCCAAAAACAAAACATTTCCGAACACTTTGTATACACTCCTACATGAGTCATTACAAAGTCAAAGCGAAATGCCTCTTTCAAAACATTTTTTGTCAAACACACAGAAAACAATTTTAAAAAGTGATCTAGAGCAACTAAGAGCCGTAGATAACTACGGATGGAAAGGGTGCTAATACCTTCCCTTTTCATAACCATTCTCCGAACTCGTAATCTAACGAAGGTCTTTTTCTGTTACTTTTACCTTCCCTTAATTGGATAAAAATAAAAGTCGGTGGCGACTCTTGCTATCCGCACATTTGGATACAAAATTCCTACAAAGTCAGTTCACCGTATCACACTTGTACCAAAAACATGACAGACTCCCATAATACTAGCCAAATCTTTCTAAGCAGGAATACTGAGATTTCTACTAAAGAACGCCTCAGATTTAGACAAATCAATATCTTGGTCAACCGCCTCCTCATACATATTTAGGATTTTCATAAGCTTATAGACTTTAGAAAGATTTTCCCTGCAAAAAAGAAAATAATTATTAGCAAAAAGCAGATGAGACACTAGGTGCTCCTCTGCATATTTGAACTCCGTGTATATCCCCACAAGAAGTAGCTCCTCGAATAAGAGCCGAAAAATCTCCAATAATAAGAATAAAGACCTTCAATATTGATTAAGTTAGTTGACATTGAAAAAAATTAAATCATTTAAATAGTTAATAACTTGAACTACATATTTAAAAAATCAATTAATTAAATTTAAATTTAAAATTATTTTAAAAATTATTTTAATTAAAGCTTTATATAAAAAATATGTTATAAAAAATTATAAACAATTCATATCTAATTGTTTTAAAAAAAACATAATTTAAACTATTTAAAATATTTTTAAGAAAAAAATTAGAAAATAGAAAAGATTTTTTCTAAAAATAAAAAAGTGTTGTGATATTGTTCCCTGAAAAAAGTTCCTTCAAAAAATTGTTTTTCTGAAAATATTTTTTCCCTTGAAAATAGAAAAAGATGTTAAAGTAAAAATAATGATTTTTATTGAAAATAAAAATCAAAATAAATAATATTCTGAAAAGCATGATTTTCCAAAGTAATTTTTTAAATTTTATTTCAGAAAATAATTAAAAAAATATGAAAAAATTAATTTCAAAAGAGTTTAAAATATAAAACTGAATTATAAATGTAAATTAGTTATAAATCACTTTATAAATATAAATTAATTTTTAACTGAAATAAAACAATTTAGTAGATAATTTGTTTTTATTATTTAAGCAAATATTAAAAACAGAATTGAATCATTAACATATTTTAGTTCAATGCATATGAACCACAAACCTCCAACTTACCTATTTGTGTTTGGGTTAGGTGCTCATGGACCTATCTATATATATAAAAAAAAAAAATAGATACTGGACAAACAATAATTTCAACTTATTGATATGTTTAGTTTTTTTTTTTTTTTTTTTCTTTAACATCACTATTATATTTATATATAGTAAAATTAAATTTGATATGCTTTGATTTAATTTTGGAAGAGGTGAAATAATTTTTTTAAATTGTAGTAAACTTTCATATATTTAAATAAAAAGTATAATTACCATTGTCATTATACTATATTCTAACTTAGGAAATTTAAATGGAATTTTATCTTGAAAAATAATTGTCATCTCAAATTTGTTGTTCTACCCAAAAGTTAAAAATAAAAATAAAATAATGATTGAATATTAAAGGAGTGGATATGCTCAATATATAGTTTAGTTCAAAATCAAAAAAACAAGTTTGCAAAGAAGTTTACTCTATCAAATTCAAAGTAAGTTTGCAAAATAAACACATTTGTTTTGTTTTAGTCTTTTATGTGTTTTAAATTCGATCAAAATTAGTTAGATCGGGAATCAAAAGTAGAGTTGATTGACAAGATTATAAGATTATATTTGCGAAATTTTCACCAATATGCCACGTTTTAAAATATAATGTATCAAAATGGTATACTTTGAAAAAAAAATTCTAAAATGCCACACTTTCCTATTGGTTCATCTATGGGTTTGACGAACGAGACCCATTGATTCTGATCTTCAAGAATTCGTCCATGAGTTTGATGACTCTATACCAATCATTTTTTTGGTTTTTATAATTCCAATGTTCCACAGACAATGTTTATCGTTTGAAAGGCCAACCCATGAAAAAAATGTTTAGTATAGGGTCGTTCAACCCATGGACAAATCCTTAAAGACCAGAATAAATGGGTCCCGTTCATTCAATCCATAGAGGAACCAATAGAAAAGTGTGATATTTTGAGAATTGTTTTTTTAAAATTTTAACATTTCATTACATTATATTTCGAAACATGAAACATGGCATATTAGTATAAATTTCCATATCTACAATTGTTCTGATAAAAATCAGTGTGATTCGACAAATTTATCGGTGAAATCATTAAATTGATAAATTTTTCTAATGAACGATTTTATTTTTCTTAATATTATTTATTTAATTGTTTTCTAGTAAAAATTGAATTTACATAGTTATGTGTGTTCCAAAATTGGATAAGAAACTCAAAAACATATGACAGAAAGACAACCAAAGTGATTGGTTTGGAAACTGTTCGTATGTCGTGTTTTGTCTGCCTCTGCATGTCGTCTGACTCATCACACACTGAAAACAAGACAAAATTCATAAAAAAAACCCCACTTTTTCCGCAACTCACATTCACTCCAAAATAAAAGTCACCCTTTTCACATTCATTTCACATTTCACACAAGCAATTTTGATTTATTTACTGGCGTCAAAGAAACGCACAGAGGAAAGAGAAAAAAGGGTTTTGCCTTTTAGTTTTACCCCTTTTTATTGGATTTGGATTGTGTTTATTTATTTATACTATAGTTTAATGGTGGATGAGTTGGTGAAGCGTGAAGTTTCAAATTTGATTTCTTTTTCCTAAGTAGGGTCCTTTTGTTTTGAGTTGACGTTTTCTTCTTCAACAAGACTTCATTGGTTTGTTTCAAGTCTCCATATAAACTTTGTTTATTTGGTTTTGTTTTGTGTGAAAGTTGTGTGGAAAGAGAGATGGGTTCTTATGGAAATCTTGCGAGGAGGGCTGTGGAGACTGAGATGCCGATTATGGTTAAGGTGATTAAGGAATTGTTTTTATTTGTTGTGTTTAATGATGATGAGTGTTTGGATTGGTGATCTTGAATTTGAGGTTGTGTTTTTATTTTTGTGTTTATAGATGCAGGAATTGCTTCAAGGTGCTAAGAATGCTGTGTCTTTAGCTCAGGTTTGTTAGTCTTTCGCTCATGTTTTTAAATTGCGATTGCGGGTGTTGTGATTGTGGTCCTTGGGTTTGGCGCAATGTGTTGCGCCGTTTTCCAAGTTAATTGAGTTTTTGAGTTATGAAATTGTCTCACGGGTTTGTAATTGCGGTCTGATGTGGTTGCAGAGTCTACAGCAATATTGCAGATTGCAATTTAAAAGTATGATTAATATAATGACTTTGTGTGTGAGTGTGATTTCCAATGCTTGAATTATAAATTGGCTTAGCTTGGTTGGGTTATGTGTGTTTGTTTTTTGGTTTCCAATGTTTTGATTATAAATTAACTACCTTGGTTGTTGGTTTTGTTATGTGTGTGTTTTTTCTGATTTCCAAGGTTGGGGTATAAATTAGTCTAGCTTGGTTGTTTTGTTTTGGTTTGTGTGTGTTATGGTTTCCAATGTTTGTATTATAAATGAGTTTTGCTTGCTTGCTTGTTGAAAAACTTGCCGCAATTATAACAAAGACTACACCGGAGCTTCAACAAAATGACAGTGTCACTGTTTATTTTTCCGAACTCACCGCTCATCCAAACTTACCCTTCGCATTATGTGGGACCCGTTCGGATCCATTTTATGTCTTCAATCTATTTGTCAGTGAGTGGTGTGGATGGAAATGTATGATAAATGTAGAAATGTTTGTTTTCTCTTCTTGAATTAAGGCGTGTTTGGTGAGATCTCGATAACAACACATTTTCCGCAGTCATATGATCTAGACCGTCTGATCAAGATCGAACGGCTAAATGTTACTATCGATTAATTAACTTTCTATGCATTATTTTCTCCTTAGTTCTATATGAATTGCCAATTTAACTGATTTGTTGAAATTTGTCTTATGGAGGGGGTGGTTTATTGGCAACCTCCAAAGCAAGCATTGGACAGGGTGAAAGAACTCGTGTATGAGCCTTCTATTAGTCGTTACGGCAACGATGAAGGTATTCCTGAACTCAGGGCAGCATTAGTGAAAAAGGTAAACAATCTTGTTTCTTGTGAGTTACATCGGCTTTGTTGTGCCTGAATTGATCCTTGACATTTATAGTCCTTCAATTTAACTCGTTTGCATTTGTCACGCAGCTGCGTAATGAAAACAATCTGCACAAATCCTCGGTAATGGTTACAGCAGGTGCCAATCAGGTGATCAATCCCCCAGCTATATAATTTGCGATTAATATTTCAGCATTCATTCGTCTCATTTCTTAATATCTGCAGTGCAGGCATTCGTGAATCTAGTTCTTACTCTGTGTGACGCGGGAGATTCTGTGGTTATGTTCGCTCCTTACTACTTCAATTCATACATGTCCTTCCAAATGACTGGCATCACCGACATAATAGTCGGTCCTGGTAACCCGGAAACACTTCATCCTGATGTAGGTAAGTCACTGGACAATCTTGTCACTAGCTACTTCTTTACATGCATTGGACTCTGAACTAGAAAATCTATAGTTGATAAGAGAAATATTTTCTTTACGAAAACAACTTTGCATCTGCATTCGGTATGTTCAATTTTGTTATATAAATATATAACCGATTTTTCTTGATTTTCAGACTGGCTGGAAAAAGTTTTATCGGAAAGTAAACCTGTCCCAAAGCTAGTTAGTATTGTGAATCCTGGCAATCCAACTGGAACCTACATTCCCGAGTCTCTTCTGAAGGTATCTCTTTCAATCTCTTCTAAAATTTTCCGTTCTAGTTGACTTTCTACGGTTTCTTTTGAATCCGGTTATGCACATAATATGTTGCTTGATCTAAACGAATTCATTTTCTTAAGAATTTTTTAACAAAATTTCTAAGCAAATTTTCTTAATTGTCCAGAGGATTGCAAATGTCTGCGAGAAAGCTGGATCTTGGCTTGTTGTGGACAATACATATGAGTAAGTCCTTTGACCACAAAACTGCTTTTTTAGCACATTCTTATTTGTAGATTTTGTTTTTGAGAATCCTTGGTTGTCGTATATGTATGGAGGTACTTTATGTTCGACGATCTGAAACACTCTTGCGTGGAAGGGAATCATATTGTTAACATTTTCTCTTTCTCGAAAGCTTATGGAATGATGGGATGGCGAATTGGATACGTAAGTTAATATCTTGTCCAGAATCACTTATATGATAAGTGTTTATGCTATAAGCACTTCATAAGTTCTTGGTTATTGCAGATAGCTTATCCTTCTGAGGTAAAAGGACTCGCTACGCAGCTTCTCAAAGTCCAAGACAACATTCCAATCTGCGCTTCGATAATTTCACAGCACCTTGCTCTCTACTCTTTGGAATTAGGACCCGAATGGGTTACCGAACGAGTAAAAACTCTCGCAAAGAATAGGCACATTGTCCTTGAGGCTCTTTCCTCTCTCGGAGAAGGTTCTATCAAAGGAGGAGAAGGAGCTATTTATCTCTGGGTGAAGATCCCAACCGGACACGGTCGCGATGATTTTGAAGTTGTTCACTGGCTGGCCAATAGGCACGGGATTGCTGTTATCCCTGGAAGTGCATGCGGTGCTCCGGGAAATCTTAGGATTTCGTTTGGAGGATTGACGGAGAATGACTGTAGAGCAGCGGCAGAAAGGCTTAAGAAAGGTTTGGAAGAACTGGCTGCGCATGGTTTGGTACGAGACTAGTAACGAAATAGTTTCGCCATGAAAGAAATTTATAGAACCAGTGGAGAAAATTTGCAGCTGGTGCATTTGAATAAATGTAAGATTGATTTTCAGCCTTGTATAGTAGCAAGGTTTAATAATTTTCATTTTGAATAAACGTAGATTAATGCATCATAAACTTTTTTTCATATCAATTGATTATTAAACAAGTTTTATGTCTCATGGTGATTGATATATGCATGGACAAATTTTGCTAGAACAATTCTTGATCAGATTTTATTTATTTATATATCAATTGAAATTAGAGAACAATTCTTGATTAGACTTTACTTATGTATCGGTCGAAATTAGATTAATAAAGGAGGGGGACCTCAATGTTGTGTTGCATCAATTATTATATGCACATGGCATAACAATGATCACTTATAGCATGATTAACCAAATTCACCCACCCATTGAGTTTAAATCAAAAGGAGGATAAAGTGAAGCAAGGACAAAATCTAGTGTTGGAAAGGAATAATGTTGTAAATGATAAAGGTTGAAATTTGATTTAGTGACAAATGGGATGTTTACTTAACAATTCAATTAATGTTGTGACAATACATATATGGTTATCACTTTAACAACTAATTTATATTTTTATCAAAGTACATATTAGTTTAGGTTGATTTTCACTCAACAACTCTTTTTTTTTTTTTTTTTTTTTTTTTTTAATATTATCAACTTAGTTGATACATAATACTCCTTGAGATTGATAAAAAAAAAATACTCCTTGAGAAAAAACATTAAATTAAAATTTATTTTACTATACCAATAAATCATGTTATTTTTATTTTTAAACCAATAAGTACTTATTATTCTTTTCTTTCAATTTTTTAATTGATTTATTTTATATAATTAACAAAGAACATTTTCGAAATATTTCTTTTTTATATAATAATTATTTAATTCTTTTAATACATGTCAAAATGTCAAAACAAAATATATTAATAAAACTGAGATAGTACCTTATTTTAGTCAATGTTTTAACAACCAAATAAGAGATCATTATGATATAATAAGTTCAATGGACTCGATCACGATTTAGTTTAGAGACAAAACAATTCAATTTAGTTTGATTTTTTAAACATGGATCGACGCACATTTAATTATCTCCAAATACGTAGATAATGAAAATATTAAAATCAAAAACCAAATTTATAAGTTTTTTAACGAGAAACTCTAATCATGAATATATTTTTTGTAATCAAAATGTCTTCAATCACAAATCACTATATAATTTTAAAATTAAATAGAATTAAAATCAAATATTATTAACCATCCAACCGTTAAGATTCATTTACAATATAAACAATCTTTACACTATAAATACAAAATAAAAAATAAAAACTTTAATTATTAAATTCTAAAAAAAGCAAAAGAAAAAAAAAGGTTAGTTAGAAAAAAAAGCAAAAACGGGCCCGTTTGGTAGTTTTGAAATTCAAAACAGAAGCCTGTGGGCCCACTGGATTCATCCATTCAAAAACCACAAAAAGCCCATCAAAACCAAACTCGTCGGTCGAACCAACAACCAGCTCGGTGAAGAGAGAGAGAGAAGAGAGAGAGAATGGCCGGTGGTGGTGGTGGCGGTGGTGGCGGTGGTGGTGGTAGTTCATTGACAGGTTTGCAAGAACATGTGAAGTTAGCAAGAGACTATGCGCTTGAAGGTTTATATGATACTTCCATCATCTTCTTCGATGGTGCTGTTGCACAAATCAACAGGTTAATGGGTTTTCCATTTTTGTTGTAAAGTTCGTTTTTTTATTGCATTTTGTTAATGGGTTTTGATTGTTTTTGAATTTTGAATATACCCATTAGTTGTTTTTTGATGTTTCTTCATTTATTATGCTAAATAGACATTGCTAGATCAAAGAGGGGAAATGGTTCACAATTGGTGTTTTTTCATGAATGAGATGTTGGAGTTCTTTTTGTGTTGAATGGTGATGATAGTTCAAGTTTTGAGTGGATGGATCTTTGGCCATTTGGTTATAATTATCTTGATATGAAATTATGAACTAGTTGGAGTTTTAAGTAGGACAAGACGAACCCAAAGGGTTGGCCTATTGGTGAAGGGGTTGGGTGGTTAGTGCTTCTCTCTAGGTCTCAGGCTCGAATCCTGCTAGGTGAAACAATCCTTGTGTTACTTGGGTCAGTCTTTAAAGCTCTTTCTTTAAATGGCCCTCCGCTAGTGAACGGCGAGACTCGTCCCCTGGATTAGTCGGTCTTAAGGCCGATACCGAGTTTTTTTAAAAATTAAGTAGGACAAAATTTAGGTGCATTTCCTTAAGGTTTTTAGTACTTTACTTAACTTCAAATACACTTTTTGTGGTTGTAACAAACTTTGAAAATATTATAGATTTGAGTTTGAGGACATGGTAGGTAGTTAAGTTAAGAACCATATGAAAAGTACTTAATCCTTTTTTTTTTTTTTTTGATGTTGTGGTGTTGTAGCTGGTTTGGTTAATTGTAGACTAGCTTTGTGTTTTGTAGTTGATTTTAAGTTTGAGTCTTGTGTGATTTCAGGCATCTAAACAGTGTTGACGACCCTTTGATTCGTGCGAAATGGATGAATGTTAAGAAAGCTCTTTGTGAGGAAACTGAAGTTGTAAAGCAACTTGATGCAGATAAAAGGGCGTTTAAAGATAATCCTATTGGAAGACGTCCTCCGTCGCCTCCGATTTCTACTAAATCTTCGTTTGTTTTTCAGCCGTTAGATGAGTATCCTACTTCATCGAATTCTTCCTTCGATGATCCGGATGTGTGGAGGCCACCTAGTAGGGATACTGGAAGTAAAAGACCTGGAAGAGGTGGTCAAGTGAGTAATCGGAAATCTCAACAAGATAGTAAATGGGCTCGAGGTGCTACAACAAAGACAGCTCCCACTGGCCGTGGTGGTGCAAAGGCAGGTGGTGCTACTAGCAAGGTTAACTCAGGGGGGCGGACATCAACTCCTGTCAAGAAAGGTGGTGCATCAGGAAAGTCTAGTAAGACAGATACAGCTGTAAGTTTCAATTCCTACGAACGCATTTTGTTGGACTACATTTTCTGTTTCACATTTTGCTTTTGCAAGAAGTTATTCCTAAAGATAATTTCGTCGTTGGACTCATCCTTTGCTTATGGTGTCCCGGACTAACTACTATTTTGGTGGCTTGAATAACATTAAACTTATATATGTTGTTTTGTTCTTTGTAGAATGGTGATGCTGAAGAAGGGAAGTCAAATAAAGGACAATATGAAGGTCCTGACCCTGAATTGGCTGAAATGCTAGAAAGGGATGTGTTAGAAACCTCTCCTGGAGTGAGATGGGATGATGTTGCTGGTCTCACTGAAGCAAAAAGACTTCTAGAAGAAGCTGTTGTGCTTCCCTTATGGATGCCTGAATATTTCCAGGTAACCTTGAACTTTTCTCACTGAGTTTTCCAGGTCGGTTCTATTAAGCAAGCGCTTATCGTGGAAATGAATTTGAATCTTACTTGCTGAAACGTGTATGAATATATTAAAACTTGCTCTGTTGAGCTCATTCTTTCGATTTTTCAGGGAATTAGGAGACCTTGGAAAGGTGTCCTTATGTTTGGTCCTCCTGGAACTGGAAAGACGCTTCTTGCTAAGGCAGTTGCTACTGAATGTGGGACCACTTTCTTTAATGTTTCCTCTGCTACTTTAGCTTCTAAATGGCGTGGAGAAAGTGAGCGAATGGTGCGGTGTTTGTTTGATCTTGCAAGAGCTTATGCACCAAGTACAATTTTCATTGACGAAATCGATTCTCTATGCAACGCTAGGGGGTATGTTGTTTATGCTCTTTTAAACATACATCTCACATAATAGTTTTCGAAACTTGTTTATACAGCTATTTCTCAAATAATTTGCACTCCATCTGGATTCTAGAGTTATGTCATGTCTAATTGAGTTCTGTTTCATCAGGGCTTCTGGAGAGCATGAATCATCCCGAAGGGTGAAGTCTGAACTTCTAGTTCAGGTTGATGGTGTAAGCAACAGTGGTACAAATGAAGATGGTAGCAAGAAAATAGTAATGGTCTTGGCAGCTACTAACTTTCCATGGGACATAGATGAAGCACTAAGGTTTGTATTTGGTTTTCTGCATCCTTTTCTAAACTGAGTAGTTAATTGTGTTTGAAACATCTTTGAAAGTACTAGTCTACACTTTCTAATCCAATTTCATGCATAATGTAATACAGGAGAAGGCTGGAAAAGAGAATATATATTCCTCTTCCGAATTTCGAGAGTCGTAAAGAGCTGATCCGGATAAATTTGAAGACCGTTGAGGCAAGTTATGGTTTTTCATTACTATCTTGGCTTATATAGGATTTTGAGCTTGACCCTTATATAGGATTCATTTTGTACCAGGTGGCTGCTGATGTCAACATAGATGACGTGGCTCGTCGAACTGATGGCTATAGTGGAGATGATTTAACAAACGTCTGTCGAGATGCTTCCTTAAATGGAATGAGACGGAAGATAGCAGGAAAGACACGCGATGAAATTAAGAGTATGTCTAAGGATGATATTTCAAAGGATCCTGTTGCCATGTGTGATTTTGAAGAAGCTTTGGCAAAGGTCCAACGAAGTGTTTCTCCGGCAGATATTGAACGCCATGAGAAGTGGTTTCATGAATTCGGATCCGCGTAAAAACTCACCAATGGTAGTGTTTTTTTTTATACTACCACTTTAGCTCTCAATTGGGTTATCTGTGTTGTTGTTAAATAGTGGCTATAGCTTTATTGCGTAGTGGAATTTGAACAAACCTCTATTGTTCTCTCATATGTTATTTAGTACAAAATATTGTTGAACAACAGCTATTCAACAAAGTGTTATTTTACTTGGTTTTCTCTTGAACAGGTTTCACTGTTGTTTTATGGTGTTGGAGAATTTTCAATTGTTAATTTGTATGTGACCGTTGAATATTGATGTAATGTAACCTTATATGATATTGAAGGTGTTATTCTCTCTTTGTGCACAAACCTTGTTAATTTTTCTCATCTAATTCTAAGTGAGCATGTGGATGGATGTGTTGGGAATATTTCAATTGGGTTCTAATATTAGAGAAATATAATTGATATGAATCCCAATTTTAAAATATAATTTGAGTAAATAATCAAATACTTAATTGTAATCTAGTAGACTAATTATTACTTGATAAACTAATTTTTCAAATATTAAAGGGAGAAAATAAGCAGTTAAAATCATGAACAAGGTTCAAATGAACAATTTTAGATATTGATCCTCGCACAAACTAATATGAACCATATATCTGAAATTTTTGAAATTAAAGAGATTTTAATAAATTATGTCATAAATGGAATATGAAGAAATCAAAATAACGTAAATATTGACAATATTTTTGGATAAAATATAACGTTAAAGATTATAAACGATAACGAGGATCATGAATCAAAGTCTATCAAAGATTATAGACAAAATGAAAATTGACCAAAATGAACAGATCCAATTGAAGAATTAAACTCACTTTACAAACAACCCACTTTTGGACCTATAGTTCGAATATCCCAAGGTGTGAAATGATAAGTGCCAAAATCTAGTTATTTTGTACATATGTCACTTTACAAACAACCCGTTTTAGGACCTATAGTCCGAATATCCCGCTTTTTGTTGTAAATACAATTTATTGCATTTTGTGTATATATTGTACCGATTGATTAGTTTTGTGTATATTTTGTAGGTATTTGAGCATGATTGGAGCAAGAGGAATAAAAACTCCAAGATGCATTTCTGGTGTCCACCGTCGGGCAATGAGGTGGCGAAGACATGGCGCTCTTATCCTGGAAGCTCGTCGGGCGGTGAAGAGAGCGATGCAACTTGAGAAAATCCAGTAGCTCCTGACTTTGGCTCGCCAGCAGCTTGCTGGGCGAGGAAGAGAAGCAGCGCCGGGCGGTGATTTTGGTCACCGAGCGGTGTGAAGATATTTTGCCCAGATGCTTATGTAGAGCATCGTGGGCGAAGTAATAAGGGACCAGCGCCGGGTGGTACTTTTTGGGCGTCGGGCGGTGGCTGCGAGACAGATTTTGTATATAGTTTCATTTCATTTGTATGTTTTATGGTTTTTTGGGTGGATTCTTGCTCCCAAACTCCATCACTTTATAGTTTTTGATGGATTAGCTTAGAAAACAACACTAGGGTCTTGCTTACGGATGATTGGAGGTGAATTGCTCTTCGATAGACGTTGATAAACCGGTGTAAATGAGTGGTTTATCTCTTCTCTATGTATTTCTCTTTTGTTGGTTATGTATGTATATTTACTCTTAACACATGTATATTTGTCACCCTTGGCTTTGTATAAAGTTTGTTTTACGAATCTGTGTTGGTAATTGTCTTAGGTTTTTACTCTATGTTAGGGATTTGAGCTTTCCTAGACATAGATTGTTTAGATTCTTACCTAGGATGATTATCTATTAGTTTCAGAATGCTAGAAATGGGTTTAGAGATGACATTTACTTAGAGTATCTGATCTTAATGACTCTGTGTTGGTTGTTTCGAGCTAGAGATAGTCGTCATGAGTGGCGCGGTTGACTTCTGTGTTGTTGAGGTATGCCAGACATGGATATCAAGGTGATGTGGTTGGATTCTCAATTTGGGTTAGAAATAGCTTAGACTGTGAGAGGTATGTGATGACACAACGAGTATCGTTGGCTGAGTATGACATGGACGGTAGATTTAAGTTTGTGACGAGTAGTATGGCTTCGTTCCAGACAAGCTGTCTATCCTTTATATTTTTTGTTCATTTACTTTTTGTCTTTTATTTTCAACTTATTTAATCCAAACTCATTAACGATAGAATTGTCGAACGAGGAATCAATAACCAATCTCTGTGGACACGATAAGATATAACCTAACGATATATATATATTACCCGATAAAAATAAATACCAAACTCTTTGCTTGTCGCTTTACCGCAGCAACAAAATGGCATCGTTGCCGGAGATTGGTTTTATTGTTTCTGTATTGCGATAATGTCGTTGTTTTTGAGTTTTGTAATTAATGTATATGTTGTATAGACTTTGTATATGAACTTGTATATTGTTACTTGTACATGTTGTGTGTTTACTTTCCATACTAGTGCATATTTGTGATTTTCTTAGTTTTCACGTATTGTTGTGAATTGTCTCGTATTTGTAACGTCTGTTGTGTGGTTGTTAGGGCACTTTCTTTATGTTTGCGCGGTGTGGCAATACCATGACATGATGAGAGGAGGTTACTAGTGCTCGCACAATAAAGGCGTCGAGCTTACGACGTAAAACAAGCATGTTTCTGTTTATTTTTATTTATGTGTGTGGTGGCTTGTGTTTTAACAAGTTGAAATAGGACTTGCTCTTAATTTCAAATCTTCACTTTTCAACTTGTTAATTCATTGTCACCAAGTTTTCGTATTGTTATTTGTGTTTGTTTTGTTTTGTCTAATTGTTATTTCCGCAAGCTTGTCGTGTGTAGCTTGAGGAGTTTTGTTGGTTGTAAATTTTATAAATTTTGTTTTTCCAATTCTTTTGCTGTTATTTGGACTCAACTTTTGGTCCGATAGCTTGAGGTTGCATTTTGTGATTTTCCGAGTTTGATCATTTCAACTCGCGAATGTATGGTAATGATAGTTTCAAAGTTGGTACACGTTAGGTACTCGTTTATCACTCTCTATAGAATAACATTTTTGAGAAATTTATCATTTGTATAATTACCATGTCATTCATTCTTTTTGCATTACTTGCTCATGAATTGAATAACTTTAGTTCCCTTTTACCATAAATGTGAGGAAGCTTTTCATTGTTTACATATGCTGGAGGCCACATTCTTGTTTTAACTAGATTTTATTATGCTTAATCTTTTGTTTTGTGTTGATTGTATGAGTGCATGAAAATGACCAAGGAATTTTGTTTGACTTTGAGCACAACTACCTTGGCCAAATATTCAATTCACCTTGTGAGTGTGTGAACCTTTGTTAACCCCTTTGAGCTTTTATCAATATCCATGTTTATTTGAACTTGATGTTTGTCTATGAGTGTTGAATTCACTTTTTTGTTTCTTGAATCCTCAACTATATGTTGTTGTATGAATTTTTACCTTGCCTTAGAAAGTGGGGAGTATTCACATAATGATGTTGGTTGGATTCAAGTTGGAAGAGTAATGTTTATGTACTTATATTGTGGTTGTTATGAAGTTAAGGGAAAAAAAGTTTGAAAAAAAAAAGAAAAGAAAAAAAAGAGTATGAAGAATGTTGTGTTAATAAGTGAGGTGTTTTGGTTTGACAATTTGTGATGAAGAATAATTTTTATTGAGATTTTATGCTTGAGTCTTTTCGAGTTAATCACTCTCTTAGGTTTCAGCAAGTTTTTGTCTCGATTAACTTTAGGACTTATCACTTGTTTGTTAACCAAGCCACATTACAACCTTGAAAAGCCCATGTGATTCTTGCATTTGTATTTTCAATACGTTTTTGGATGAATGTATAATTTACTCTTTTGTTTGCAAGATTGTGGATGCATGTTTTTTGTCTCTCACCTTTGTGTGTTCTTCATCTACCGATTAATTTTTGCTATGTGTGATTCATGATTGAGTTTGTTTTGTTTTAGAATGTTTTGCATGATCTTTGTACTTAGGATTTGTTTCGTTTATATGTTATTGTTGTAGTATTGTGGTAAGTATATACTTTGCTTGTGTACGTTTTTGTTTGAACCATACATTTGTTTTCCGTTTTAAAACTTGTTGATTTGTGATTCTTTGATTATCATTCTTTATTTTTTTGGGTTACTTGACTTTGTTTGAGGACAAACAATGTGTCAATTTGGGGAGAGTTGATAAGTGCCAAAATGTAGTTATTTTATACATATGTTTTGTGACACTTATCTATTCTTTTGTTTTAAATATCGTTGAATAATCCCGCTTTTTGTTGTAAATACATTTTATTGCGTTTTGTGTATATATTGTACCGATTACATAGTTTTTTGTATATTTTGTAGGTATTTAAGCATGATTGGAGCAATAAAAATAAAAGCTCCAAGATGCATTTCTGGTGTCCACCGCCGGGAAGTGAGGTGGCGAAGACATGGCGCAGGAAGCGCTGGAAGCTCGTCGGACGGTGAAGGGAGTGGTGCAACATTGAGAAAATCCAGTAGCTCCTAACTTTAACTCGCCAGCAGCTCGCTGAACGAGGAAGAGAAGCAGCGCAGGGAGGTGATTTTGGTCGTCGGACGGTGAGAAGATATTTTTCCCAGATGCTTACGTCGAGTATCGTGGGCCAAGTAATAAGGGACCAGCGCCGGGCGGTACTTTTTGGGCGCCAGGCGGTGGCTGCGAGACAAATTTTGTATATAGTTTTATTTTTGTGTTTTATGGTTTTTGGGGTGGATTCTTGCTCCCAAACTCCATCACTTTATAATTTTTAATAGATTAGCTTAGAAAATAACACTAGGGTCTTGCTTACAGATGATTGGAGGTGGATTGCTCTTCGATAGGCGTTAACAAACCGGTGTAAATGAGTGGTTTATCTCTTATCTTCTCTATGTATTTCTCTTTCGTTGGTTATGTATGCATATTTACTCTTAACACATGTATATTTGTCGCCCTTGGCGTTGTATAAATTTTGCTTTATGAATATGTGTTGGTAATTGTCTTAAGTTTTTACTCTATGGAATTTGAGCTTTGCTAGACATAGATTGCTTATATTCTTACCCAGGATGATTATCTGTTAGTTTCTGAATGCTAGAAATGGATTTAGAGCTGACATTTACCCAGAGTATCTGATCTGAATGTCTCTGTGTTGGTTGTTTCAAGCTAGAGATAGTCGTTATGAGTGGCGTGGTTGACTTCTGTGTTGTTGAGGTATGTCGGACATGGATATCGAGGTGATGCGGTTGGATTCTCAATTCGGGTTAGAAATAGCTTAGATTGTGAGAGGTATGTGATGGCGCGAACGAATATCTTAGGCTGAGTATGACATGGATGGTAGATTTAAGTCTGTGACGGGTAGTATGCATTCGTTTCAAACAATCTGTCTATCCTTTATATTTTTTATTCATTTACTTTTTGTCTTTTATTTTCAACTCATTTAATCCCAAACTCATTAACGATAGAATTATTGAACGACGAATCAATAATCAATCTCTGTGGACACGATACGATATAACCTAACTGGTATATATCACTCAGTAAAAATAAATACCAAACTCTTTGTTTGTTACTTTACCGCAGCAACATGAAACCAATTGAATATAAATAAATTTTTGTGAAAAGGAAAAATAAGAATGATATAAAAATTAATTTGTTGCTCAATGATTTTTACAAAAATCTATGATTGTCTTCGATGAAATATATCCTCCAGTAGTGAATTCGATTAATTGTTAATATTTAATTAGCCTTGTAGCACATGAATGCCTTAATTTGAACATGATGGATGTTATGACATCTTATTTATACGACTCATTTGATAGTGATACAAGTTGTTTTATAGTATCATATCTTAGTGTAATTCAATCATTAATGTATCTTGTTAAGTATACATGATATATCAATTTTTGTCAATATATTAGTAAGATATAGTTCTTCACCTAAATAAAGAAGTTGAAACAAAGTTAGACAAATATTTTGTTATCGTAGAGTTGTATGTTACTTATCAGATCCTTATAATGATAGATCACAAATATGTCACTTTGTTTACTTGTGGCGGTACAACCATTTCATGAAGATCTATGAAATAACTCATGACAATAACTTCATCAAATCATGCATGACTATTAGCACTACATAAAGTCACTTATAAGAAGAATTTTTTAGCAACTACTACAAAAAATACCGCCTCACATATAAATGAATGCACGAGGAGGAGAAATAAATATGTTATGCACTCTTTTTCCTTTCGCCATAGTTTTCTTCCATTGGATTTTCTTTGTAAAATTTTTAACGAAACAATTCACATTTAAAGAATATTGTGCTATTTTTTCTCACTAACATTTTTCTAATAAGTGTTATGAATAAATATAAATATTGATGTCCAATTAGTAGCCTTTATATTCTCTTATTTTCTAGTTAAATGTTATGATTATCCATCTTTCTAATGTCCTATAGATAAGATTCCCATTATAATGTAAATGATACTTGAAAACAACACAATATCACTTGTTGTCTTCTCTTTCTCTCCTCTCCCTATATTATTTTGGTAAATTTCATAACAATTTTATTATTATAAATGAGGATTGAAATTTCAAGCCTAACAAAAAAAGAAGTCAATATAGATAAATTGTTAAATTATTGTCATTGCAGTCGATGTAGTCAAAGTAATTATTAAGACAAAATTGAACCGTTTATATTTTAAATATAAAATAAAATTTTAATTTATTATAAATTTTAATTTGATATAAAATAACATTTTATAATAAAAAGGTGATTGAAATTTCGACCTTAACAAAAGATAAATATGAATAAAAAGTTAAATTATTGTTAATGCAGTCAATACGTTCAAAAATAATTATTAGACAAAATTGAACCATTTATATTTTGAATATAAAAATTTAATTTTAATACATATGATTTTAGTTTTAATTTTATATGAAATAAAATTTTAATTTATTCTAAAATTTAAATTTTACTTTGATTTAAAATATAATTTTATAGAATTTTCTTTATTAGCGTTATATTATTATCATATTATTTATAATAAAGTGGGAATTAAATTTTAACCTAAGTACCTAACAAAAAAAATGGATATGAATAAACGAATAACTATTGTCAAAGCAGTCAAAGTAATTATTAGTCAAAATTGAACCGTTTATATTTTAAATATAAAATATAATTTTAATTTGATATAAAATAAAATTTTACCTAATTATAAATTCTAATTTTACTTTTATATAAAATTAAATTATAATACAATTTTACTTTATTAATATTATTTTATTATTATATTATTTATAATAAAGTGGGATTGAAATTTCAACCCTAACAAAAAAAAAAATATGAAACAAGCGTCCTGTTAGTTTATGGAGTTTCCATCAACAAGGACAACATTAAAAAAATATCGAATTTAATTTTTAAGTGGAAATAATACTTGATTAAGTTATATTGATTTCGAGATCGAAATTAAATTAATGGATTTGTAATACTGATCAAATATCTGTCGTGAAAAAGAAAAAAAAAAACAATTAAATTATTGTCAAAGCAGTCAAAATAGTTATTTTACAAAATTAAAACGTTTACATTTTGAATATGTGCTTTGATTACAATTTACATTCAAATGTGAGTAATCTAGTTTTCATGAAAATTTTAAGTATAATAATTACAATAATTATTTTTTTAACCTGTAAAATTTATCGGAAATTGCATAAATCTTTTACTATGTTAGTACTATTATTTACGCGTTTCTATTATTGTCAAATTTCTACCATAATTTGTGAAGATACTTTAGCATAACAAATAATGAAAATATAGAAAAATATTCATGTGTAGAGCCAAATAATTTGGTTGTGATTATGCATAATTAATCACGTACCATCTCACTTAAGTACAAAATTAGTCTTGCAATTAGTATAAGACATTAAACCCGTCCCTCTCAACTCTTGACATTACATAGGATTCATCACTTCTTATATACAATTTTAATTAATAAATAAAATTGAAACGGAAATTAAATTGGTAAACTCAAGAATCTCAAAGTAATGTATAGACTATATATATGTGGATTATGAGCTTATAATTATTTCATCATTTTAAGCAATTATTCATAAGTTACAATGGGAATGTTCAAGTGGAAAAGTTTAAATCTTGCATCCTTTTGTCTCTTCTTTCTCTTCACTTCCTTAACTACTTCAACACAAATAATGACCAGCACAAAGCATGGTATGTTTAAATTTTTTTTATGTGAATTAATTTTTATGTAACTTGAGATTGTCTAGATGACATGAATCAAGTTTTTTTCAGTTAATCAACTTGTTTTTAATTAAAATTATATCTGATTTAATTGGTCTAATCTAGGTCATTGAGTGAGAAGGATATTCAATTTATTAAAAAGTATATATGAAGAAAAAAGTTAACATATTGATTTTTTAAAATATATTTTCAATTTTATGTAACCCGAGATCATGTAAATGAGAAGAATCAAGTCTCTTGTTAATGAAGTTTTTCTACTCGTTAAAATTCTTTTTGATTTGATTGAATTAATCTACGTTGTTGCGTTGGAAAGATATTTGGTTTATTAAAGAACTATACGAAGGAAAAAAGTTAATGATAAGGAAGTTAACATTTTGATTTTTTTTTTTGTTAAATATATTCTCAATTTATGTAATTTGAGATTGTGTGGATGATGAAAAACAAGTCTTAGTCAATCAAATAATATTATTCATTTAAAATTTTATCTAATTTGATTGGACTAACCATTCATCGCGATTGAGTCCGAAAGATATTTGGTTTATGAAAAATATATATGAAGAAAAAAGTTAATATTTTGATATTATTTAAATATATTTTCAGTTTTTATGTAACCCGAGATCATGTAAATGAGAAGAATCAAGTCTGTTGTTAGTGAAGTTTTTCTGCTCGTTAAAATTCTATTTGATTTGATTGTATTAATCTGTGTTGTTGCGTTTGAAAGATATTTTGTTTATTACAGAACTATATGAAGGAAAAAAGTTAAACATATTGATAAGAAAGTTAACATTTTGATTTTTGTTGATCAATTTTTTTGTAACTAACACATGGATAGTGTATATGTATTGATGATGATGTGTATTTGATTTGTGCAGATGGATTTGATGATCTTCTTGACATATGCAAAATAGTATATTGTGGAAAAGGAACATGTCAACAAAGTGTTTTTCCAGATTTTTCATGTGATTGTGACCATGGTTGGAAGAAACTCCAACTAGGTTCCTTTGAATTCCCAACTTGTGTTATTCCTAATTGTAAGTCATTATTTTTTCCATATAAATTCTATCTTTTCTTGAAAATAAACATTGTTTTTGCCACCTTAGTTTAATTTCTAATTTATATATGTTGTATTTTTCACCATGTTTTTTTGTCTTATTTTCACCATGATGCAGGTACTATTGATCTTCAGTGTGGTAATGGAAATCTTCTGATTCCGCCACCTCAACTTCCAAATTCATCCGACCGTAAGCATATCACTGTCATAATTTTTTTAATCCGTAGATGAAGTGATTATAACCACTAGAAACTCATACTTTTATCTAAGAGTCAAAGTTTGAACTCTGGTGTTTTATGTTACACAGCTTGTTCGGGAAATTTGTGTGGAGATGGAAAATGTGTAAGAGATGGCTCAGAATTTAAGTGTGAATGCAATGAAGGTTCAGCCAATGCTGCTAATGACCCTAAGATGATTTGCTTGAAAAAATGTAAGCTACTTAATTCTTAATTACACGCGCGACGTGTGTGTGAGTGTTGTAAACTCAGAATACCGAATTTGATTCCTAATGACGAGGTTTTGAGTAGGTGGTGTAGGAGGAGATTGTAATGGTTTTGATCTCGGGTTCAACACGCCAGACAAAGCTGCATCACCGCCTGCAACTCCGGATTCTTCAGGAACTGGTATATGTTTTGAATCTTTAATTTGTTCATAAAATGTGAATCATGAAAAATCATGCAAATGTGATTGAATGAGATGAGTTTTGTATATGACAGGTTCAGGTGAAATGGTGAAGTGCACAAAGAAACTTTATATGCTGAGTATAATGATATTAGCAATAACATTTCAAAACAGGATTTGAAATGGAACGTCCAAGACTATTACAGTTTAACAATATCAGAGATGAAATGTTATTGCAGTTAGTTTCTATAATACAGTAATTCTGATATGTAAACATTAAATAATTTGTATTATTGATTATCTATGTAATTCTTTTTCACTCATGAAATTTGATCCTCCAAATAGACACTATATGCTAATGATGCTAAATTTGTGCTCTGAATGAATTGCGGATGCCTTTTTCTGCGGTAATATCTCATGTTACGATCTCCATCCGCTAACCATTTCGATCTAGATCTTTGAAACCTCATTAACTCTTCTTTTTTTAAGAGACCGCTTAACTCGGTTGGAAGCTTTTGTTCAAGTTAGGGCTGACAATGAACCGAACCAGCTCGAAAATAGTTCGAGATTCTCTTCAGTAATTAATTTGTTGGGCTTGGTTCATGAACTGAATGAGTTCGTAAAATAAATGAGTTGAACTCGAGCTATGTATAGTTCAATTCGTTTGGTTCATGAACTGGCTCGATCGTAAGTTTCATGAAGACATCAATACTTCAATTTCATATTTATTTATATTATTTGGAAGATAATAAAATAATTTACAATTCTATTGATTAAAAAAAATCAAAATTCAACATAGTAAAATATATGTTACGAACTTAAGTCATAACATTTCATTATTTGCTCATATTACCTACTTTTGATGATAATATCTTGCATTACAAATATTATTTTGAGATGAAACTTATATTAAAGTTAGAAATATTGTCTACAATTCTTGTGAATAAAATAAGGACAAATAAGATTGTTCTAATAAATCGAGTTTGAGGTGGAAAAAATGTTCGTGATGAACTCGAACTCAACTCGGCCAAATCTTATCGTGTCGAGTTTGAGCTGAAAAAAAAGTTCGTGATGAACTCAAACTCGAATTCGACTAATTCTTAACAAGTTGAACTGAGTTGAGGCAAGTTCGACTCGACTCGACTCATTTCCAGCCCTAGTACAAGTTAGTGAACGTAAAAAATGTCAAGAGTTGACAGAAATATTCTATATATTGAATAATATATATGTCTAGATAGATAAAATTACATTGAATCATCCTCATGAATTTAAAAAGGCCACACTTACTGTAAATATATTTTCCTTCCTATATTCACTATATTAAAACTGGTTTCAAAAAATTGAGTTTGGCCAGAAATAATGCTCATTCTGAAGTCACCAGCTTCTTCAGCTCTTTTTTATTTACCTGAAATTTTAATCAGAGAAGAATTAACTTTGCTTCCTAATGTTTGATTATGATTAGGAGGCATAGAAGTGAAAGTAGTTTACCTTCCCCATTGCATTGCGAGGGAGCGACTCCCACACGATAAGTCGAGTTGGTATCTGAAGATATAAACAAAATATTAGAAGAAATTTACTTTTGAAACTCTTATAACTATGATGAATAAATTGATGCGCCAAGTAAACACAATCAATAAAATATCAAAATAGCAAAGGAAATCAGTGTTGTCAATCATGGATCACAAATAATAGTGGTTTGTTTGAATTCGGAAATGGCCATGCTACAATACCTTATAAGGTGCAAGTTTAGTTTTGGCCCAAGTGGATAACTCTGCTAGGCTTAGAGCAGGCTTTGACTCTTGTTCGCTCTTTGCGGCTGGCACGATAATTGCACAAACAATTTCTCCGTAGTCTTTGTCCGGTACTCCCAAAACACAACATTCCGAGACAGTTGGATGCTGCAAAAAGGTTTTGATTGTGAATATCAAATCATAAATGTACGGTATTGTTAACAGCAGACAACCATAAGATGAGAAAATGATAGCCACTTGCCTCTATTATTACTGATTCAATTTCTAACGCAGACAGCTTATAGCCACCGTTCTTGATTATATCCGCGTTCTTACCTGATAAAAAGTAAAGAATGTACACAATAGGTTTTACTTCCATCACAATCTAACTTCTCCTACTCTAATGATAAGATCACATTTATGAATCTTGCGCTTCCGTTACTTAAGTATGCATGAGAAATATAAATTTCCTTACGTCCTAAAATAATGAAATATCCATCTTTATCTGTAGTGACCGCATCGCCGGTCTTAAAGAATCCATCATCTGTAAATGATTCCTTCGATACCTACATGGAAAAAATACAAAAATTCTTAGAGGGAGATATTACATTTCTTTTACTATTTTCTATAATTGGAATCTTGGACTTTCAGCAAGTGAAATTATTATAGTATAAGGATAGTAATTATATCACTAAATGGTGATTTCAGAATGAATAAATGCAAGAAATTAACATCCTAAAAGTACCTCGGGAAGTTTATAATATTCTTTGAACAATGAAGGGCTTTTGACGCAAAGCTCACCAACCCCAGATTCCTCACTCTCATGCTCCTCATCTGCAAGAATCTTGACCTGCCATTCATACAGAAAAGCCAAGATAGCTTCTTTCAAGTTGAATGATCAAAAAGTGGAAATGAATGATCAAATAGCTCATATTCTATGGTCAGGGGAAAATGTAAAAAAGTGCAAACTCAACTAACCTGCACACCAGGTAATGGTCTGCCAACGGTGCCTGCTTTGCGCTCACCTTTCAATGGATTTGATAGTGCCATGACAAACTAGAAACATCAATACAATAATGTAAGTTAAAATGTGTATGATTCTCGACAAGTATAAAAAAACTTAAGTTAAACTGGTTTGTTAAAAAGTTTACTTCAGTCATGCCATATCGCTCCAATAAGCGATGTCCGGTGATGGATTCCCATTCTTGCATAATAGGTTGAGGAAGGGCAGAGGATCCACACATCTAAGTAATAGAATGATAACATATCAAATTTTTTAGATTGAGAATAGTTAGTCACCACATATAACATAAATCAATTGCAGTGAGTCATGCTTGGTAAATCACCATACCACTAAGGCCCTGTTCGGAAAAACAATTTGATTAAATGCTTATAGCATGCACTCGTATCATTTAAATGATTATGTATAAATTATTTCTATAACAAAAGATAAAATATAGTCAAACATATTTTCATACAAGCTAAATGTTGTTTTTATGAAAATAAGCTGAAAACAGCTTATGGACATGCCATAAACTGTTTCCATAAGCTCTAACAAAAAAGAATAACCTTCATCTGAAACTTGAAATAGATATCTATTCTCTTCTCACTTACCATTAGACGCAAGTTCCTTGCGCCAGATGCAGAAGTGGCTTGCAGCTCTGGATCCATGGTATGATAACCTTGTATTAATCGAGTGTACATAGTTGGAACCTTCATTTAAAAAATTATATGAATCAAAATGCTGCCACCCAAGACATTTTTTCGAATCATAAGCCACTACAATCGATTGTAAATAATATGCACATATGACATGGATTTTTAATGCAAAAAGCGTGATTAAGTTTTTAAGAACAGAAAAGAACACCATCTTATGAACCACATCATATATTTGCTCAATGTTAATAAAAATCATACTTACTCCGGTGAATACAGTTATAGCATCATCAGTCTCGTATCCTTCAGCTGGATATGAGTCACGCCATCTCTTCCAAATTCCACTGACACTAAATTTTGGAAGAAACTCAACCTTCAACAAGATAGTTAGATTCTTAATGGATGCTATTTTGAGGTCACTTGTACCAAAATTAACACTTTCTTATCTAATTGTATTTGCTTTATAAGAAGTGAGAAAAATAAATTACCGTGGAACCGACGTAGAGAGGGGCCAGTAAACTATTGAAAAGTCCATGGACATGTACTTCAATATGTTAAGGATTGACATCACAAAGATATCAAGATCGCATTTTCAGAAAATATATATGATAGTATGCTTTTTCCAATTACAAAATTATTGAAAATGCATAAAAAAGGTTTCATGGATATGATGTAGTGGTAGACAATGCAAAAACCGATCAGCTGATGTATACTCCCATGCTTTTGTCAAGGCTTGGACCTAACATCAAGACAAATTATAAACAAAAATTAATGAAAAAGAATAAGTTATCAATGTGCATTATGATTATTGTATGATAGATATAAATCATGGAGCATACCTGAGCAAGGATGCTTCTGTGTGTATGAACAACTCCCTTTGGTTTACCTGTTGTCCCGCTAGTGTACAAAATCAATGCCGGATCTTCACCTAAACCAAAGGATATGAAATACAAATTATGAGAAAGAACTTTCAGAAAACTGCTACTGTTTTTTAAAAGCTGAGAATTTGATACTCTTACTTGATCTTTCAATGTTTTCCAGGAAAATTCTATCTGCATCACTTTCTCCATTTTTTGAATGTCCGTTGTTGCTCTTCTCGGAGGACTTATTAGGAATGGGCGGAATATGAAAAAACTGAGAAGATGTTTTGTTGGCAATCCCTTGCATTAACTCACTATGATCTTCAGTACTCAGTATTGCAGACACATCCTATAATCAAATTTCTATTAAGATTCGATCCAAAATTAAAGCATACAGGTAATGCAGCAGATATAAATAGTGCAACTCATTTCGTGTCATTATCTAATAAGCAATTTTGTATTCCTTACGTATATAAATGTTAAACAAACAAAAGAAGGGGATGTCGCATCTCATGTAAGAAAAAGAGAGATTTTCCAAAGCATACCGAATTATTCATCACATACAGGAGCTCTACTTCTGGATAGCTGAGTGCAAGTGGAACAGCAACACCTCCACTAAACCAAGTTGCAAGTATTCCGGCAACAAACTCGGCAGATGGTTTGGCTACAATTCCTATTCGCGCTCCTCCCAGATTTCCCTAGAAAATAACACGATTGTTTTTAGCACAAGCGCTTATAAGCTAGTATGAAGAGTTTAAGGAAATAAGCTGAAAACAAGTTATGAGTATAAGTGCTTATATTAGTAAATAAGCTCAAATAAATCAATTCAAATAGGCTCTAAGTCTATAGGAACTTTCATATATCATATTAATCAAAGGCTAACAAATAGCATTCACAGTTACATCTCACAAAAACAATAGTAAGCGAAATTCAAGGTATAGCTCACTACCTTCACATCATTTTCACATAAGAGATTAGATATCTTTTGTGCCGATGAGATGAGCTGATTGTAACTATAACTCTTCTGATCAGCTCTGATAGCAACACTTTCATGAGCTGCAACTTCTTGCTTAGCAATTGCTTTGAAGATGTCCATAAATGTAGTAGATTGAGATGCTAAATAAAAGGAAGAAACAATCAAATAACCTTACATGTGAAATTATCACATATACAGAGCAATGTCTACATTATAAAGACTGAACAAGAAAAATAGTTTTTTTTGGTATTTTTCTCAAGAGACTACAACTCAAAACTGTCTTTGAGGGCGTGCAAAGTGGGCTACTGCACAAGGCCTCAAATTTGTCAGGATTAAACTATAGCTAGATAGAGCCTCATAAAATATTTGTCAGGTTAAATCGTGACTAAGTAGGGTCTCATAAATTGTTTGTCATGGTTAAACTAAGACTAACCTATACACAACGTCCAAAAACTTGAGTCGGCTCTGCAACAGTTCAATAAGTTGATAACCGCTCAAAATCAAGATGTTCCTTCCAGAAAGAAATCACCGCAGATATTCAAAGATACTCTCTATCCTTTGCGCTCTCTCATTTATACACACATTCTAACAACCTCAACCAACCAACCAACCAACTAACTAACTTCTATATCAACTTTTAACTACTCTAACCTATATTATTCTATATCCTAACAGTTGTATGCACAAATAATAGTTTCAAATAATTCAGATTTGCATGAAAACCTAAAAATGAGAATTCTAAACCAATCCTCTTAATAAATCCCAAAAACTGCAAACTGTCTGTCATCATAAACCATACCAACAACAACAACAAAGACAATCAAATTAACAACCCCAATAAATCAGATGAACAGAAATCACAGACCCAAGTCGAAAAATCAAATTTTTTCATCATAAAAAAACGACACAAGCATTATGAGATAGAAAAACTCACAAGAGTGTGATGAAGAACGAGATTGAGAGCAAGAGATTGATGTGCAAGAGTAATTAACAGAAGAAGGTGAGACGAATGGATAAGAAAAGTGGTGATGAGGGAATTTATGAGGATGATGAAGAAGCGGAAATTGTTTGTTGAGAGTTTTAAATGAGTTGCTCATTTCGATGGGGAATTGAATTTGGCAGTGGAAGTAGGTAGGTGGAATTTCTATTATCGAAAAACAATTTGCGTTTGCGTTTAAGGTAGTTTTTCTTACGTTCGTTGGTTTTCTTAAATTGTGTTGCCTGTGCAGAGTTAGTTAGATGTTTCAATTGGATTCATCGACTGTGTTTTTTTTTTTTTTTGGCCCCATGCACTGTCATTGGAACCACGTTTCTATGTTTTTTGAAGGGAGTGTTTGGTTATGCATCAAATTGATTTTGAAATTTAAAATTATTGATTCTATGAATAGTAATTACAAGGAAATAGGAGTAATTTAAAACTTTTGTCTGTTAAATATAAAAATACAAAATTTTATATCAATGTCTGAGTCTGTAAAAAATATGTGGAACTCACGCATATAAGAGTCTAAATCAAAAATCTTAGCCCATTTAGGTACAAAAGTGCATGCAAAATAATCTTATGTACAAGTTAATAATTTGACTATTTTTAAAGACCTTATAAAGTGCAAAAAAATCTTAAGAAAAATCGAGAATGTCCCTCTAATTATAAAAATATATTTTCGGACGTACCTTTTGCATCATACACAAACGAACAAATATGATTTCATCATACAGTCAAATAATAATTCATTCTGGAATTTAAGCCACTTTCGTTGATCAGAGTTCATTTTTATATTTTCTTAAATCCTCTCCAAGAGCTATTCTTACTTAGTCACAACACCAAATGTATCTCTCTTAGGCACTCTCACAAACTATTAGTTTTATTTTTTATTCTTTTAAGTTTTTTTTTTAAATAATTAAAAATAAATTTGAAATTTAACTTTTTAGTAAGTGTGCCTAAAACTTGTGCCAAAGTCTTGTGACTACATAAGAATTGCTCCCCTCTCCAAAAAACTCATTCGTTCTCAATCAAGTTTTTCACTTAAAATCTCCATTCTTGTGTTTTATCAAATCAAACGAAGCAAAAAAAAAAAAAAAATTTAAGGTAAAGTTCATTCATTTCAACTTTCATTGCTCACATTAATCTTGTTTTGAAGCAAATAAAGATCACAATGTAACCGGAAATGTATCTCCGGATTCTATATGAACTTGTTCGTAAATGCATTTATGGAACTTGTTTATGTTAATTTTCTAACAATCTGTTTTTTGTGTTGGAGGTTTCTTAGTAGTTTATGTTTTTGTTTTCATTAGGTATGATGCATCTCGATGTTATCCCCAAACCTATTGTGTCTTAGGATGCTTCACCTGTAGTAGTGAAGGAGGTAGATATTGACAACCATTTTAAAAATAAACAAGAGTATTAATTTCGTGATCACATGCTGCAGTGAATTCGTACAGAGGCATCCAAACTAGGATTTGTGTTGTAATCGAAAGGTCCGATAATGGTTCGAAAATAAAAGTGCATTTGTGACAATGTCATGCAAAAGAAGTGAGAAATATATACCTCATCTTCGAAATTTCAAACGAGAACATATTGGTTCAAGAAAATGTGAGTGTCCATTTATGTTGCATGGTTATCGGTTGACAAATAATAAATGAGGATTTAATGTGATAATGTGGTTTACATAACCACGATTTGTGGGAAAAGTTAGTCGGTCACCCAATTGAATGTCACCTTCTGCCAGAGTAGAAAGAATGTGTTTCTGACATGACAATGAATTTGGTGTAATCCAAAAACATACTTGCAACCTTGAAGCGTAGAAGATCTGAGAATATTGCAAATATCAAGCAAGGGTACAACAAACACTATTAATATAAATTAGCGCTTAGGGGGATAGAACTGAAATGCAACACAGATGATAACAATTACGTATCTAGGCATCGAAGATGCGAGGGCGAATTAACATTAAGAGATATATTTTGGACTCATCATGATTCCATAAAAAATTTCAACACGTTTTCCACTGTGTTCATAATTGATTCAACGTATAAGACCAACAAATATAAACTTCCATTATTGTTACATATATATTTTTGGAATAATTTATGTCTTGCAAGTTTTCGGAAATATACCTCCGAAGGTGTTACGTATATACATTTCTAAAATAATTTATGTTTCAATTGAAATTTTGTGCGTCCGAAAATACAACTTTGAACCGTGTCAATTTGATCCTTTAACTTTTCAAACAACACCACATTAGTCATTTATGTTAAGGCCGTTAGTCAAAGTCAAATTTAAAATCTATTTGGCATTTGACGTGACATGGACATCTGATGTGGCATATTCATCAACGTCTCTAAAATTCTCAAAATAGTCCCAAAAATTTGCTTTATTTTCATCATGATTTAAAATATAGTGATTTTCTGAAAGAATTATGAATGAGAGGTGCAGGTACTATTGATTTCCAGTGTGGTAATGGAATACTGCCAATTCCATCAACTCAACTTCCAAATGCAGCAGATCATTAGTTCATCACTATCATATATTTACTATAAATAAATTTTACTAATCACATAACAAAATATTCCCTATAGTTTTAAAGATAATAATTATTACAAAATTTTAAGTATTTAAGCTATATTTTCAGTGTTTTGTACCACACAGCTTGTTTGATAAATTTGTGTGGAGATGGAAAATTTGTAAGAGATAGCACAGATTTTAAGTGTCAATGCAATGAAGGTTCATCCAATGTTCTTAACGATCCTAAGTTAATTACCTGTGACGTGTGTGAGTGTTGGAAACTCAGAATACCGAATTTGATTCCTAATGACGAGGTAATTGTAATGGCATAGATCTCGGGTTCAACACACCAGAAGTTGTGTCAATAGTTGACAGCAATACTCCATAGGTTTAATAGTATATATTTCTAGATAGATGAAATTATATTGAATCATCATCATGAAACTTGTCTCGAAAAATTGGCTTTGGCCAGTAAATAATGCTCATTCTGAAGTCACCAGCTTCTTCAGCTCTTTTTTGTTTACCTGAAATTTTAATCAGAGAAGAATTAACTTTGCTTTCTAAAGAATTTTTTGCGACGAAAAGAAGCGAAAGTAATTCACCTTCCCCATGGCATTGCGAGGGAGTGACTCCCACACGATAAGCCGAGTTGGTATCTAAAGATATAAACAAATTATTAGAAGAAATTTACTTTTGCAACTCTTGTAACTATGATGAATAGATTGATGCATGAAGGAGAATCAAACGACAATATCAAAATAGCATAAAGAAATCGTTGTTGTCAATCATGAATCACAAAAAATAGTGGTTTGTTCGAATTCGGAAATGGTCATGCAACAATACCTTGTAAGGTGCAAGTTTAGTTTTGGCCCAAGTGGATAACTCTGCTAGGCTTAGAGCAGGCTTTGACTCTTCTATGCTCTTCGCAGCTGGCACGATAATTGCACAAACAATTTCTCCGTAGTCTTTGTCCGGTATTCCCAAAACACAACATTCTGAGACAATTGGATGCTGCAAAAAGGTTTTGATTGTGAGTATCATATCATAAATGTATGGTATTGTTAACCGTTAACAACCATAGGATGAGAAAACGATAGCAACTTGCCTCTACTATTACTGATTCAATTTCTAACGCAGACAGCTTATAGCCACCGTTCATGATTATATCCGCGTTCTTACCTGATAAAAAGTATAGAATGTACTCAATAGGTTTTACTTGCATCACAATCTAACTTCTACTACTCTAGTGATTAGATCACATTTATGAATCTTGCGCTTTCGTTACTTCATTATGCATGAGAGATATAAATTTCCTTACGTCCTAAAATGATGAAATATCCATCTTTATCTGTAGTGACGACATCTCCTGTCTTAAAGAATCCATCATCTGTAAACGATTCCTTCGTTACCTACATGGAAATAATACAAAATTCCTTAGAGGGAGATATAGTACAATGGTAATAATTATCGCTAAATGATGATTTCAGAATGAATAAATGCGAGAAGTTAACATCCTGAAAGTACCTCGGGAAGTTTATAATATTCTTTAAACAATGAAGGGCTTTTAACGCAAAGCTCGCCACTCTCATGCTCCTCGTCTGCAAGAATCTTGACCTGCCATTCATGCAGAAAAGCTAAGATAGATCATCTTTCATATTGAGCATCAACAACATTCGAAGCAACTCCAGCCTCTTGGTTAGAAGTATTTTTCAAGGTTCAGTCATATATTGTTAGCTCAACTAACCTGCACACCAGGTAATGGTTTGCCAACAGTGCCTGCTTTACGCTCACCTTTCAAAGGATTTAACAGTGCAATGATAAACTAGACACATCAATAAAATAATGTAAGGTTCATCTAAAAAAATCATCGCAAAATTAATGAAAAATGTGCATGATTCTCGACAAGTAAAAAAAAAACTTTTACTTCAGTCATTCCATAGCGCTCCAACAAGCGATGTCCAGTGATGGATTCCCATTCTTGCAAAACAGGCTGAGGAAGCGCAGATGATCCACACATCTAAGTAACAGAATGATAACATATCATATTTTTTAGATAGAAAATGGTTAGTCATCACACAAATGTTTTATGCATGTAACAGTTATTTACCATTAGACGCAACTTCCTTGCACCAGAAGCAGAAGCGGCTTGCAGCTCTGGATCCATGGCATGATAGCCTTGCATTAGTCGAATGTACATAGTTGGAACCTTCATTTAGAATATATATATATAAATCAAAATGCTGTCATCAAGGTTTGTGAGAATGAACCATATCATAGATTTGCTCAATGTTGATAATAATCATACATACTCCGGTGAATATAGTTATAGCATCATCAGCCTTGTATCCTTCAGCTGGATATGACTCACGCCATCTCTTCCAAACTCCACTGACACTAAATTTCGGAAGAAACTCAACCTTCAACAAGACAGTTAGTTTCTTCGCGACAAAGAAAATATTCAGAAACGTACACTAACAAAACTAACACTTTCTTACCGTGGAACCGATGTAGAGAGGGGCTAGTAAACCCTTGACAAGCCCATGGACATGTACTTCATATATGCTAAGGATTGACACCACAAAGATATCAAGATCATATTTTCAGCAAATATACTAAATATGATAATGTTTTTTCCAAATACAAAAGTATCGAACAATGCATAAAAAAAAAAGGTTTCATGGATATGATGTAGTGGTAGACAATGCAAAAACCGATCAGCTGACGTAAACTCCCATGCTTTTATCAAGGCTTGGACCTAAAATAACGACAAATTACAAACAGAAAATTGTATGATTTGATGACTATCATACCAAAGTAACTTGCAAAACAATCAAATGTAGATATAAATTACAAAACATACCTGAGCAATGATGCTTCTGTGTGTATGAACAACTCCCTTAGGCTTACCTGTTGTGCCGCTAGTGTAGATAATCAATGCTGGATCTTCGACTAAGTCAAAGGATATGAAAAACAAATGATGAGAAAGAATTGTCAAAAAATTACTACCAAGGTAATCTACTTTATCAGATTTTAAAAACCGAAAATGTGATACTCTTACTTGATCTTCCGATATTTTCCAAGAAAATTCTGTCTACGCCAATTTTTCCATTTTGTGAATGTCCATTGTTGCTTTTCTCTGAGGACTTATTAGGAACCGGCGGAATATGAAAAAACTGAGAAGAAGTTTTGTTGGCAACTCTTTGCATTAACTCACTATGATCTTCAGTACTCAGTATTGCAGACACATCCTACAATCAGAATTCTATTAAGATTCAATCCAAAGGTAATGCAGCATATATATAAATAGTCCAACTCATGAATCTTATGTTTACAACCTAAATGTTAAACAAACAAAAGAAAATGATGTCTCATGTAAGAAAAAGGGAGACTTTCCGAAGCATACCGAACTATTTATCACATACAGGAGCTCAGATTCTGGAAAGCTGACTGCAAGTGGAACAGCAACACCTCCGCTAAGCCAAGTTGCAAGTATTGCGGCAGCAAATTCAGCAGATGGTTTGGCTACAATTCCTATTCGCGCTCCTCCAAGATTTCCCTAGAAAATAACATGATTGTTTTTAGCAGAAGCGCTTATGTATAAGTATAAGTTCTTTCAAGGTATAGCTGACTACCTTCACATCATTTTCACACAAGAGATTAGATAACTTTTGTGCCGATGAGATGAGCTGATTGTAACTATAACTCTTCTGATCAGCTCTGATAGCAACACTTTCATGAGCTCCAACATCTTGTTTAACAATTGCTTTGAAGATGTCCACAAATGTAGTAGATTGAGATGCGATGTAAAAAGAAAAAACAATCAAATAACCTTACATGTGAAATTATTAGATACAAAGCAATGTCTACATTATAAAGACCGAACAAGAAAAATACTTTTTTGGTATCTTTCTCAAGAGACTACAACTCAATAAACTGATAACTGCTCAAAATCAAGATGGCCCTTCTAGAAAGAAATCAAGTGAAGATTCTTAAGTGGTTTATCTTCAAGTGAAGTATACTCTTTTTTAGGTGGAGTATGGTAGTTTTTAAAACAATCATTGTTGATAAAGACAATGTGAATTTTTTTGGAATGGTATAGCTTCAAGTGATATACTCTTTATCAGTGGCGGAGCCAAGACCCTAGACCGGGGGTGCAAGCTGTTTTTAATTTTTTATAACATTTTAATTAAAAATATATATATATATATATATATATATATATATATATATAATGAAAAGAATTATACATTATAATATTTTTATTAATTCTAATTTATAAAAATCATTAAATATTCTATATATATATTCAAATGTTTTAAATATATATGACTTTGAGAAACAAAAATTACGTTGATGAATTTCTGTACTCACCTCCGCGCATGTCACTTTCGAGATCTGGAGATGTGCGAATGGGGAAATCGAATGGTGTGTGCATATTTGCAAAGATCGTTCGAATCAGAAGGTTGAATGTGATTTTGAGTCAACGTCACGAGTTGGTATGTTGAAAATAGGATTCGAAATCGTAGAAATCGGAAGTCCTTTCCGATATAATATGCCATTGTCCCGATGCAGAACCAGAAATGAAGTGGATTGCAGAAACTACGATTAAGCGAAGCTTCATGAGCAATTCAGGGATACAACACTGTGGGACAGAGTGTTGGGTTCATATTTATTTATTTATAATTTATGTTGAGTCAGTCCTGTTTTTTTTAATTCCCTGTTTTACTGTTAGTGTATTTGCTAAGTCAAAGTTGTTAGCACATTAGTAGTATTGAGGACCAAGTATTTAGGAGCAGTTACTTTGGTGTAGTATATATTGCTACATCTGAATTAATAAAGAGAGAGTTTTTTTGGGATCAGCAATTCATTTTAACAAATGCTATCAGAGCGGTTATACAAAAAAAAACTGACAGCAATCTAGTGGCGATTGGGAAGGGAAACACAGAGAGAGAGAGTAATCAAGGGAGGATCTCTGGGTAGGGTAAACACAAAGAGAACCGAGAGGCGATTACAGAGAGTAAGTGTGTTCTAGAAGAATTGAGAATGGGTGACGCAAATTTCGCGAAGGCTTGCATTCCGATCTTTGATGGAGACTATGATCACTGGAGTCTCTTGATGGAGAACTTGCTGCGTTCCAAGGAGTATTGGACAGTAGTGAAAGAGGGCTTGACAGAACCAGCCACAGGAACAACACCAACTGCAGAACAAACTAAAGCTTTGGAGGAAATGAGGCTAAAAGATTTTAAGGCTAAGAATTATCTATTTAGTAGCATAGATAAAACTGTCCTTAAGACGATTACAAAGAAAGGAACTGCCAAGGAACTTTGGGAATCCATGAAAACCAAATTCCAAGGCAGTGCCAGGGTTAAGAGAGCTCAACTTCAGGCTTTAAGGAGAGAGTTTGAGGTGTTGGAGATGAAGGAAGGAGAGACAATTAACGACTACTTTGGCGAGTCATGATTGTTTCTAATTCCATGAGAAATTGTGGAGAAACGGTTGAAGATGTGAAGATTGTTGAGAAAATACTTAGGACTCTAACGGACAAATTTAATTATGTGGTGTGTTCGATAGAAGAGTCTAAGAATTTGGATGAATTGACGGTTGATGAGCTACAAAGCTCTTTCTTACGAAGTGGTCGAGAAAGCATCACATTTGATCAGGCTCTAAGGGTTGGAGTTGAGTATGGTAGAGGAAGAAGCAGAGGTCGCGGTAATTATCAGGGAAGAGGTAGAGGACGCGGTGCTTCAAGAAGCAAGGAAACAGTTGAATGCTTTCATTGCCACAAATTAGGCCATTACAGGAACGAGTGTCCTGAGTGGTCCCATCAGGCACATTTCACAAGTGAGTTCAATGAAGAAATGTTGTTGATGGCTATGGAAAATGATGAGCAACATGATGCTTTGTGGTTCTTAGACTCAGGTTGTTGCAACTATATGACGGGCAGAAAACATTGGTTTACGCAACTTGATGATTCTTTTAATTGCAATGTCAAGTTAGGCAATGGCATGAAGTTGGAGGTTCTTGGAAAAGGGACCATAAAGGTGAAAATTGATGGTACTGTTGTTGTTATCCAAGATGTCTACTATGTTCCAGGGCTACAGAATAATCTATTCAGCATAGGACAAATGCAGGAGAAGGCTCTAATATTTCTGATCAAACAGGGAACTTGCAAAGTATTCCATGAGACCAAAGGCTTGTTGTTTAAGACGTCGATGAAGGCAAACAGGATGTTTGTGCTTCAAGCCATATCTTTAGGCAATGAAGTAGAAGCGCAATGCTTGATGGTGTCAAAAGTCGAAAGGAGAATCTCGAGCTCGCACGACGATTTGGGCATCCGAATTACCAAAGCTTAAGAAAGCTCCATCAATGGTTCAAGGCTTGCATTTGAAAGGGCGCCTCGATGTATGCTCAATATGTCTTATGGGGAAGCAGCATAGAAAACCTTTTGCACATGAGAGCTTTTGGCAGGCTACAGAGAGGTTACAGCTGATTCACGCAGACTTGTGCGGTCCAATCACACCGACTCTAATGGAGGCAAGTATCTCTTTACCATGATAGATGACTACAAAGGAAACTATGGACTTATTTCCTTATAGCAAAATCGAGGCCTTGAGGTGTTTCGTAAATTCAAGTGTTTATTGAGAAGGAGTCGAACCGAGATAGCTTGCTTAAGAACTGATAGGGGAGGCGAATTTCTGTCTACAGAATTCAAAGAGTTTTGCGACAAGTTTGGTATCAAAGGCAATCGACGCTTTCACTCCACAAGCGGGTAGTGAACGGAGAAACCGAACCATTATGAATATGGTTAGTGTATGTTGAAGGAAAGCCAAGTGTCAAGCAAAATGTGGCCGGAAGCTTGGGCCACTCACATTCGAACAGATGTCCAACTTCGATCAAAAAACTCCTCAAGAACTTTGGGTGGTTCACCACCATCGGTGGACCATCTCAAAGTTTTGGATGTCTATGTTACGCTCGTATGTAGCATCGCAAGAAATTGGATGATAAAAGTGTTAAGTGTATTTTCCTAGGTGTCACCGTAATCTAAAGCGCGATTATATAATCTTCAAACTAAGAAGATTATGGTGAGTAGGATGTTGTTTTGATGAGTCCAAAGGATGGCAAGACAACAATGAGAGTTTAGCCGAGTCTACTCACCGAGATGGGATGGTAGTGAAGAAGAATTCGGGAATCGAGGATGAAGCGTAATCATCCAAAATCATGGCCGAACAATTGCAGCCGACAACGAACCGACCTCATCCGAAGCACAATTGAAATAGAAGAGGAAGAGGAGGCGATCCGAAAGCCTTCCAAATTAGGCCAAGAGTCGGGGAGGCCGCCAAGAGTCGAAGGCCGGGCATGGCATGATGAGTATGAAATGGGAAACTTCTTGCGGTTTCTATCCGTCGATGGTGATCCAAGCGTTATGAGGAAGCTAAACAAGATGAGAAGTGGAGAAAAGCCATGGCGAAATGGAAGCAATTAATGAAATGACACATGGAGTTGGTTTGCTTACCATCACAAGCTAGTCCAATTGGAGTGAAATGGTTTATAAAACCAAACTCAATGAGCTTGGCAAAGTGGACAAGTATAAAGCCCGACTTGTGGTGAAGGGTTATGCTCAAAAACAAGGTATAGATTATAATGAAGTCTTCGCGGTAGCCAGTGGGATACGATTAGATCACTACGCTCTTCTGGACACCATGGATGGGAAATTCATCACTGATGTGAAAAGCGCCTTCCTTCACGGGAGCTTTCGAGGAAGTATTTGTTGTGCAACCTCCGGTTTCATAGTTAAAGGAGAGCATAAAGTGTATAAGCTCAAGAAAGCTCTATACGAAGCAAGCGCCAAGAGCTTGGTTTAACAAAATAGAAAACTAGTTCTTGAGTGAAGGCTTCACTAGGTGCCCATATGAACATACTTTGTTCATCTATGCTCATGAATCTGATGTACTCCTTGTGAGTCTGTATGTGGACGATATCATACTCACAAGTAGCAGTGAGAAACTTGTGAAAGAGTTTAAGGCATCAATGCAGTCAAAGTTTGAAATGACTGACTTAGGTCAAATGATGTATTTTTTTGGTGTAGAAGTCAACCAAAGTGATCAAGGGGTTTTCATCTGTCAAAGGAAGTACACGAATGAACTTCTTGACAAGTTTGGAATGTTGACAAGAATCCGTGAGAAATCCTATTGTGCCAGGGACAAAACTAAGTATTGAAGGAGATGGAGTGCTTGTGGATGAAACACAATACAAACAGCTGATAGGAAGTTTATTATTCCTCACTGTGACCAGACCGGACATCATGTTTGTGGTGTGTCTTCTAAGCAGGTATATGACGAAACCTAAGAGGCTACATGATGGTCGCAAAACGTGTGCTAAGGTATGTAAAGGAACAACAGAGTTCTATAAAGTACCACGAAGGGGGGGAAGCGCCTAATGGATACATGACTTTGCGGGATACGGATGATAGGAAGAGTACCGCGGCTATGTGTTCTTTTGGCGGAGGAGCGATCTCATGGGCCCAAGCAACTAATTGTGACTTTATCAACAACCGAATTTGTTGCAAATGTATATGGCTAAAACGAATTCTTGAGCGGATGGGATGGTCCGAGTGTTGTAGGAGCAACCATCGTGTTCTGACAACAACTCTACCATTAAACCGTCCAAAACCACATACATGGACGAAGCAAGCATATCGATGTTCGTTTCCATTTTCTTAGGGATTTGGTCAAAGATGGAATTGTAGAGCTCGAGTACTGTGGTACCAAGGTGCAGATAGCGGACATTATGACCAAGGCCGTGGGGCTTGAAGTGTTTGAACATCTAAGAGCACATCTTGGAGTCATGAAGAATGAGAAGACCTTGGACGCTACTGGTGTTTAAATTCAACTTAAATATGTTGAGTTTAGGGGAGAATTTGTTAGGTTCATATTTATTTATTTATAATTTATGTTGAGTCAGTCCTGTTTTTTTTAATTCCCTGTTTTACTGTTAATGTATTTGCTAAGTCAAAGTTGTTAGCACGTTAGTAGTATTGAGGACCAAGTATTTAGGAGCAGTTACTTTGTAACTGGGTAACTGGTGTAGTATATATTACTACATCTGAATTAATAAAGAGAGAGTTTTTTTGGGCTCAGCAATTCATTTTAACACAGAGGTTGCGATCACAATGTTTCTGAACCGTAGACGTTGATCTTGAATCTACATCATTAGTCAATGTCGATTTGGATTCTGCGTTGTTAATCTCCGATAGGTTCAAGGGAGTACGGTTAACACTCCAATATTCAAATCAGTTTAAGGTCAAGATAATTGTAGTGAGAGTGGAGATTAAAAATTGAGTATCTATAAATCCTTTTTTAATGTATTAATATTTTGGGCTCAATAGAGCGGGGTTGGATAAGTGGATCTTGTGATATTGAGTCTTTGGCTTGCACAAAAACTTTACTCTTTTTGTCACAAAATTTATAAAACTTTTTTCTATTTGCTCTAAAATTTATAAAACTCTATTTTCAACCATCTTTTCTATATAGGTATTATCCCAACTCGTTACTATTATCATTTGTAATTTTATCATATATAGATTCTATTTGGCAAGATATTTTTTGAGCTTATAGCTTATAACTTATGTCTTATAAGCTCATATGATAGTAAAAGACCTGTTTTGTAACAATTTTTTCATTATGAGCTTATAGATTATTTTACTAGCTTATAACTTATTTTCCAGATGCTATTTTAAATAATGTTTGCTTATATTTTTTTCTTCCATTTTTACCTTTATTATTTTATTTAAAATTCACTACTATCCTTTATAATTTATTTGAATTTAAAATAAAATAATTATACATTAAATATTTTTTATGTCATTTTAATTTATCAACTAATTGAACCGCTAATTTTACCAAACACTCTAATTAACTTATCAAAACAGAGCCATAATCTTACCGTACATCCAACACAACGTCCTAATATCTGCTTCACTTGCTTAATTCTAGTGATGATTCTTAACTGTCGAATATTTTATCACATCCAACATCGACCCAGTCCCGGACACACGACACACCTTAATAACTTACAAGAGTTGTAAATTAAATGTAACATGTTGGGAGTGTAGTGTCAGTGTGAACACCAGAGACCTTTCATCAGATATGTGACAGTCATAGTATGTGAGCCATCATTCCTTGTGCATGAAATAATCAGTTAACCAAAAAGCAATCACAGGAGGAAGAAATGAGAGAGAAAAGTAACTCACAGGATGAGTGTGATGAAGAACGAGATTGAGAGCAGGAGATGGTTGTGTAAGAGTAGTTAAAAGAGGTAGGTGGCAAGAATGGATAAGAAAAGTGATGGTGAAGGAATCTATGATGATGAAATGGAAGAAGAGGAAACTGCTTGTTGAAAGTCTTAAAGGAGTAGCTCATTTCCATGGTGAATTGAATTTCTATTGAGGAAAAACAATTTGCTTTTGAGTTTAAGGTAGTTTTTGTTACGTTGGTTGGTTTTTTTAAATTGTGTTATCAATGCAGAGTTCGTTAGATGTCTCAATTGGATTCATCGATTGTGTTTTTATGTTCCCATGCACGGTCATTTGAACCACGTTTCTCTGTTTTTTTTTAAAAAATTTTTTTTACAATAATTGATTCTATGAATAATAATTACTGAAAAGTTTAATAATTTTTGTGATAACGTGATTAATTGACCCTACTAATCAATCAAAGAGGACAACTTGTCTTTCACGTGGTAAACGTACAAGTTAATGTTATGATTTCTTCAAAAAAATTTAAATAAAAAAATAACTTAAATGTTTTTTAATAAGAAAATTGTAAAAAAATAATTAAATTAAACTAGAAGCTATTTTATTTAAACAAATGAAAATATCATTAAAAAAAAAAAAGTACAAAGAAATTTGGGTGACAAATATCTGACTAAGCAACTACATAATTATTTGTGTTTGACAAAAATACGAGACCTACGAGATACAATATATTGTTATTCATAAGTCTTTAAACTCTCTAAAAGCAAATTTTATAAAGATAAAATACTTTTTTGTCTCATATCTTTAGGATGGGGTTCAGTTTGGTCCTTCAATTTTAAGAAAGACCATTTAGATCCTTCAACTTTTTAAAATATGTTACGTTAGTCCTTTCCGTCTAAATTTCACTAATGACGTTAACTTTTTGCTGATGTGTAATCTTTAATTTTTATAACAGACTTAGCGACAGAAACGGACGCTATTTTTACTGGGTTTTAATTTGATTCTTCGTCTTCTTCCCTAAAACTAAAACCTTTTTTTTTTCTTCCAGAAACCCATTTTTCTAAAAGTAAATCATATACATTGATATTTAGAAACCCATTTCATAAAATCCAAAATTAACTTGAATATAGTTCTACAGTTTATAAATTTTCATCATTTAATTTTGACTTACTTCTGAATTTCAAGAAGGATGGTATTGAGAGATCTACTAAAGCAGCAAGTCTCTCATAAAGAAAAGTTGCTCAAACATTGCAACTCATAAGCTCAAATCCATAATTAACCCAAAGATGACGAGGAAGATATATAACGTTACCATTAGATAATGGTCCAAACAGTAAACATGCTTTTGATTGGGCTCTTATTAATCTGTGGAGACCTACTAATCATATTGCTCATTTTTTATTGGTTTGCTTTACTTTTCTACCTTCTCATATTTAATTTTGTATTGAAATATTTTTGCAGATGTGGAAAATCAAAATGTATACGACCTAATCCAAGAGCTAATAGAGAAAACAAGTGAAATCTATGATATGAAAAGAAAGTTCTGAGCTGAGCTAATAGAAATTGGTTGACAAATAGAAAATGAATCTATGATATGGAAACAAGTAAAGTGAGTAGCTAGAACTCTGCAAAGTGGTGATTTTTTCTTATGGAATTTTATTTCAGTTGATGAATTACTTTTGGATTTGAATGGTTATGCATTTAAAATTTTGGAGAAGAAGATGAAGAAAAGAAATTAAAATCCATAAAAAAATTTAGTGACGGATTTTTCTGACGCTAAATCCGTCATAAAAATTGAACATTACATGTCACCAACCACGTCAGCGAAAATTAACGTCATTAGTAACATTTAGACGGAAAGGACCAACTTGATTCAGATTTTGAAGCTAAGGGATCAAAATGATCTTTTTAAAAATTAGAGGACCAAATTGGACCCCGAGTCAAAGCTATGTTGTCAAAATGATCTCATGTTTGACAACTTTACTAGAAGCATCTTTGAGAGTTGTCTGTCCCACGGTAAAACTATCATCCCTCAAACCCACCAGTGGAGAAACTCTCGTCAAGTCCACACAAGCATGTTTCCCTCTTACCCACTCGTACACCTAAACATCTGGTGGTCTAAGTCTTGATCTCCACTAAAGTGGGTTACTTAAAAAATTCACTGGCGCCTCTTTCTTTCACAGATACTCCGGCATGTCGGAATAAATCAAACAAGACATGCCTAACAAGGTCATGCCGACATTTGAAACCTGAAAGCTCCCTACTATGAATCACGTGTTCCCCAAATGTATCTAAATATGCCTTACGATAAACAGGGCAAACCTCATCAATAGGAAATAAAGGAATCATAAGATGGTATCTTAAGAGAGTACGATACTTCACCGATGATATATGTTGGTCTACCCCATCAATAGGAATGGCAATGAGAAATTCTTCACATCCATATCCTTAACAATTTTATTAAAAAGGGCACTCGCCAAAACATGATGTGCTTTATGGGAGACGGTGTCCTTATTACTAGTAAAACTGCTAAGGTCAAAATCTGAAACCGTAACACTAAGACCGTCTAGAGCTCTGTCGAAATTCGAGTCCATACCATACACCCTAATGTGTCAATATATTATCCTGCAACACCCAAGATTGGTTCCTAGAAGCCAGAAAGACGTATGAGGAAGCCTCTACAGTCGAGTACAAACTCAAACCCTCAACTCTAATGGGTCATAAAGTCATCATCCATTGAAGGTCCCCGAAGAAAGGACCTCCACCAACCATGATGTCTTCAACCGCTTTCCACAACTCTTTATCAAATCAAACAACTGCTTCCTCCATATGAGTTGGTTGACATGTTCTTAGGCCAAAAAACAATTTGACAATACTCATGCATGATTGAAGTAAGCTCATATGATAATAAAATGATCTATTTGATAACAATCTTTTCATAACTAATTTATAATGTATTTTACTAACTTATAGCTTATTTTTCAGATGTTATTTTAAAGCTTTTTAAGCTATAGCTTATAAATTATCCTTTTTTCTTTCATTATTATCCTTATAAATTTTAATTATTTTAAATAATATTTAATTAAAAATTAAAAAAACATCATTTTATTTTATTTTATATTTATTAATTAGGTAAATCGCTAATTTTACTAAACACTTTAATTAACTTTTCAACTATCATTACAACAATTAGCTATAAGCTATAAATTATCAGTCATTAGCCATTAATCATTAGCCATTAACTATAAACTATAAATTATCAGCTAACTTTTCACCCGTTAATTTTATCAAATTGAACCTAAATGAAAAATATACAAAGCAAAATTAAAACAAAAGTAGTGAAGAGCACAATGCAAAGGACATACAAAGCAAGTCACACTGATAAGTGACTATCATATCTTATTAGTGATCTTAAGACATACAATATTGTAATAATGATGATCTCAATTTTGAGCAATTTCATATTTAACTCCTCTTGAGATTTTATTTTATGTTTGAATCTCTTAAACAGAAATTTTATCTGATTTTAAATGAATCTCCCATTATTGAACGATATAATTGGTCTTTTTTAATTAATCATCTCAATACCGAAACGTGGAAAGATTTCCTAAAAGAAGATATAGGTCCTTTTGGTATAATTTCTTTACAAAGAACAAATCATCTTCTTTTTGTTTCTTCTCTTCAATCTATATTCTTGGCTAATCAAACTCAGAACTTCAACAAGATTATAAACGGTTAAGGTTGAAACATTCAAGCACCGTTTACTTTTATGGAATATGGTAGCATCTCGGTCAAAAATAACAAAACTTGTAGAATCAGTCTGATAGTAACACAAACTTTTAATTGATATTTTGGAACCACTTTCATAACACGCCTATTGCATTTTTCGCAAAACACATCTTCTCATCCGGATATACAGTCTTGTTACAAATACACGCACTATATCACCAATCACATGGCATCTTCTTCATATTTCATGGAAGTTGTGCTTGAATGCTTCAACCTTAGCATGACATCAGAGCCTGGTTAATAGTCATGCTTGAGGAATCATGTTTCCATGTGTACAAACTCGATTCTAACTTCTAGGACTATTAGAACTTTGAGTCTTTCCTTTGAATGAGTTGTATTTGTTAGGCTTGGGCTCCCTACTTATGTGGAGAAAGACTCAAATATGAATAGTTCATTTGTCTCACTTATTTAAGTGGAGAATGTCAATTTATAATTAAGTGAGGTGGAGAGAAAATAAGGATTCAAAAAGAGAGAAAAGATGAGAGAAACTCATTTCCGTTTTTTCTGCATCAGTCTCACTATAACAACGATCTCTGACTCGTTCACCGTCAGATCGAGCTGAAATTTGGTGGACTTGTTCGCAACCCATATATCTAACTTTTGACTGTTGAAATCTTCAAAATAAGGTTTGAGTTGAAAGATATTGGCTTCGCACTGAAGCTGCAGATTTGGGAAAATTTTCAACCTTTTGATTCTTATTTGTAAGTTAGCTTGCTTTGTGATTTGCGGTTCTTATCACTATTTTGTGAATCACTTTAAGACTCTTTTGTATCCCCAATTGATCATAGTGGAGTTTTTTCGTTGGTTTGGACAATTCCGTGATTTTTACTCTCATATTTAGGAGTTTTCTACGTTAAAGATGTTGGTGTTCTTTTGTGGCTTAATTGTTCACTTGTCGTCTTATATTTGCGGTTGATCCCCAAGGTTCCTACAAGTTTGAAAAATATTATATTTGTTGCGTATTGTTCTATTATTTTGTCTTAATTTCCCATCAGAGTGGCATCAGAGCTTTTGGTTATGGGTTATTTTACTTGTTTGAATAATGGAGTCAAATACAAAGATGAATATGGTATTGAATGGTTCTAATTACCATTTATGGAAGAGCGAGATGAAAGAATTACTATTTGTGAAAAAACTATATTTACTAATTTTTAGTTCCTTAAAACCGGATTCTGTGTCTGATGAAAAATGAGAGTTTGAACATCAACATATATGTGATTTTATTCAACATATGTAGAAGATAATGTTCATAATCATTTTTTTACAGTTCTACTTATATATTCATTGTACCGGAAATGCATTTCCGATTCCACTTTTATCTTTTGAATGGTGTATTTTAAAATGAATAAACTATAAGTGGTGATGGTGTATTTTCGAAATTGTATAGGGTATTTTTCACTCCGATAAGATGGAATAAGAAATTCTCCATTTATAAAAATTCATTTTTTTTTAAAAAAAATTCTAGCTATCTATTAAAGTTTTAAAAAAAAAAGAAAAAAGAAGCTGATCATTCTTCTGTGTACTATCACATCTCTATTAAATCTTTCCAGGGAATCCCACCTTAAATTATATAAAGACATGATTAAGAAGTGGTTAAAAGTCTCATATCAGACAATATATGGCCGAAAATACTAAATTTTGAAAAATCCAGTATTTTTTCGAGAAAAAAAAATTCAATACCGGAAATTTTCGATTTTTTTATTTTTTATTTTTTTATTTCAAAAAATTTACCGAAAATTGTTTGTATCTCAACAGGGATAATTCTGGAATTAAAATATTGGGGGTGACATATTAATTTCTCATTGAATTAGGCCCAACCCACACATTCTAAGATGGTATCTGAGCCTTATCTAAAGTCTCTTGAGCCACCCATCATTTAGTTTCAAGCTCCAGACGCAACTTTTAGACGTGAGAAGAGGTGTTAAAAGTCTCATATCGGACAATATATGACCTGAACATATGTTTATAAGTGGAGACAATCTTCACCTTAAAAGTTGGTTTTATGAGATTGAATTAGACCCAACCCATCAGAATGACTTCTGTTCTTATTCAAACTAAGGAAGCATGCAACGCAGAGTTTTCAAGTAAATGAACTTAAACTTAAGAAAATGTCAATAGTTGACAAAATATTATATATATATATATATATATATATATATATATATATATATATATATATATATATATATATATATATATATATATATATATATATATATATATATATATATATATATATATATATATATATATATATATATATATATATATATATATATATATCCTCATGAATTTAAAAAAACCAGAATAAGGCCTCTCTTTTCTGTAAATATTCTCCCTTCCTAAAGATAAGGTTAAACTTAATTGAACTTGAGAAAAGCTAGAATAAGGCCTCTCTTTTCTGTAAATATTTTCCCTTCCTAAAGATAAGGTTAAACTTAATTGAACTTGAGAAAAGCCAGAATAAGGCCTCTCTTTTATCTAAATAATTACTACAATATTAATTGAGATTTTCCCCATCTTTGGCCAGTAAATAAAGCTCAAATGGTAATTACTATTCTGAAGTCACCAGCTTCTTCAACTCTTTTTTATTTACCTGAAATTTTAATCAGAGAAGAATTGACTTTCATTCCTAAATTTGCGACTTAATGGTAATATGCGACGAAATGAAAAGGAAACTGATGTTTGATTATGATTAAGATGCATAGAAGCGAAAGTAGTTTACCTTTCCCATTGCATTGCGAGGGAGTGACTCCCATACGATAAGTCGAGTCGGTATCTAAAGATATAAACAAATGATTAGAAGAATTTTACCTTTGAAACTCTTATAATGATGAACAACTTGATGCATCAAGGAGACACAATTGACAAAATATCAAAATAGCATAAAGAAACCGGTGTTGTCAATCATGGATCATAAAAAATAGCGGTTTGTTCGGATTCAGATACGCTGCAATGTTATAGCACAGTTTGACAAAAGAAATCATCTAAATCATGTGCATAAAATTTTCAGAACCGAAAGCCGGACGGAAGTAATTCAGTTTCCCAAGCATATTCCATGGCAGATTGTATACGATTTATAAGAATAAGAAAGCAAAGATTTAGCTCCACATTCTATGCATGTGTGTGAATGTGGCTAATCAGAAAAGAGTGTAAGATTCTACATTGACCGCACAATCTTCTTGTTTCTCATGCTCTCACTTGACACACTCCACATATACATATAGTGACACATACAAAAACGGTCATGCAACAATACCTTGTACGGTGCAAGTTTATTTTTGGCCCAACTGGTTAGCTCTGATAGGCTTAGAGTAGGCTTTGACTCTTCTTCGCTCTTTGCAGCTGGCACGATAATTGCACAAACAATTTCTCCATAGTCTTTGTCCGGTATTCCCAAAACACAACATTCTGAGACAGTTGGATGCTGTAAAAAAGTTGATAGAGAATATCATATCATAAATGATTGATATTGTTAACAGCTGACAACCATAAGATGAGAAAATGATAGCCACTTGCCTCTACTATTACTGATTCAATTTCTAATGCAGACAGCTTATAGCCACCGTTCTTGATTATATCTGCATTCTTACCTGATAAAAAGTAAAAAATGTACACAGTAGGTATTACTTCCATCACAATCTAAGTTCGACTACTCTGATTAAAAGATCACAAGTATGAATCTTTTACTTTTGTTCACTGAATCAAAATAACAATATTGAAACTTTCAATTACATTCATATTTGTTGCCAATGAGATTGTAAAAGTATTTAGAAGAAACCACATTTTTTAGTTATTAGCAAATTCTTTTATTTTTTTTACGATTTGCTGATAACACTTCAAGGATTGGTTTCACTTGTTGGAAGATTTGTTATGGAAAAATGGAAAGATCCAGTTCAATTATAACGACCTAGTAATTCAAATTTCACCACATAATTATGCATGAGAAATATAAATTTCCTTACGTCCTAAAATGATGAAATATCCATCTTTATCTATAGTGACCGCATCTCCAGTCTTAAAGAATCCATCATTTGTAAATGATTCCTTCGTAATCTACATGGAAAAAAATACAAAATTTCTTAGAGGGATTACATTTCTTTTACTATTTTCGATAATTGGAATTTTGGACTTTCAGTAAGATATAGTACAAGGGTAATAATTATCACTAAATGGTGAATTCAAAATCAATAGATGCAAGAAATTAACATCCATAAAAGTACCTCGGGAAGTTTATAATATTCTTTAAACAATGAAGGGCTTTTGACGCAAAGCTCACCAACCCCAGATTCCTCACTCTCATGCTCCTCATCTGCAAGAATCTTGACCTGCCATTCAAACAGAAAAGCAGATATATTGTCTTTCACATCAAGCATCAACAACACTCAAAGCAACTCCAGCCTCTCGGTTAATAGTAAAAAAAACATATTTCACTTGTATTTTTCAAGGTTCAGTCAAGTATTACTTTCTTGAGAGTTGTTAGAAGTCACTCCCTACATCTCATATTAAGTGTCGTTAAAGGTTCTATGCACATTTATTCAGAAAATTATTGAATATACTAATTTATACGACAAATAATATGAGACCAACAAATAATTCATAGGCGACACTTAATATAACGTTTCGTCGATAATCTAAAATGACAAATAATATGAGACAAACAAATAATTCATAGGTGACACTTAATATGAAATGGAAGGTGTTGAAAAATATATTTGGTTTTTTCAACCTAGAATTGAAACTCATGCCCAGATCATTAGTTAAAAAACATCGGCACTGTTGCTTAGACGGTCTTATCGCAGAAACAGGTTACGCAAATGGAAATCAGGGATCAAAAAGCTCATATTCTATGGTTAGCAGAAAATGTAAAAGTGCTAGCTCAACTAACCTGCACACCAGGTAATGGCTTGCCAACGGTGCCTGCTTTACGCTCACCTTTCAAAGGATTTGACAGTGCCATGACAAACTAGAAATTCGATACAATAGTGTAAGGTTCATCTAAACAAAATCATTGCAAAATTAATGAAAATTGTGAAAATGGTTCTCGACAAGTAGAAACAAACTTAAACTAAAATGATCTGTTGAAAACTTGAAGAACTTAACATGAAGTTTACTACTTACCTCAGTCATGCCATATCGCTCCAATAAGCGATGTCCAGTGATGGATTCCCATTCTTGCATAATAGGCTGGGGAAGTGCGGAGGACCCGCACATCTGCATAATAGAATGGTAATATATCAGGTTTTTGAGATTGAGAGTGGTAGCCGTCACTTATAGCATAAGCATTTATATGATGGCATAAATAAATTGCAGTGAGCCATGCATGGTAAATCACCATACCACTAAGGCCCTGTTTAAATAAACAATTTGAGTGAACACCTATAGTATAAGCATTTATCATATAGGTGCTCACGTGTAAATTATTTCTATAACGAAGATAAAAATTGTTTTCGTAAACTGTCATGGAGAACTTATGAAAATAAGCTGAAAATAGTTTAGGAACATGTCCTAAGCTATTTCGATAAGCTCAAATAAGTAAAATCAAAACAGATGCTATATTACACACTGATTGAGTCATATTTTTAATTAAAAAAAAATAACCTTCATCTTTGAAATTCGAAAATATATAAATTTCTTATTTCAGGGGATAAAAAATGTTTGATGCATGTAACAGTCACTTACCATTAGACGCAAGTTCCTTGCGCTAGATGCAGAAGTGGCTTGCAGCTCTGGATCCATGGTATGATAACCTTGTATTAATCGAGTGTACATAGTTGGAACCTTCATTTAAAAAATTATACAAGTTAAAATGCCATCACCCCAAGACATTTTTTCCAATCATAGCCACTACAATTGATTGTCAGCAGTATGCAACTATGACAGCAGATTTTTAATGCAAAAACCGTGATTAAATTTTTAATAACAGAAAAGATTTGAGATAAATGTACATATGGCCGATAAATGCTGTCTTTGAATGGTTACATATCAGGCAAAGATCATTTATTTTCTATGTACACTAACCAAGGTTTGTGAGAATGAACCATATCATAGAATTGCATAATGTTGATAAGAATCATACTTACTCCGGTGAATACAGTTATAGCATCATCAGCCTCATATCCTTCAGCAGGATATGACTCCCGCCATCTCTTCCAAATTCCACTGACACTAAATTTCGGAAGAAACTCAACCTTCAACAATATAGTTAGATTCTTAGCGACAAAAAATAATATATTCAAAATAGATGCTATTTTGAGGCCACTTGCACCAAAGTCAACACTTGTCTAATTGTATTTGTTTTGTAAGAAGTGAGAAACGTAAATTACCGTGGAACCAACGTAGAGAGGGGCCAGTAAACTATTGAAAAGCCCATGGACATGTACTTCATATATGTTAAGGATTGACATCACAAATATCAAGATCACATTTTCAAAAAATATACTAAATATGATAATATGCCTTTTCATATTACAAAAGTATTGAACAACACATCAAAAAAGGTTTCATGGATATGATGCAGTGGTAGACAATGCAAAAACCGATCAGCTGAAGTGTACTCCCATGCTTTTGTCAAGGCTTGGACCTAAAATCAAGACAAATTATAGACAAAAATTAATGAAAAAGAATAACCGTTATTAATGTGCATTATGATTAAAATAAAATTACAAACAGAAGATTGTATGATTTGATTACTGTCATACGAAAGTAACTTGCAAAACAATAGAACTAGTTTTTTCAGAGAGTGGATTTTATATTAGTAAGGAAATTGTCTATTTGAGTAAGCATTAAATGTTAATAGATATAAATCATACAGCATACCTGAGCAAGGATGCTTCTGTGTGTATGAACAACTCCCTTTGGTTTACCTGTTGTCCCGCTAGTGTACAAAATCAATGCCGGATCTTCACCTAAGCCAAAGGATACGAAATACAAATGATGAGAAAGAACTTTAAGAAAACTACTACCAAGATATTCTACTTTATCCAATTTTTAAAAGCTGAGAATGTGATACTCTTACTTGATCTTTCAATGTTTTCCAGGAAAATTCTGTCGGCATCACTTTCTCCGTTTTTTGAATATTCGTTGTTGCTCTTCTCGGAGGACTTATTGGGAACGGGCGGGATATGAAAAAACCGAGAAGATGTTTTGTTGGCAATGCTTTGCATTAACTCACTATGATCTTCAGTACTCAGTATTGCAGACACATCCTATAAACAAATTTCTATTAAGATTCAATCTAAAATTAAGCTAATGCAGCATATATGAATAGTCCAACTAATTTCTTGTCATTATCTAATAACCAATTTTGTATTCCTTAGGCAGTCCATGTTCAAACCTATGCTCTCAGACTCATTTAATAAAGGGAAATGGATTCACTACAATAAGTGAACTGCAGGGGTAATCCCAGCCCTTGGAAAAATTAGAAGGTTCAGATCTCAAAATTTGTTTTAACTGTCAACCATAGGATCTATTTTCAATGGCCCAGATAATGTCGATGAAAAATTAATGGAGTCCTGAATTCTTAATGTTTACAAGCTAAATGCTAAACAAACAAAAGAAAGGGATGTCTCATCTCATGTAAGAAAGAGGGAGAGTTTACAAAGCATACCGAATTATTCATCACATACAGGAGCTCCACTTCTGGATAGCTGAGTGCAAGTGGAACAGCAACACCTCCACTAAACCAAGTTGCAAGTATTCCAGCAACAAATTCGGCAGACGGTTTGGCTACAATTCCTATACGAGCTCCTCCAAGATTTCCCTAGAAAATAACATAACTGTTTTTAGCACAAGCGCTTATGGATAAGTTGTTTTTAAAATAAAAGATTAAAAAAAACAAATTGTTTTCGTGTAAGATAGCATGAAGAGTTTAAGGAAATAAGCTGAAAATAAGTTATGAGCATGTCTTAAGCGCTTATGTCAGTAAATAAGCTCAAATAAATCAATTAAAATAGGCTCTAAATCCTTAGGAACTTCCATATATCATATTGATCAAAGGCTAACAAATAGCATTCACAGTTCATCTCACAGAGATAATAGTAAAGGAAATCCAAAATATAGCTGACTACCTTCACATCATTTTCACACAAGAGATTAGATATCTTTTGTGCAGATGAGATGAGCTGGTTGTAACTATAACTGTTCTGATCAGCTCTGATAGCAACACTACCATGAGCTGCAACTTCTTGTTTAGCAATTGCTTTGAAGATGTCCATAAATGTAGTCGATTGAAATGCTACATAAAAGGAAGAAACAATCAAATAGCCTTACAAGTGAAATTATTAGATACAAAGACTGAACAAGAAAATTACTTCATTGGTATTTTTCTCAAGAGACTACTCTCAATAAACTGATAACTGCTCAAAATCAAGACGGCCCTTCTAGAAAGACCCACAATTTTATGGACTAATATGTTACATTCACTAACATAGGGTAACATATGAACTAAAATGACCCACAATTCCTATGACATTTCTTTCAATCTTACAATTTCATTCACCAATCTGGAGTAAAGCCCAAAACATAGAGTATCTATCAAGCACTGACCCACACCCGACACAACAACAACAACAATCAAGCATTATCCCACTAAGTGGAGTTGGCTAAATGGATCAACTTTCGCCATAATGTTCTATCTTAATCATTAACTTTGAGATCTTTCTTAATAACTTGTCTTATATTTTTTCAATTTTTCTATGTCTTCCTACCACAAAATCTAAAAATGTTTTCTCTACATGATCAAATCACTTTTCTATTATAAGTACTACGCCTTATCATGTCATGAGAACATTCTCATCTCTGCTACTCTTACTTAATTCTAGCGTTGATTCTTAGCCCCCAAACATTCTATCCTGCACGACATCAACCCAAACACAACACACCGCAATAATTTGAAAAAATAACAAATTAAACGTAATCACTTGTGTCAGCGTGAACACCAGAGAGTTGCCTTTGATGAGATGTGTTGAAGTAGTAGGAGCATGTCAGGCATTAGTATTTGTGCATGAAATAATTAAGATAGCTCAACAACATATGAAATGAGATTCAACAACAAGATACAAAAATTCAAAACCCCAATAATGAGTTAAACAAAAAATCACAGAACACATTACAAAATAGTATGCATAATGAGGAAGAAATGAAATGAGAGAGAAAAACTCACAGGAGGAGTGTGATGAAGAAGGAGATTGAGAGGAAGAGTAATAAACAGAGGAAGGAGAGAGGAATGGGTGAGAGAATTTATGATGATGATGATGAAATGGAAGAAGAGGAAGGTGTTTGTTGAAAGTCTTAAATGAGTTGTTCATTGAATTTGGCGGTGGAAGTAGGTAGGTGCAAATTGTTGCTTATTCCTAATTCGGGTAATCGCTGCAAATTTCGTTACATGTTTTTATTTCATTCATCGATAACCATTTTTTGTCGCCATGCACTCTAAATTTCAACCACAACAATTCTTGTTTTTAAGGGAGTGTTTGGTTTGGGATGCAATTGATTTTAGAATTTAAATTATATGTTTTTCGTTTGTAAGGAATAATAAATAAACTATTTTTGCAAGTTAATAATTTTTTTATTACTAATAGAATTTATTTTTTATTTATAAACTTTTAATATTTAAAAATATTGTATAAATTGTTTTAAAATATTGATAAAATATTTCATTTAAAAAAAATAAAACATCATAAATATTTGAAAGTAATGATGACAAAAAAAATAATTATTAATTAGAAATAATAGTTTATTTACATTAAAACAATATTTAAAATTGTATTTAATTATAAAAAAACAGAAAATAAATAAGAATAAAATAAATCATATACATGAGACAATAAATAACTTAATATATCTGCTTAAATTCATTTTTTTTGTTAATAATTAAGTGATTGTAATGCAATGTCAAATGTTACATCAAATTCTTCACACACTCAATTGTAAGATTTAGAATTTAAATTTGAATAAAGACCTAACGATATGAGAGAGTGTATATATATTTTTAGAATGATAAGTGGTTATCATTTCGTATGAGTGATGTTAACTCTAATTAATACAACATTGCAAGGATGATCTCTATTTTCAACAATGTCAAACTTTACTTTCTTTTTTACTATTGCTCCTCGTCGTGGAAGAATTTCCTACAAGGAGAAACATGTCCTTTACCAAACCCCTTTTTTGCTATAAATTTCTATACAAAGAACAATTCAACTTTTTCATTCCTTCTCTCTATCTATTTCCGTGGCTAATCAATGAAAGAGGACAAGTTGTGTTTTCCATTCTTCTCTCCAACGACACTTTTAATTCTAATTGTTATCTGTGTTTGTTCAAAAAGAAAAATCTCATCCAAATTGTTGTGCTAATAAAAACAAATCATTTTTAATAGGTCACAATTCAAACCTTATTTCTAATTATTAAGTTTTAAAATAAATGTCATTTTAGAGGGAAAAAAACTTGTTTTAAAATAAGTGTCATTCTCACAATTTAATGTAGTAATAATAACTATTTTTCAATTATGTCATATAATTATTACAATTTAAACTACTTTCAATACATTAATAAAACATTGAATAAAAGTACAATATCTCATAACAATATGATTGCATTTTTTAATCTGTGTGCAAAAACCTTACAAAAAAATTTCTTTCTCTCTATCTATTTTCGTGGCTAATCAATGAAAGAGAACAAGTTGTCTTTCGCATTCTTCTCTCCAACCACACTTTTAATTCTATTTGTTATTTGTGTTTGTTCAAAACGGAATTTCAAAAATAAAGATGTACCTCGCTCGATCTTATTCAAATTATTGCTCTTACAAAAACAAATAATTTTTAATAAGTCACAATTCAAATCTCATTTCTAGTGACTATTATTATACTTTCAAACTAGTGTATGAGTCTCTACTATTTATATATGCTTAAATTCTCACGATCAATATTCTCGTTTAGAATTAAGTCACATAAATGATCAAATTCTCAACGAAGTCCTAAAATAACTATGTTTCAATTGCTAACATAGATGAAAAGTCAATCCAATTGATGATAATGTACAAATACCTAGAAAATAGAGTGTACATTATCTTCAATTAAATTGACGTGTATATAATATACGATGGTTAATTAAATAAACATTTTGATGTGTTGTGATCGTACCTGATCAGAAGGTTTGTCACGGCTCAACTGCAACGGCAGTTGAAGGAGAAATAGGGGGTATCTGCAAGACACTAGGATGCCAAAGTAAGAATAGGCGAGAGAGCAAGCAAGCAAAGAAGAGAGAATGAATGTGTTACCTGACCCTCTCGAATGAGAGGGTATTTATAGACCCCCAACGTTGGGCCAAAGTCTAGTTAGTAGGTAGCGGATCCAAGCCCACTAACGGACTGTCAAGGCTTGCGTGTGCAAGGAGTCCAGCACGTGGCCTCCTCCCTGGTTTACCGCTCTGTGATACACAGGTTACTTGACCCGGTATTTACGGAGGGCGTGACTGCTACGCGCAGAACGTAGGCGCTGATCCGGTCTTCCGGAGGGCACGTGGCGGTAATCAACACGTACGCAGCGTACGTAGGAAATCCTACCCATTATGGGAAGATGGGCCTTCGAATCTGCCTATTGAATTGGGCCTCAATGGCCATGGACCAAGTGTTGGGCCAGTCCAGAACATGAGCCCTTAAGTCTTTGTTCTTGCAAAGAGCGATGGCTTTGAGTCGAGGATCTGTCCGTCGGGGGACCCTACTGTCATGGCACCTTCCCCTAGAAGACCTGCCCTCTCGAGACACAATCGAGTTGGACGGGACGGGTAACCGCGGGCACGAATCCGCATATGCCTAGAAACCTTGGGGATGAACGACTGCGTGCATATTTTTATCTTCTACCTTCGAGGACAACGGTAGTCGGGGATCCATCTGTGACAGTTGTCGCATGGCTTCAGATGGCAGCTCAGGGCTGACACGTCAACTTTCATGCCACATGTCATTGCCTAAGGAGGTGTGTGACGCTCATAGGGTGTGACCCTTCGCATGCCCCAGGAGTTTGGCTATAAAAGGGAGCTTTTAGGGTTTCATTTGCTTATTCTTCACTTAGCTCATCAACTCTTGCTTCCAAATTTCTCCACGCGAAGGTTCAAAATCTTAAAATTTTCAACATTCAGGATGTCTACTAACTCCAACGCAGGTAAATACCCTTTGAACTCTTAGTATTTTTCTCCTTAGACTTGGTTTTGGGATAAAACTGTCGGGGAACTTTATGAATATTGCGGGGATGAATATGGATTTCTCGGGGAAAATCGTGGGCTACGCGTGGATGTCTTTGAATGCCTCAGGGAGAAGTATGATTGACCTGGGGAAGACCATGAATATCCCCGGGATAATCATGAGTTCCGCGGAAGGAACCATGAATTTCCTGGGGACCCGAATGAATATCTCAAGGGATTTTAAGCATCTCACGAGCGTAACTATGGGGCTCGAGGGCATAAGCGTAGACTTCTCGAGGATTTTATTTGCCCGCATGGACGGCCTGGGAGGCTGAGGGGTTGAGCCTCGTGCGTTTCCGAGCATCTCGCCCTTTCACTTGACTTGTGGTGGAAGGGTGGATTTGATAACGTCGAATTCACTTTTCTTTCACTGCTTTTCAGGTGTCCGGGACCAGCCTTCCAAAAATCCACATAGGGAGGGTGTAATACGGTGAACTGACTTTGTAGGTTTTTGTATCGCAAATGTGCGGATAGCAAGAGTCGCCACCGACTTTTATTTTTATCCATTTAAGGGAAGGTAAAAGTACAGAAAAGACCTTCGTTAGATTCTGAGTACGGGAGAATGGTTATGGGAAGGGAAGGTATTAGCACCCCTTTCCATCCGTAGTTATCTACGGGCTCTTAGTTGCTCTTAGATCATTTTAAAATTGTTCTTTCTGTGTGTTTGACAAAAATGTTTTGAAAAGGCATTTCGCTTTGACTTTGTAATGATTCATGTAGGAATTTATACAAAGTGTTTGGAAATGTTTTGTTTTGAAAAGAGTTTGAACTTTGACAAAAGTGTGAGGTGTGAAAAGCATTTGATTTGAGCAAGCAACTAAAAGTCTTATTACCTATTCAGAATTGGTCGTTTTCGTGTTATTTTACGTTCCTTTAGAATAGCGTTATTCATACCATTAGTTGGTAGGTAACTCCATTCGTTGGATGTAGACGGGACTTTCGAAGGGACATTGTATGGTCATAGAAAGCAACTTGTAGGAAGTATCCTAGCACATTCGAAGGGACTATCATCATTTTTCGTAGACGACAATCGAGGGTCAAGATCATGTATTCGGAGGCGACATCGTGGGTCTTATGATCTTTGTATCGAAGGGACTATGATGATTTGTTTTGAAGGCAACGCTAGAATACCCTACGCTCGAGGACTTGACCATTTGAATTGTAAGGCAACGAGAGAATTACCCTAAGGGCATGTGTGAAGAAGTGTGTTGATTCGATATGTTAATCTTGGAAATTAGAGTGAGCTATATCCATTATTATCTTGCCATACACGCCTAGTTACTAGCAATTTATAGGTGCGGAAATTAAAATGCGAATGTAAAGTGCGAAAGGTAAATGTCCCACGCTATTACATGGCTTTGGGGCGTATACATAATTTAAACTTTATGGAAAATAAAAGCCTAATTTAAACTATTACATCCCATAGACAGTTACATTATTGGAAAAAATAGAATGATAAAGAAAAATCGTCTGAATCGGATCAACCTGTAAAAGAATGAGAAATCGGAAAATACGAGATGAATTGAACAAGAGAAAAAATGTTAGAAAAATGCAAGTTTTTTAAATGAGAAAAATATGACATGCTGGAAACAATATAAATATGCTAAAATAATTTTTTTGGATTTTTTGGATGCAATTTAATAATTAAAAATGAATTAAAAGTGATTTAAATACAAAATTATGAATAAAAATAAATATGCATGCAAAATTGTATTTTTTAATTTATTAAATTAAATAAAGGTTTTCTGGAAATAATGTAAAAAGAAAAATAATTTTTGATGATTTTTTAATGCATAAATAAAATTATGAAAAGAAATTAAAATAGGTGAAAATATTAAATAAATTAAAAAAAACAAGAAAATATGAAAATAGTTGAAGTTTGTAAAAGAAAAGAAAGAATCGGTCCCAGGCTGAATCGAACTTGTGACCTTGAAGGGTATCTGGGAACAGTGAGCGTCTTAACCACTGGGACAAGTGGCGTTTGATGTTTGAAAAGCTGAAAACAAATCAACATAAGTGATGACGCGTCCCTGGTTTGGGATTCAAATTGAGTCAGCATGCGTGGACCCCAGTCACTTGCGAAGGAACGAATCAGAATAAGCCAAACTGCCACGCGAGCTACGTCGGATTCAACATCGGTCAACGACGCCGGAGCCCTAGCTCCGGTCGTCTTCTCCGACGAGCCAAAACGCCAAACCTGCAAAATACTAAGAATCGAAACTCAGGGTTAAAGCTACCCCCCCTAAATCGGGGTCTGCGAATCCAACGGTGGTCTCCGTTTTCACTGAATCGTCCTACACTTTGAGATACGAAGCTAACAGTTCCAAAAACCCTACGTATGGCAACTCGTGGTTTTGACGTTCAAACTCTCAAGCGATTGCCCAGATCAATCCCTTAGTGTCTCATAAGCACATTAAAGACGTTAAAATCAATTAAAACAAGCTGGTAATAAAATACGAATTCAAGAAATATTTGAATATGTATGAACATGTATGCATCGATCTAGGCTGTTTTGATCTATAACAATGATGTGTACTTACTCATACTTACCCTAGGAACACAAAGGAATGATTTTGGATGGCTGAAAGTGGCTGGCAATTGAAATTCGAATTTCTCAAGTTTCTTGAAAAATTTGGCAAGAATAAGGGTTTGGCTTGAGCTAGGGTTTTGTGTGGCTTGTTGTCCATGATGTTTGGTATTTATAGAGAGAATTTAGATGGCAAAGAGAGTGAAAAAAGATTGATCATTGAATGTGTAATATTTTCTCTTTAAAACAAATCAAATCTTTGAAAAAATATGATTTTCCTTCCATGTAAGAGGCTAGCACGAATTTGGTAATTGCTATGGGCTATCTTGGACTTCAAGGAAGATATAAATCCAATCCATTTGAAAAAATATATTATTTTCATATTTTATATAATTTATTTTTGAATTAAATGTTCTAAAATTCAAAGATAAATCATAAAAATAGAAAATCACCATGGCCAAGCATTTATGGGTCAAGAATAATGTCATGAACAAGTTTGGATCAAAAGATTTTAGGCCCATTTGGAAAATTTTGCATTTTGACCAAAATGTCCTTTTGTAATCGTCCAAAATCGCCCAACTTCGAATAGTGTATCTTGCTCAATTTTCCACATTTTGAGTGTTCTTGGACTTTTGAAAAGCTCTAAGAGTCCTCTAACCAACCTTTTTGGTCTCATCTCAATTGGAGTTTCCATGCTCAATATATCTTCAAAACAAAAAGTTGAGTTTTTGTTGACTTTGAAAATGACCTATAATGTTTTGAGCCATACCTCTCAAATGAAGCATTTTTTGGACATTCTTGTGAGACATGGAGTTGTAGAGAATTGAATTTCCTTCAAAACAAGAGGTGGTGGAAAAATTTCTGAGAAAGTATGAAGAAGTTATGATCAGTCAAAGTTTAGTTGACTTTTCACCTAGAAACCCTAATTTAGAAAGTTTGACTTTTGAGCAAATCTTGAGTTTTCTTGATGAATCATGATCAACCCTTCATCAAATGATGAATATAACTTCAAAATGAGGATGTTGACCAAAATTATGAAGTTTGATCAGATGTTGACCATTGACTTTTGTCCAAGACAACCGATTTTCAACCATCTGAACAATTGTCTGAGGAAACTTGACTTGTAAGGCTTGAAACTTGACATGGAGAATCTTTGAAGCATATGAGGAGGCATTAAGACCATTGGAGATGTTGGAAGCTCATCTTGATCTGAGAATACCAAACCCTAGTTTGGGTTGATTGTCTAGGAGAGGTTTGTCCGATCAACTCTCAAGAATCCTCGAGTATGGATGTATGAAATATCTTGAGAAGATGGAGGGCAAATTTTGGGGTATGACAGCTGCCCTGCTCAATCTTCTTGTACTGGAAGGTTAGATTGACACTGCCTTTCGTGACCAAGGTGAAGATGATTGAACACCGAGTACACCGAAAATTTGCACTCGCTGGTGGATGATGCGAGAATGGGCTTATGATGCCATTTGAGAAGGAAGAGACTTCACTGGGGATGAGTCGATGCTGACTCGAGAATGTCGTCCGAATAGGAAAGTTGATGGGGATGGGCTTAAGATGCCATCCGGAAAGATCGATGCTGGGGAGTGAGTCGTACGCTAGACTCTATAGATGTTCTTGATAGTGGAAGGAGCACGGAGATGGGCTTAAGATGCCATCCGGAGGGAGTCGTATGTTAGACTTCGTGCTCACCTTTGAATGAAGTTATTGGTTTGTATTGGTTTTTTAACCAAATATGCAGCATTCCAAAAGTGGAGAAACACTGATAAGTAGTCGGAGATGGGCTTAAGATGCCATCCAAGGCAACTGAGTCGCACGCCAGACTCTGTAGTTGCTGTTGATAATAAGAAGGAATCAGAATAAATCTTCGTGTCGATTACTCTAAGAGAGGTAGCAGTTGGCAAGACGTGGATATCTTCTCTATTGTGCATCGGGTGTTGATCCATTGCCTGTTGTCGGAGGATAACCAGGGGCGGTCTTTCAGATAGTTTTCCCGTCGATTCGGGGCTTAATCTCGACCACTTGAGGACAACCAGGGCGGTCTTCGATAGTTTTCCGTCGATTGGGCTTAATCTCGACCGTCGGAGGACAACTGGGAGGTCTTTCGATAGTTTTCCGCCGATTCGAGGCTTAATCTCGACTGTTTATGAAGTGACTTTCACTGCTTTGGAAAAAACAAGAGAAACTTTGATAGAATATTTGTTAGTCTTATGCAAAGTATGATGCATGACAATGTGTATGAATGACATATGTGTAATTATGACTTTATGAGAAATGTATGAATGATAGATGTTGTGGTATTTCAAAACATATCCATCTTGAAGAAGATGTGGATGTTCGCTGAGGATTTCTATCTTCCGCTTGGAGTAGTGAGAATCCCGCTTTGAAGGAGAAGAAAGATATCCTGAATTCCTCCGATGCACTATCTGACCAAGTCTTGGGCCTAGATATTGTTGAGGAAGGTAGAGATCGAGAAACTCGTTGTTGGAGATCCCATATAGACCCCGCTGGGAGAGTCCGGGAGGCAATTTGTTGGGATCTTGCATGTAGACCGTTGGGAAGAATTAGGAGGCGCCACTGGGATGTGGAGTGTAGATCTCACCGAGAGCGTTTGATGGTCTTGAGACCGTTTGGGCCCTGGAATCTCCGATCAAGAATAGAAGATGTAGATTTCTCCAGACACTATCTCGACCAAGTCTCGAGTCCGATACCGCCGGAGAAAAGGGAATTGTTGAGAGATATCCACTGGGATAAACATCTTAGTGGCGATGAAGTGTTATTGATGTAACATTGCTCATTGAGTGGAATCACCGTGGATTAACATATACTCCACTGGGAGTTTTAGTGAGTGACACCTCTGGAGATTATGCTCATGGGAATGTTTTGGTGACCTTTGTTGTCATCTCAATTCCGAGCCCGTAGTAATTATTTTTGTTCGCTCACTTTTCGCATGTGTGAAGAGATTCTTATTGTCAAATGCGATAGCCATTCAAAACAAACGCTGGCCTTATTGCAAACGACAACAACAAAAATTGTAAAGAGAAATGCTTATTTGAAAGGTGGATGGCCAAGTAGTTTGTACACAAGAAAGGTAAAAGCTATGAAACAAACTCGTTAAGTTCCAACTATGCTAGTACTCATATATTTCAACTATCTCATCTCCTCACAAGAGAAAGTGAGTAGACCGATCTTCGCCATTTGAATCTTGAATGGATAGTAGTCCGAAGCGGGTGATCCGAAGAGACATAGTCGACGCTTAAATCCCTAACTTTGCCTAGACCGCCTTTTGGTTTTCACCACCGATACCTTTTTGCCCAAGCCGCCTTTTCGTGTTTTCGACTTGCCGAGTGTACATCTTTGTGTATATCCTTAACTTTTGCCCGAACCCTTTGGTTCGCCAGATGCCCTTATTTTTGTTTAGGCTACCGACCTAGTGGGTCTCTTTATGCGTAGTATTTTTGACTATGTCTCGCTTGTGGTGGGAAGTCTTCACCATCCATGGTGCTAAGTATCATAGTCCGCCGAAAACACTGTTTGACTACAAACGGTCCCTCGAGGTGGGGGTCCATTTGCCTCTAGGGTCACCTTGTGGAAGAATGATGCGCTGACTACTAGGTCACCAACTTGGTAGACCCGTGCTTGACCTTCTTGTTAAATGCTCGATCATTCGCTTCGATAACTGTCCATGGCGATAGATGCGAGTCGCTTCTCATCAATCAAATTAATCTGTCAAGTCAAGTCCGAACCCAATCATCTTCGTTTAACTTTGCCCCGGAGGACTCGTCGAGGTATCTCAACCTCGATGGGTAGGACGCCCATACCGCACAAGAGAGAAGGGGTTGCCCTGCTGATGTTCGTGTCAGAAGCGATAACCATGAAGAGCAAATGGTAACATCTCATGCCAATCTTTGTAAGTCACCGCATCTTCAGATAATCTTCTTAATGTTCTTGTTGGCGGCTTCCATCGGCCATTCATCTTAGGCCGATAAGGAGAAGAGTTGTGATGCTTGATCTTGAATGCGTGCAGTAGTTGATCATCTTATTGTTGATATTGGAACCGTTATCCGTGATAATCCTTTTGGGAGTGCCATACCGATGATAAGATTATGCTTGATGAAACGAGCCACAACATTCTTGGTAATGATGCGAACGAGGTCGCTTTACCCATTTGGTGAAATAATCAATTGCCACAAGGATGAAACGATGTCCATTGAAGCCGTGGGCTTGATTTCTCCAATCATGTCAATGCCCCACATTGCAAAAGGCCAAGAAGAAGTCAAAACATTCAGAGGTACTGGAGGTACGTGTACTTTGTCGGCATAAATCTAACATTTGTGACAAGATCGAGCATAGCGGTGACAATCAGCTTCCATGGTGGACCAATAGTAACTGTTCTCAAAATCTTTTAGCCATTGTATGTCCACCGGAGTGGGTTCCAAATGCGCCTTCGTAACTCTTCCATGATGCGATTGCGCTTCGATCTACATAATGAGTAAGCACAAGTCGTGGTTGGCTTGTATAAGATGCCGTTGCTCGTGAAGAATTTGGATGCAAACCTTCTCATGAACTTTATCATTAACAGATGCCCTATATTCCCGAGTCTCAAGATACCTCTTCACGTCGAGTACCAAGGTTTCTCTTCAGATCAAGCTCAGAATAATACGATGGTTCGTCAAACCTCTCGATGATGATCCGGGAGCCTCGTTGTCCCATCCGACCTTGAACATAGACGACATAGTAGCCAATGCGTCGCCAACCGATTCTTCTCGTGGATGTGATCAAAAGTAATTTCTTCAAGTAGGGATCAAACTCGTGACATGCTCGACAATGAGATTCGGATGCTTCAGATCCCACTCGCCTCAACTGACCGATCACTAATGCCGAGTCTCCATACACTTGCAAGAACTTGATTCTTAAATCAATAGCACTTTAATACCCATAATACACGCTCAGATTCGCCATGTTGTTAGTGCAATCGAAACATAATCTGCGGTGAAAGGCGATGTCCACCGGGGATGTAATGATGGCGCCAATGTCATTGCTGCGCGCTTGAGGCTCCATCGAAAACCATAGTCCATCGGGATCCTTGTTCGGGTCCTTCGTCTGGCCCGGTTCTTCAACTGTGACTAGTAAGACATCCTCGCTCGAAATTAACCGCATAGATCGATAGTCATCTACGGCTTGATGAGCCAAGTGATCGCTACTATACTCCTTTGATTGCTTTCCGAGAAGTATAGGATGTCATACTCGGTCAAGATCATCTTCCATCTTGCTATTCTTCCGAGAGAGTGGTTTCTCAAATATGTATTTTATCGGATCCATCTTGAAATCAACAAGGTAGTGTGAGTCAACATATACTGCCTTAGTCGGCGAGCAAGTTAAAGCGTTGCAAGTTTTCTCGAGAGTATCTTGTTTCACAAAACTTTTGCTAAGGTAGTATATTGCATGCTCTTTTCGACCGGACTCGCCATGTTGCCCCAACACACACCCTATTGAATTCTCTAACACCAAGTACATGATAAGAGGTCTTCCTTTGGCAAAGTGCATCGGATATGAGGATTCAAGGTACTTTAATTTTGTCAAAAGCGATCCGCAATCGCTGCTCCATTCCACTACTTGATCTTTCTTAAGTAACTTGAAGATTGGCTCACAAGTAGCGCTTAGTGTGCAATGAATCGCAATGTAATTCAATCGGCCCAAGAAGCCTCGACTTCCTTCTCGGGAGTCGGCATCTCTTGAATAGCTTTAACCTTGGCGGATCAACCTCAATACCTTTTCCATCGACAACAAACCCTAGGAGTTTTCCGGATCCGACTCAAAGGTGCACTTGTTAGGATTAAGTCTTAGTCTGCACTTCTTCAACTCACAAATAGTTTCGCAGATGATCGAGATGTTCTTCTTCACCGTGATCGAGCTATCATGTCGTCGATGTAGACCTCTATCTCGTGATGAATCATGTCATGAAATAATGTCACCATAGCACGATAAGTGGCACCTGCTCTTCATCCGAACGACATAACCTTGTAAAGTGCCCCACCGTGTAACAAAAGTAGTCTTCCATGTCTTCGTGAGCCATTTTGATCCGATTATAACCGGAGAAACCATCCATGAAGGAGAAAACCTTGTCCGAGCGGTGTTGTCAACCGTAACATCAATATGAGGAAGGGAAAATCGCTTTCGGACTCGCTTTGTTCAAATCAGAATCCACACACATTCGCATCTTACCATCCTTCTTGGGCACGGAACCACATTAGCAACCCATTGTGGATAGGAAGGCTAAGAAGCCGTTGAATGTTTACATAACTTCGCTTTGATTTTCTCGACATCTTAGGACGATGCGATTTAACCTTCTGCTTCACCGAGAAAACCTCTTTGTTTAATCGGTGTACCACAATATCAATGTCCAAACCCGCATGTCTTCGTATGACCAAGCAAAACTTCGATATAGTCTCGTAGCATCCGAACCAACCTTTCTTTAACACGCTCTCAAGACCCGCCCTATCTTGATCTCTTTTCTTCGTCAAGACTCAAATTCACAACCTCGACTTGCTCTTCGTGGTGATAACTCGCTTCTTGCTGTAGCAGCCGCAAGTTCTCCGGCACTTCACAATCTTCCTCACTTTCGCCTTCGCCTTGGTAGATCGGATTATCAAGTCATATTTAGCAATAGCATAGCTGTTATCAACGAGATTCGAGTGATTCGCAGTTGTATCACGTGGTGTAAGAAACACATAGCTTTTGAAGGGTGATAAAGTAAAAGAAAGAAAATACAATTGAATGCAAAAGTCCAACGAATTTATTGAATGAAAACGCAAACAATGATAATAACCTCGAACGAGCCATGATGCCCCGCAAGGCATTAGGCTTTCAAAGTTTATTGTTCAAAACATAAAGAAATACGAAAAGCAAAACAAAACAAGAGCAATTACTCGACTAAAGGAGATTGGTATGACGCTTCGCCTTCCAATTCCGAGTCCTTTATCCGAGTTGAAGATCCACTGCGATGTCGTCGCCGTGCCTTCTATAGCATGGATTCCGCCCGGTGCGGAAAGGAAGTTGGCAAGCACGTTGGCGATCATCCTCGACCCTTGATGGTGAAGCCTAAACCGCCTTGTCAAATTTGAAAGGAAGATCGTGGAGTGGCCCCAAATAGTACTACCTCCTTCAACAACAGCTGAGCATCTTTCAACGAGGTCATCCTAGGCGGAACTTGTGTAACTTCAGAGGACAGAGAGTCAACAGTGCATGACTGGGTATTGTTTCAAAGCTTGACAGGATTCTCAAGAATTCACCCTCCATCTCGAGGTATCGGAACGATCAGATGATCGACCATGTACTCTTCTTCACCACACATCGTAACAACCTTCCTTTCACCGGTACTTCCGATGTAAGGTAGAGGTAATACCGCCCATGTATCCAAGGGCGCCCAGTAGGCAAGAGTAAGTGGACGAATATCCATGACAAAGAAAGTGGAGTCAAAAGTCCGAACCGACTTTAACAGTGAGTGAGCTCTCCAAGCACCGTCGCTTAAAACCATCAAAAGCTCTCACAATAATGTCACCGGTCTCGAACCAACCCTTCGACATCGAGTCGATCAAAAGCGCTTGGAAGGATATTCAGAGCGAACCAATATCCACCAAAACATGAGATGTAGCCTTGCATTCAACAGAGATGTGCAAGGCTTTGTTGTGTTTCTTCCCAGAGTCAAATCAAGATCAAAGAAGCCTAGGCCGTTGTTGGCAGCCAGCTAGCAATACAAACTTCAAACCGGTCAAGAGGGTGTCTTGCACGTGAGCATTCTTCGAAACTTCAACAAGGCATTAGTATGAGCCTCGAGCACAAGAGCAGAGCAAGCATGGAGATCTTGGACTGAGTCTGTCCCAACTATTCCACAACATTGTAGTCACTCTTCTTGATAATCTTTAATTTCCTCCATTTCGTTTGAGGTGTCTTCGAACATCCTTTGGTACTTCGTCGAGTGATGAGTCACCGTTCTTTCCCTAGCTTGGGAATGGGTTGAATAGCCGGAATGCGAGCCGGAGTCGCAGTGTCTTTGGAGGAGAGATATCTCGAGAGAATACCCTTCCTGCTCGTCACCTTACTAGATCCTGATGTTGTCGATGTCAAGAATGGTAGCTTCAACGGTAAGATCTTCAATGGTCGAGGGTCTTGCTTGACGCCATGATAGTAAACATCACCCATAATTCCAAGGAATAGCTTTATCGAGGAATACGAACGGCCTCGAGAAGTAATAATGAGAGGTGCCACTCTAAGCAGGATCAACAGAGGAAATCCTTATTGTTAACATCAAGATAATCTTGGGAAATCGTCACCCCATCCGGTTGCCTTAACATCTTCAATAGGAATCTTGTAGCTTGAACGGTACTTCACCATGTAATCATACTTTCCACTTGGCTGCCCCAAGGTATCCCACACGATGGTACTTCATTCGCATTGTCAATCTTCAACTTAGACATTTCTTCACACGCAGACAGGAGGTTTCGTAAATAGTATCTCACGGTTATCCATCATGCACCGAACACGCCTTCTCAACCAAGCACAACCATCGCAGATGGGCACCAACGACAATTCTCCGGGCATCCTAGATCGACACCACTTGTAGCAAATTCTTCTTACAACATCGAGGAATGGTCAAGTCATCTATGTTGAAAACATAAGTATCATCCCCAAAGATTGGAACTCTTGTCATGATTAGGCATAGGCGCTTGATCACATTCGAGTCTCAACAGAGGGTCAAACTCAACTGCTTAGCTTCAATCATATATTGAATTTTGTTCTTCGAGCCCAACAATCATCAAGATTATGTCCCGGCTATTGGAATGGTAAGCACACTTAGCATTAGGATTGTATCTCGAGAGAAAGTGTTGACATTCGAGGAGGATCCCTCAAGGTAATCACCGCTTTCAACATGTGTTGCAAAGCTTGCACAATGGCATGTTGATCTTCAGAACTGCCTTCGTGCGCGGCTACGCCGTTGTCTCACCGAGGTTGTGCCGATGTAGGATCGAGATCACAACCGCCTACAGATTGAGCGGCGGTCTTGGCTCGGCTTTTCCGACCATACACGATTAGTTTCTTTCTTACCGCCAAAAGTTCTCTTCGCAGTTGTTTGATGATGATTCTACCGAATCTTTCCACTCTTGATACCACAATACGTCATAATATCACTCGGTGAATCCTCAAGAGTTTCCAATCGATGATTGAAGAACGGCCTGCGTTGTTCCCATAAACATATCAACCAACTCCCTATTGGACAAAGGTGGTTGAACTCACCGCTAGATCTCTCCACTCGAGCATACCCTTGAACTTCTCATCACGACCCATAGATATGCTTTGTAGTTGCATGTGGGTGTCAATTCAAGATTGTACTATATCGTCAGAAAGCATCACCTAAGTCACCCAAGTACGGATACACTATTCTCTAGTCGATAGTACCATTCCAACTGGTTCCGACAAACTCTCTTGAAAATAGTGCATCCACAACTTTCTTCATCGGGGGATTGATCTTCGGACATAAGACTTCAAATGCACTTAGGGCAAGACATGCCGTCATACTTAGCAAAAGTTGGAACTTTGAACTTGGGAGGAATCACCACACCAGGAACAAGACTTAGATCATCAAAATTTAGCCCGGACATCTTCAGGTTTTCCACAGCATTCAAACGGTCTTCAAGTTGTTTGTACTTGTCATCTTCATCGAGTATTGTCCATTATCATAGTTCTTTCAAGTTCAGCCGACCGCTTCACCATCACCCTTGTTACTTTGCTCATCTTCCTTCTTGACACTTCCTTCAGAGAGCTCAATTCGACTAACCACTCTAGGACCTCCTTTGTAGCGTCTACCCATGTTGAGGAGACCAACAACCTTCTTCTTTTTGTTGATGAGCTTCTTCGATCTTCTTGGCCTTGGACCAAGTCGTAAACATCAAACCGAGTATTCGAGCCCGAGATTTTTGACAGATCTCAAGAGCCATTTCGCTAAAATAAATAGCGAGCAAATGAGAAAACCAATCTTCAATGTGCCTGTGATGCAATGTTATGCTATGATATGCAATGTTTATGCGAATGCAATGCAATGTTTTCAAGGACCTTAGAGATTTAAATTTGTTAAACAAGCAATGAACAAACATTTATTAGTACTCTTTTCATTATTCTTTTCTTTTAAGTACAAGAGATAGTTCAAAACAATAAAAGAAAACATATAAATCCGAGAGCTCTAAGTCTCCCATGGTCGCTTCCTCTTGGTGCCGATGTAGGCATTGATGTTTCGCTCCTCGTGAAGTAGCTTGGTCAACTCTAACACTTTCTTCTCGCTTGCATAACACGAAGCTTCAAAGGTATCCTCTTCCTTGAGTTGAATCCGTGATCTCTTCAAGTCTTCAAAATCGGAGGCATGTCGGATAGAGAACGGTATAGGTACGCCACCTATAGCAACAGTTCCATAATTACCGTAAACAAAGTGAATGGCATCATGAGGTTTTGAGCTCGAGCTCGCACCCATTCGAGGTAAGGTTCCTAAGGAATGGAGTTTTGGTGCCCCAAAGTCTTGGTATCGCCTTCTTCACCATGCCCCAAGCGTGTATGAACCTTCGCTTGCACTCGAGATCGAATTGTAGTCGAACACAATATCTTGAGAAGCATATCATGAGGACCATCTATTTGGGCAAAACCAAACCGACGTAGAGCTAGAGAAGGGTTGGTAATACCTCCTCTTATACCAAGTAGTGGTACATTAGGAATTCTCCACAACGCTCAATGAATGTGAAGTCCTTTTGAGAGAAAAGACTCAACGGATATCGGATATCGAACGAGAGAGTGACATTAACCTTGAGACCACTTCAATCTTTGCTCATTCTTCAAAATCGATGGAGGAAGGTGCAAATAAACCACCGAAAGTAACGGTATGCAACACATGAGAGTTCCTTGTCGCTAGTAGTACGAGTGTGAGAGAATGTAGGATATCTCCAAGTAAAGTAGGCACAAGATTGCGGGTAAGAAACAACTTGATGGCGTTGACATCTATAAATTGATCCGAGTTAGGAAATAGAACCAAACCATAGATTAACAGGGCCACAATGTCTTCAAATGCATGGAAACTCATAACTTTGAGGAATTCTCGCTTTCTTAATTAGGAACTTGGCAAGTAAACCCTTAACTCCACTTCCCAATTGGCTTCAATGTCTGAGCACTTAAGATGTAAGGCGGATGCGATGTCTTCATACTTAGGAACCTTTTCTAAACCGGTGAATGGCATTTGATCAAGAATAGGTATCCCAAGTAGCTTAGGGAACTCTTCCAAGGTAGGAACCAACTGATAATCTGGGAATGTAAAGCAATGGTGTTTCGATCAAGAACGAATAGGACATGCATCATATCTTCTTCAAAACCGAGATAACCAAATCAAGTAGATAACCATGTCTTTGATGAATCGAGCATGGTCTGGAATTTCGTAAACAAATTCTTTGAGTCGAGAAGGTATACCCATGAAGTTGATTCGGATAGTCTTTCTAGAAGCCATAATCCCTACAAAACAGAGCAAAGATAAATCCCTAGGTCCTTGAAATAGTTAAAATGATATGCAATGCAAATGATGTCATGATGTCATGTTTGGCACACACAAACAATTCACACAATGAGCCTAGGTTTAAGGCTTGCATGAGGTATAGGTGATTACCCTACCAAAAGTTTGAGTTGGTTCATCCCGTCCTATAATAGTAACCGGTTCTAGGAATATCATATCATCGATCTTTCTCAGAGGCGCTTATTTCAATACGACTACCAAGTGGTCGATCGAAAATGTCCCAAAAGTCCGATCTTAATGAGCGTAGCATCGAGTATCAACCAACCTTAGTCAAGACCAAAGCCGCCATCTCACTACCTTCTAATGGCCAAGATGGGTCAATTAAGGTTCTAAAAGTTTAGTTAGCGCTGATGACACCACGCAGAAGCCAAATACTATCCTCAACATGGAAATGAAGAGTATCAGGACATCCAAAGTGTCACGCTAACGTAGCCATCATGTTGACCGCTTTGATATACGTCTAACGGTCGCGACGATTTATTGCTACTTACCTAAAAGGAAACCCGGATCCGGGTGTAGGATCCCCCACAAATATAATACCCAAGCAACACTTAAAGATAAAGCAAGCAAGTCAAACAGAAAACAGTAAAGATGATCTATAAATCCCTAAGGCATTCTCTCTTTAGGGTGTCTCCCAGAGTCGCCAGCCTTAATACTTGAACCGACTTTGTAGGTTTTTGTATCGCAAATGTGCGGATAGCAAGAGTCGCCACCGACTTTTATTTTTATCCATTTAAGGGAAGGTAAAAGTACAAAAAAAGACCTTCGTTAGATTCTGAGTACGGGAGAATGGTTATGGGAAGGGAAGGTATTAGCACCCCTTTCCATCCGTAGTTATCTACGGGCTCTTAGTTGCTCTTAGATCATTTTAAAATTGTTCTTTCTGTGTGTTTGACAAAAATGTTTTGAAAAGGCATTTCGCTTTGACTTTGTAATGATTCATGTAGGAATGTATACAAAGTGTTTGGAAATGTTTTGTTTTGAAAAGAGTTTGAACTTTGACAAAAGTGTGAGGTGTGAAAAGCATTTGATTTGAGCAAGCAACTAAAAGTCTTATTACCTACTCAGAATTGGTCGTTTTCGTGTTATTTTACGTTCCTTTAGAATAGCGTTATTCATACCATTAGTTGGTAGGTAACTCCATTCGTTGGATGTAGACGGACTTCGAAGGACATTGTATGGTCATAGAAAGCAACTTGTAGGAAGTATCCTAGCACATTCGAAGGGACTATCATCATTTTTCGTAGGCGACAATCGAGGGTCAAGATCATGTATTCGGAGGCGACATCGTGGGTCTTATGATCTTTGTATCGAAGGGACTATGATGATTTGTTTTGAAGGCAACGGTGCTAGAATACCTCTACGTTCGAGGGACTTGACCATTTGAATTCGTAAGGCAACGAGAGAGAATTACCCTAAGGGGTGCATGTGTGAAGAAGTGTGTTGATTCAGATATGTTAATCTTGGAAATTAGAGTGAGCTATATCCATTATTATCTTGCCATACACGCCTAGTTACTAGCAATTTATAGGGTGCGGAAATTAAAATGCGGAATGTAAAGTGCGGAAAGGTAAATGTCCTACGCTATTACATGGCTTTGGGGCAGATACATAATTTAAACTTTGCGGAAAATAAAAGCCTAATTTAAACTATTACATCCCATAGACAGTTACATTATTGGAAAAAATAGAATGATAAAGAAAAATCGTCTGAATCGGATCAACCTGTAAAAGAATGAGAAATCGGAAAATACGAGATGAATTGAACAAGAGAAAAAATGTTAGAAAAATGCAAGTTTTTTAAATGAGAAAAATATGACATGCTGGAAACAATATAAATATGCTAAAATAATTTTTTGGGATTTTTTGGATGCAATTTAATAATTAAAAATGAATTAAAAGTGATTTAAATGCAAAATTATGAATAAAAATAAATATGCATGCAAAGTTGTATTTTTTAATTTATTAAATTAAATAAAGGTTTTCTGGAAATAATGTAAAAAGAAAAATAATTTTTGATGATTTTTTAATGCATAAATAAAATTATGAAAAGAAATTAAAATAGGTGAAAATATTAAATAAATTAAAAAAAAACAAGAAAATATGAAAATAGTTGAAGTTTGTAAAAGAAAAGAAAGAACCGGTCCCAGGCTGAATCGAACTTGTGACCTTGAAGGGTATCTGGGAACAGTGAGCGTCTTAACCACTGGGACAAGTGGCGTTTGATGTTTGAAAAGCTGAAAACAAATCAACATAAGTGATGACGCGTCCCTGGTTTGGATTCAAATTGAGTCAGCATGCGTGGACCCTACTTGCGAAGGAACGAATCAGAACAAGCCAAACTTCCACGCGAGCTACGCCGGATTCAACATCGGTCAACGACGCCGGAGTTCTAGCTCCGGCGCCTTCTCCGACGAGCCAAAACGCCAAACCTGCAAAATACTAAGAATCGAAACTCAGGGTTAAAGCTACCCCCCCTAAATCGGGGTCTGCGAATCCAACGGTGGTCTCCGCTTTCATCGAATCGTCCTACACTTTGAGATAATGGTTCAGCCCAAAACCCTACGTATGGCAACTCGTGGTTTTGACGCTCAAACTCTCAAGCGATTGATCAATCCCTTAGTGTCTCATAAGCACATTAAAGACGTTAAAATCAATTAAAACAAGTCGGTAATAAAAATACGAATTCAAGAAATATTTGAATATGTATGAACATGTATGCATCGATCCAGTCTGTTTTGATCTATAACAATGATGTGTACTTACTCATACTTACCCTAGGAACACAAAGGAATGATTTTGGATGGTCGAAAGTGGTCGTAATTGAAATTAATTTCTCAAGTTTCTTGAAAATTTGACAAGAATAAGGGTTTGGCTTGAGCTAGGGTTTTGTGTGGCTTGCTGTCCATGATGTTTGGTATTTATAGAGAGAATTTGGATGGCAAAGAGAGTGAAAAAAGATTGATCATTGAATGTGTAATATTTTCTCTTTAAAACAAATCAAATCTTTGAAAAAAAATGATTTTCCTTCCATGTAAGAGGCTAGCACGAATTTGGTAATTGCTATGGGCTATCTTGGACTTCAAGGAAGATATAAATCCAATCCATTTGAAAAAATATATTATTTTCATATTTTATATAATTTATTTTTGAATTAAATGTTCTAAAATTCAAAGATAAATCATAAAAATAGAAAATCACCATGGCCAAGCATTTATGGGTCAAGAATAATGTCATGAACAAGTTTGGATCAAAAGATTTTAGGCCCATTTGGAAAATTTTGCATTTTGACCAAAATGTCCTTTTGTGCAATTGTCCAAAATTGCCCAACTTCTGAATAGTGTATCTTGCTCAATTTTCCACATTTTTGAGTGTTCTTGGACTTTTTGAAAAGCTCTAAGAGTCCTCTAACCAACCTATTTGGTCTCATCTCAATTGGAGTTTCCATGCTCAATATATCTTCAAAACACAAAGTTGACTTTTTGTTGACTTTGAAAATGACCTATAATGTTTTGAGCCATACCTCTCAAATGAAGCATTTTTTGGACATTCTTGTGAGACATGAAGTTGTAGAGAATTGAATTTCCTTCAAAACAAGAGGTGGTGGAAAAATTTCTGAGAAAGTATGAGAAAGTTATGATCAGTCAAAGTTCAGTTGACTTTTCACCTAGAAACCCTAATTTAGAAAGTTTGACTTTTGAGCAAATCTTGAGTTTTCTTGATGAATCATGATCAACCCTTGATCAAATGATGAATATAACTTCAAAATGAGGATGTTGACCAAAAATTATGAAGTTTGACTATATGTTGACCACAGTTGACTTTTTGTCCAAGACAATTGATTTTCAACCATCTAAGCAATTGTTTGAGGAAACTTGACTTGTAAGGCTTGAAACTTGACATGGAGAATCTTTGAAGCATATGAGGAGGGATGAAGACCATTGGAGATGTTGGAAGATCATCTTGATCTGAGAATACCAAACCCTAGTTTGGGTTGATTGTCTAGGAGAGGGTTTGTCTGATCAACTCTTGAAGAATCCTTGAGTATGGATGTATGAAATATCTTGAGAAGATAGAGGGCAAATTTTGGGGTATGACAGAGGGCACGAGCACCTTCCGAAGAATCAGGTTGGTCGCAGACCTCTCGTGGATTGCGCCCGAGCCGAGAGAGTTTTGCTCAGACTTTGTCGTCGACCCCTCCTCAGCGTTCAACCTTATTGAAGATCTAGACGAGGGCTTTGAGCCTTCGTGGGTGGTCCAGATCCCCGAGGAAAGCAGGAGGATCTGCTCCTCGTATGCGTCGACCCGATTTCCCATGTGTGAGTTCGCCTTCTGGGAGGTGGGTTTCCGTATGCCCTTCACGGGCTTCCAATCAAGGGTGTTCACGTGGTTGGAATTGGCCCCTTCACAGCTTCACCCCAATGCTCTAGCCTTTATGAGGGCCTTCGAGCTAGTCTGTCGGTATCTAGACATCGGGGCCACCTTGCCCATGTTCTTCCGTATCTTCCACCTTCAACAGCAGATGGTTGGCGATAAATGTGCCTGGGTGTCCCTGAAGCAGTCGGGGAAATTGTTCCAGTCGTATTTGGAGTCTGTACGGGACTTCAAAAAACGTTTCTATGTGGTGAAGCCCCTCACGAGGGAAGCCGAGGATACGCTCTTCGTCTAATCCGTAGAAGTCGGCGAAGATGCTAAAGAGGAGGAGAGGTTGAAGGCGAGGTTCCCGCTGGAATGCAAGACCAACTCTCGTACGAGAGGCTGGAAAATTTTGTAAAGGGGTTCAGGCCGGCCACCTGTGTGGACCGGGAGGGAAATGTCCTCCTAGACGCTCACGGGGAGATTGAGATTGCTTGACGGTATATCAACACGAAAGCCCTACTTGATTTCCCGTATGATCTGGACGCGCTGAAACTTCTAGGTAATATGTTTAGGGATCGCGGGCGATTGTTATCTTTTGATTACGCACTTCCTAACCTTTTGTTTGTTTACAGATCGGATGACGTCCATGGAGTAGTGCATGCTGAAGTTGAGGCAAAAAGTTGTGCGGGGATCATCCAAGGATCACGTCGCAGCGCTTCAAGGACATGCGAGGACAGGACAGACGACCAAGCGGTCGGGACTACTCCTTCTCCCGCATCGTCTCTTGAGCAACCGCTGAAAAGGTGAAGGGGTGAACGCTTGGAATAGGGGGTCCTGGGGACGTCGACTTCAGCTGGGGAGACTTTTGTGTTACCCCCATGTTACATCTAGAGGCGTACTTTTGACGTAAATTCTCTGGGGGTGCAGGAGGCCGAAAGGGAAGCTATCCCCAGGTGCGATTGGAGGGCTCGGAGAGAAACTCTTAATGCCGACGTGGCAGCCATCATTAGGGTGCTCAAGACCGTGTTGACGCTGGACGACGATGCTGATTCCTCTAAAACCAACATCGACGAAGCTCGTGCTCGGCAGGCCAAGCTGGAGGTGCAAAACATGGACTACCACAATGAGCTGCTGAGGCTTCGGGGCCAGCACGACAGGCATGTGCAACTGGCAAAAGAGCTAAACAAGTTGAGGTTGCAGGTGGACCCCTTAACCGAAGAAAAGAAGCGGCTGGAAGCCCGTGTGAAGGCGCTGGAGGAGCATACGACCCCTGTTGAGGACGAGTCCAACGACGAGCAGGCGCTCTTTTCGAGGACGGACTTGATTGGGCGAATAAGGGTCCTCGAGGATGACACCGTGGAGGCGCTGTCTTTTGGGTTCGATCAAGACGTCTAGTTGATGCATGTGGATAACCCCGACGTGGACCTCGTGGCAGTCGGGATCGGTCCCTTCCATCGGGTGGTCAACAGGAAGATCCAGCCTCCCCCAGAAGTCTAAGTTGGTGAAGTTGGACCCGCTTGTTCGTTATTTTGGCCTGCGCGCTGTTTCATGTTTTTTATTTGAATTTGGAGGTTTACTGGGTCTTGAGCCCACTTGTACTATGTTGTTGGCCTTGATAGTCGACTTTGTTTATGAATTCGTATTTTATTTGAATTTGTATTATATTTGGTTTTACATATACTTGACTTTATTATTGTTCTTAACGCACATGCTGAATGGGGAGGCCTCGGAGGTCGCCAGGCGAGATTGAGTCGCGTTTGGGACTCTAGCCTCGGGCGTGGATCGTCTGTCACGAGCCGGACATCCTGCCAAAGGTACGTTGTAGCCCACGGGGGTCTTGGTCAAGGTGCCCGCATCGTGCAGGGGTTCTCTTGCTCGGTGATTCTCGAGGAACCCTCTGTTTGTTGATATTTTGAGAGCGCGTTAGTACCATTCTACGGCCCAAGGTCGAGCTGCTTCCCCGGTTGGGGTGATGCGCCGACCATTAAGTCCCCGGATGTGCGGTCGGGATGACTTAGCTGTAGTATTGTTTTAGTTTTGTAGCGTTCCAAGGTCGAGGGAATTGTACTCCGGCTAAATTTTCTAAGTAATACGCCATCGTGCCAGTTGTGGCTCGGACGCGGTACGGGGCCTTCCCAATTTGCGGCCAGCTTCCCTTCATGAGATTCCTTCTGATTCCTCCAGAGGACTAGGCTGCAAACGTCGAACTCTCGCTTTATGACTTCGGTGTCGTGGCGTAAAGTGATTTGGTGCTTCAGTCGGGCTTCCCGGAGAGCCGCTTATGCTCGGATCTCGTTGACTAAGTCCATCTCATCGCGCAGTGCTTCGTCGTTCATTTCCTCGTCTAGCGGGAATTTGGTGCGCCGCGATGGCTCTCTGATCTCCATGGGAATGGCAGATTCTGTTTCGTATGTTAGTCGAAAAGGAGACTCCCCAGTGGTCGAGTGGGGGTTGTCCGATAAGCTCATAGCACGTTGTGCAGTTGTTCGACCCATCTCTTTTTGGCTTCCCCCAATTGAAGTTTGAATCCTCGCAAAAGGACCCTGTTTGCGGCTTCGGCTGGTCGTTCGTCTGGGGATGCTCGATTGAGATGAAGTGTTGCCTCGTGCCTAACCGTACGACGAAACTGCAGAAATTCTGGTCGGTGAACTGCGTTCCGTTATCCGTTACGAGCGCTTGCGAGATGCCGAAGTGGGCAAGGATGTTTCGTTTGTAAAAATGAAGGATGTTAAAGGAGGTGATCTTGGCGAGGGCTTCGGCCTCTATCCACTTTGTGAAGTATTTGACAACCACGATGATATACTTCTTTGGGTAGGAGCCTTGCGTGAATGGTCCGAGAATGTCCATTCCTCACCAGCTGAAAGGCCACGGGGAGGTGAGCATGGTGAGTTCATTGGGGGATCAACGTGCATGTCTGCTTGGCGTTGGCACCTGTCGCACGTTTTAACGTGCTCCTTTGCGTCCTACTGCATAGTGGGCCAGTAGTATCCTTCTCGTAATGCCTTTCGAGCGAGAGATCGTCCTCACAAATATTGGGCATTGATGACCTCATGGATCTCATGCAGTATGGCGGACACTTTGGACTCCTCGACACACTTTAGGAGGGGGATGGAGAACCCCCGTCGATACATGCGCTACTCGAGAACAACATATGATCATACTCGACTTTTGGTGGCGGCTGCTTCCCTCTTGTCCGTGGGCAGTTCCCCCTTGGTTAAGTATTTGAATATTGGGATCATCCAACAGTTCGCGTCCCCGATGGCATGTATATCGGGCAATATAGTGAGATTCTCAATGCTCGGACGGGGAAAGGACTCCTGTATTACAGATTTGTTCCCACCTTTCTTTTTGGTGCTTGCAAGTTTTGACAAGATATCGACTCGGGTCATTTGCTCTCGGGGAACGTGCTTAATTTCTGTCCGATCGAAATTCCTCATTTTCTCCTTTAAGAGGTTAAGGTACTCGATGAGGCTATCATTTTTGGTCTGGTAATCTCCGAGGACCTGTGATGTGACGAGCTGGGAGTCCGTAAATACTTGGATCTCTCGTGCACCCAGATCATCGGCCAGACGCAACCCGACGAGTAATGCCTCGTATTTGGCCTGATTATTCGACGTCGAGAAAGCGAGGGTTAGGGAATTTTCAATGATGACTCCCTCCTCGTTTTCAAGGAGGATCCCCAGGCCGCTCCCGGTCGAGCTTGATGCCCTGTGTGATACGGTGAACTGACTTTGTAGGATTTTTGTATCCAAATGTGCGGATAGCAAGAGTCGCCACCGACTTTTATTTTTATCCAATTAAGGGAAGGTAAAAGTAACAGAAAAAGACCTTCGTTAGATTCTGAGCTCGGGAGAATGGTTATGAAAAGGGAAGGTATTAGCACCCCTTTCCATCCGTAGTTATCTACGGGCTCTTAGTTGCTCTAGATCACCTTTTAAAATTTCTTTTTGTGTGTTTGACAAAAAATGTTTTGAAAGAGGCATTTCGCTTTGACTTTGTAATGACTCATGTAGGAGTGTATACAAAGTGTTCGGAAATGTTTTTGTTTTGAAAAGAATTTGAACTTTGAAAAAGGTGTGTGGTGTGAAAAGCATTTGATAGAGCAAGCAACTAAAAGACTTATTTACCCACTCAGAATCGGTCGTTTTGTTGTACTTCTACATTCCTTTAGAATAGCGCTAGCCATACCATTAGTTAGTAGGTAGCTCCATTCGTTGGATGTAAGCGGGACATTCGAAGGGACATCGGATGGTCATAGAAGGCAACTTGTAGGAAGTATCCTAGCACATTCGAAGGGACTATCATCATTTTTCGTAGGCGACAATCGAGGGTCAAGATCATGTATTCGGAAGCGACATCGTGGGTCTTATGATCTTTGTATCGAAGGGACTATGATGATTTGTTTTGAAGGCAACGGTGCTAGAATACCTCTACGTTCGAGGGACTTGACCATTTGAATTCGTAAGGCAACGAGAGAGAATTACCCTAAGGGGTGCATGTGTGAAGAAGTGTGTTGATTTCAGAATATGTTATCTTGAAAATAATGGGTTATATTCGTTATTAGTCTTGCGATACACGCCTAATTACTAGCAATTGATAGGGTGCGGAAAGTAAAATGCGGAATGTAAAAGCGGAAATGTAAATGTCCTACGCTATTACAAGGCTTTGGGGCAGATACATAATTTAAAATGCGAAAAATAAAGTCCTAAATCAAACTATTACATCCCATGAGCAATTACATTATTGGAAAAATAGAATGATAAAGAGAAAATCGTCTGAATCGGATCAACCTGTGCAAAAAGTAGAAATCGGAAAATGCAATATGAATCGAACAAGAGAAAAATGTTAGAAAAATGCAAGTTTTAATATGAGAAAATTAATACATGCTGGAAATAAGATAAATAAGCTAAAATAATTTTTTGGGATTTTTTAGATGCATTTTAGTAATTAAAAACTAATTTACAATGATTTAAATGCTAAAATAAAGATAAAATAAATATGCATGCAAAAATTATATTTTTTAACTTATTAAATTAAATAAAGATTTTCAGAATGTAAATGCAAAAAGAATAAAATATTTTGGTAATTTTTAAATGCAAAAATGAAATTATGAAAAGAATTAAAAAACAATGCAAAAATATTAAAAAGTAAAAGAAAATATGAAAATATGTCAGAAAATATAAGTTTGTGAAAAGAGGAAAAAGAATGGTCCCTGGCTGGTTCGAACCGGTGTCTTGTGAGAGCATCTCCAACAGCTAGCGCCTTAACCACTAGGCCACTTGTCATTTGGTGTTTGAAAGTTGAAACGCGATCGTTTTAAACAAACTCGATTCCTAGGAACCAAGAACACGCGCGAAGATCTTCATCTTCTCCATTTGAATTTTTGAAAAAGCTAGCGTCGGCTTCCTTCGACGCTATGACCCCTGCAAATTCTAAAATCCAGCACAAGCAATATAAATTCAATTCAAAGGCATGGTTCGATTGGATTCATCATTCTAAACATGATGGCGGTATTCGTTTTGTCCAATTTGTCCTATTTCGTGAGATCCCAATTCGAACCATGGAACCCTAGCTATGGTAAGTTCTGATTCCAGCCATGAAAATTCAATCAAACTATGCAGAAAGCTTGCAAACTTCCATCTAAACACAAAACAAACCACGAAACATGTTAAAAGTGCATGAATGATAGAAATCGAATTTTGAAAAAGTATGACAAACCGAAATCGTGTTCTCTCAATTCTTGATGTTTTTGAGAGTTGTAACGGTCTGGATCGATTCTGAGAGCCTCAAGGAACACAATGGAAGGCTTGGAATTGGCTGAATCGAATCAAAAACAAGAATGCAAGTGTCATGTAACCACAGTTTTTTCTTGAGTTAGGTTAGGGTTTCCAAGGCAATTTTTTCGTCCTCTTGTGATTGATATGCATCAAGTATATATGCTGGATGGATTTGGGATTGATTTTGGAAAGAATTGATCAATAATCAATGGAAATCAATTTTGATTTTTTCATGAAATCAAATTTTCAAACTTTGGTCCAATTTCAATCTAATCTTCCCATATTTGATCCAATTTCAAATTGCCGGCATTTATGGGTTAATTGGATCACAAGCAAGCAATAAAATCAATCTTTCAATTAATTTGGATTTTATACTTTATTTTTCAAATTAATTTGTATTTAAATGAATAAATTCCAAATTGAATAGGAAAATAAAATAGAAAATCGTGGCATTGGGCTTGGACATTCCTAATTGCATGAGGAATAAGTTTGGATGAAGAAAAAGTAGGCCCATTTGCAAAAGATTTGATTTTTTGAAGTATCTCTCTTTGTGCATTCTTTCAAAATTGCCCAACTTGTGAATGGTGTATCTTGCTCAATTTTCCACATTTTTGAGTGTTATTGGACTTTTTGGAAAGATCTAAGAGTCCTCTAAACAATGTCTTTGGTCTCATATCAATTGGAGTTACCATGCTCAATATATCTTCAAAACAAAAAGTTGACTTTTTGTTGACTTTGAAAATGACCTGTAATGTTTTGAGCTATACCTCTCAAATGAAGCATTTTTTGGACATTCTTGTGAGACATGAAGTTGTAGAGAATTGAATTTCCTTCAAAACAAGAGGTGGTGGAAAAATTTCTGAGAAAGTATGAGAAAGTTATGATCATCAAAGTTCGATTGACTTTTCACCTAGAAACCCTAATTTAGAAAGTTTGACTTTTGAGCAAATCTTGAGTTTTCTTGATGAATCATGATCAACCCTTGATCAAATGATGAATGTAACTTCAAAATGAGGATGTTGACCAAAAATTATGAAGTTTGACTGTATGTTGACCACATTGACTTTTGGTCCAATACAGATTTTCAACCATCCGAGCAATCACGAGGAAACTTGACTTGTGAGGCTTGAAACATGACATGGAGAATCTTTGAAGCATATGAGGAGGCATGAAGGCCATTGGAGATGTTGGAAATCCATCTTGACTTGAGAGATACCAAACCCTAATTTGGGTTGATTGTCAGAGAGAGTTTGTCGATCAACTCTCGAGGAATCCTTGAGTAGGGTGTATGAAATCTCTTGAAAAGATGGAGGGAAAATTTTGGGGTATGATGCCTGCCCCTGCTCAATCTTCTTGTCGAAGGGTTAGATTGACATGCTTGTCTTTCGTGACCGGAGGTGAAGATGATTGAACACCGAGTACACCGAAAATTTGCACCGCGGTTGGTGATGATGCGGAACAGGCCATGATGCCGCTTGGAGAAGCGTAAATGAGTCGACGCTAGACTCGAGATTATTGATAGGAGAACCGACGGGATGGGCTTAAGATGCCATCCGGAAAGGTCCATGGGGAATGAGCCGTACGCCGTGCCCGGATTATTGATAGGAGGGGAAAGTGAGCCGCACGCTAGGCTCAGATGTTTCGGAAGGAGTATGGAGATGGGCTTAAGATGCCATCCGAGGGAGTCGACGTTAGACTTCGTGTTCACTTTGAATGAAGTTATTGGTCCGCATTGATTTTTAACCATATATGCGATTCGAAAGTGAAGAAATGTTGACAAGTAGTCGGAGATGGGCTTAAGATGCCATCCAAGGCAACCGAGTCGCACGCTAGACTCAGAGTTCTTGATAATAGGAAGAGGTCGAATAAATCTTCGTGATTACTACGAGGAGATTGTAGTTGGCAAAATGTGGATAGCTTCTGTGCATCGGTGTTGATCCATTGCATTATCGGAGGATAACCAGAGGTGGTCTTCGATAGTTTTCCGTCGATTCGGGCTTAACCCGACCATCGTCGGAGGACAACCAAAGGGCTTTCGAGATAGTTTTCCCGGTTGGGGCTTAATCTGGACCACCGTCGAGGACAACCAAGGCGGTCTTCAGATAGTTTTCCGCGGTTCGGGCTTAATCTCGGACCCGTAGGACAAACAAAGGGCGGTTTCGAGATAGTTTTCCGTCGTTCGGGGCTTAACTCGGACCTGTTTGCCGAGTGATCACACTGCTTTGGAGAAAACAAGAGGAACTTTGATAGAATATTGGTTAGTTTTATGCAAAGTATGATGCATGACAGTGTATATGAATGGCATATGCATGAATTATGACTTTATGAGTAATGTATGAATGTTGATGTTGTGATATTTCAAAACATATCCATTTTGAAGAAGATGCGGATGTTCTGTTTGAAGATTTCTGACTTCTGCTTGGGAAATTGAGTAGGAGGAAGGTAGAGATTTGAGAAGCTCGTTTGTTGGAGATTTCATAGACCCTGTTGAGGAGAGTCTGGGAGGCGATCCGTTGGGGACCTTGTATGTAGATCCTGCTGAGGAAATTTAGGAAGCACTTTACTGGGGATTCCGAGTGTAGATCTCGCTGGAGAATATGATGGTTGTTGAGAGACCGTTAAGAGTCCGAGCCCGTTGTAATCTCCGGTGGGAATGAAGATGTAGGTTCCTCCGATGCACTATCGACCAAGTTTCGAGTCCGATACCGGGGAAAAGGGAATGAGAGAGACATCCGCTGGGGATAAATACCTTGACTGGGGATGAGGTGTTATCGCTGAGATCGACGTATACTCACTGGGGAAGGCGTGTTGTGAGTGACACCTTTGTGGGGATCATGCTCTGTGGGGACTATATTGGTGACTTTCGTCGTCGTCCCAATTCCTGGAGCCCTGTAGTAAGTACTTTTGTATATTCACTTTTCGTATGTTTGCAATTAGATTCTTATTGTCAAGTGCGTATAATCATTCAAAGCAGACGTTGGACTTTACGCAAACAACAATAGTGAGGAATTGTAAAGAGAAAGAACTCGTATTTATTTGAAATGTGGCGTATGGCCAAGTAGTTTGTACAAGAAAGGTAAAAAGATATGCGGAAACAATCTCGTTAAGTTCCAACTATGCTAGTACTCATATATTTCAACTATCTCATCCCTCATCGAGAAAGTGAGTAGATCGATCTTCGCCATTTGAATCTTGAATGCGATAATAGTCTCAAGCGGTGATCCGAAGAGACATAGTCGTGCGCTTAAGTCCCTAACTTTTGCCTAGACCGCCCTTCGGTTTTACCACCGATACCCTTTTTGCCTAAGCCGCCTTTTCGTGTTTTCGACTGGTGTACATGTTTTGTATATATCCTTTATTTTGCCCGAACCCTTTGGTTCGCCAGATGCCCTTATTTTTGCCTAGGCCACGACCTAGCGGGTCTCTTTATGCGTAGTATTTTTGACTATGTCCGTTCACGGGTGTGGGAAGTCTTCACCATCCATGGTGCTAAGTATCATAGTTCCGCCGGAAAATACTGTTTTGACTACAAATGGTCCCTCGTAGGTGGGAGTCCATTTGCCCCTGGGATCACCTTGTGGAAGAATGATGCGCTTGACTACTAGGTCACCCACTTGATAGACTCGGTGCTTGACCTTCTTGTTAAATGCTCTGATCATTCGTTTCTGATAGATCTGTCCATGGCAGATGGACGCGAGTCGTTTCTCATCAATCAAGTTAATCTGGTCAAGACGAGTCTGAACCCAATCGTCTTCGCCTAACTCTGCGTCTTGGAGGACTCTGGTTGAGGGTATCTGAACCTCGATAGGTAAGACGACTTCCATACCGTATACAAGAGAGAAGGGGGTTGCCCCTGTTGATGTTCGTGCTGAAGTGCGATAACCATGAAGAGCAAATGGTAACATCTCATGCCAATCTTTGTAAGTCACAGTCATCTTCTGTATAATCTTCTTAATGTTTTTGTTGGCGGCTTCCACTGCGCCATTCATTTTAGGCCGATATGGAGAAGAATTATGATGCTTGATCTTGAACTGCGGCGTAGTTCGGTGATCATCTTGTTGTTGAGATTAGAACCGTTATACGTGATAATCCTTTCGGGTGCCATACCGACGATAAGATTATGTTTGATGAATCGAGCCACAACATTCTTGGTATGATGCATCGAGGCTTTACCCACTTGGTAAAGTAATCAATTGCCACAAGGATGAAACGATGTCCGTTGGAAGCGTGGGCTTGATTTCTCCAATCATGTCAATGCCCCACATTGCGAAGGCCAAGGAGAAGTTAAGACATTCGAGATACCGCAGTACGTGTACTTTGTCGCATAAATCGCACTGTGACAAGATCGAGCATACGGTGACAATCGCTTCCATGGTGGACCAATAGTAACTGTTCTCAAAATCTTCTTAGCCATGGTGTGTCCACCGGGTGGGTACCAAATTAGCCGTAACTCTTCCATGATACACATTCGCCTTCTCATGAACTTCTTATCATTAATGTATGCCTCTGGATATTCCCGAGTCTCTAGATACCTCTTCACATCATAGTACCAAGGTTTCTCTTCGCCGAGCTCGTAACAATACGCTAGTTCGTCGAACTTCTCAATGATGATCTGGGGAGCCTCGTTGTCCCATCTGACCCTGAACATAGACGACATAGTAGCCAACGCGTCTGCCAACTGATTCTCTTCTCGTGGAATATGATCAAAAGTAATCTCTTCGAAGTAGGGGATCAAACTCAGAACATGCTCTCCATACGGAATGAGATTCGGATGCTTCATCCCACTCGCCTTTATCCGTGATCACTAAAGCTGAGTCTCCATACACTTGTAAGAACTTGATTCTTAAGTCAATAGCAGCTTTGATACCCATGATGCATGCTTCGTACTCGGCCATGTTGTTGGTGCAGCTGAAACGTAATCTGGCGGTGAAAGGAGTATGTCCGCCTGTAGGAGATGTAATGATGGCGCCAATGCCATTGCCAAGTGCGTTTGAGGCTCCATCAAAGACCATAGTCCATCGGGATCCTTGTTCGTGTCCTTCGTCTGGTTCTTCTAATCAGAACTAGTAGAACATCTTCATCCGGAAATTGAACCGCATAGACCGATAGTCATCTACGGCTTGATGAGCCAAATGATCGGCTACCACACTTCCTTTGATCGCTTTACGAGAAGTGTCTTGGATGTCATATTCGGTCAAGATCATTTGCCATCTTGCTATTCTTCCGAGAGAGTGGTTTCTCAAAGATGTATTTTATCGGATCCATCTTGGAAATCAATAAGGTAGTGTGAGTCAACATATCTGCCTTAGTCGTGAGTAGCCCAAGCAAAGCGTTGCAAGTTTTCTCGAGTGTGAGTATCTTGTTTCACGATCGGTAAACTTTTGCTAAGGTAGTATATTGCATGCTCTTTTCGACTGCACTCGTCATGTTTCCCCAACACACACCCTATTGAGTTCTCTAACATCCAGTACATGATAAGAGGTCTTCCTTGGCGGCATCGGGATAGGAGGATTTTGTAGGTACTCCTTGATTTTGTCAAAAGCGATCGGCAATCGTCATTCCATTCCACTACTTGATCTTTCTTTAATAACTTGAAGATTGGCTCACAAGTAGCGATTAGTGTGCAATGAATCGGCAATGTAGTTTAATCGGCCCAAGAAACCTCGACCTCCTTCTCTGGGGGGCATCTCTTGAATAGCTTTAACCTTGGCGGGATCAACTTCAATACCTTTACCATCGACAACAAACCCTAGGAGTTTTCGGATCGACTCCAAAGGTGCACTTGTTAGATTAAGTCTCAACCCGTACTTCTTCAATCACAAAGAGTTTCGCAAATGATCAAGATGTTCTTCTTAGTGACCGAGCTATCATATCGCCGACGAGACCTCTATCTCGTGATGAATCATGTCATGAAACAATGTCACCATAGCTACCGGTGGCACCAGCGTTCTTCATCCGAACGACATAACCTTGTAGCGAAAGTGCCCCACCGTAACGAAGTAGTCTTCTCCATGTCTTCGGAGCCATTTTGATTTGATTGTAAGGAGAAACCATCCATGAAGGAGAAAACCTTGCCGAGCGGTGTTGTCAACCGAACATCAATATGAGGAAGTGGAAATCGCCTTTCTGACTCGCTTTGTTCGGATCTCAGTAATCCACACATTCGTACCTTGCCATCCTTCTTAGGTACGGGTACCACATTTGTAACCCATCGTGGATAAGAAGTAACTAAGAAACTGCATTGAACGCTTCATAACTTCGGCTTTGATCTTCTCGACATCTCGGGACGCATGCGACGAACCTTCGCTTTCCGAGAAAACCTTCTTTTGTCGGCAATCGTGTACCACAATATCAATGTCCAAACCGCATGTCTTCATATGACCAAGCAAAACCTCAATGTAATCTAGTAGCATCCGAACCAACCTTTCTTTAACACTGCTCTCAAGACCCGCCCTATCTTGATCTCTTTTCTGTCTTCGCAAGACTCCAAATTCACAACCTTAACTTGCTCTTCGTGTGGTCAGATAACTCGCTCTTCTTCAGTGCTCGCACCTGGCACTTCACAATCTTCCTCACTTTCGCCTTGCTTGGTAGATCGGATTACCAAAGTCATATTTAGCACTAGCATAGATATTAACTAGATTCGGAGTGATTCAGTATCACGTGGGTGTGTAAGAAACACATAGCCTTTTGAAGGGTGATAAAGTAAAGAAAGAAAACAAACAATTGAATGCAAAAGTCCAACGAATTTATTGAATGAAAATACGCAAACGATGATAATAACCTCGCAAACGAGCCATGATGCCCGGTAAGGCACTAGGCTTTCAAAGTTTATTGTTCAAAACATAAAGAAATACGAAAAGCAAAACAAAACAAGAGCAATTACTCCGCTAAAGGAGATTGGTATACGCCTTGCCTTCCAATTCCGAGCCCATGATCCGGAGTTGGGAAGATCCACTTGCGATGTCGGCCGTTGTCGCCGCCTTCTATAGCATGGATTCCACTCCGATGCGGAAAGAAAGTCGGCCGCACGCCGGCGTATCATCTTGACCCTTGATGGTGAAGCCTAAACCATCTTGTCGTTTGAAGGGAAGATCGGAGCTGTCCCCAAATAACTACCTTCTTCAACAGACTGAGCATCTTTCAAAAGCCATCCTAAGCGAGCTTGTGTAACTTCAGAGGACGGAGAGTCAACAGCATGACTGGGTATTGTTTCAAAAGCTTGACAGGCGTTTCAAGAATTCTCCTTCCATCTCGAGGTATCGGAATGACCGCAGATGATGACCATATATTCTTCTTCACCACATATTGACAACCTTCCTTTCACGGGTATTTCAGTTCGATGTAAGGTAGAGGTAACCCCATGTATCCAAGGGCGTCCAAGTAGGCAGAGTAAGTCGGACGGATGTCCATGACAAAGAAAGTAGAGTCAAAAGTCCGGGAACCGACTTTAAAGTGAGTGAGCTCTCCAAGCACCGTCGCTTAGAACCATCAAAGGCTCTCACGATTATGTCACTGGTCTCGAACCAACCCTTCGACATCAAGCCGATCAAAAGCGTTCTAAGGATATTCAGCGTAACCTGTCAACCAAACATGAGATAGGTAACGCCTTGCATTCAAGAGATGTGCAAGGCTTTGTTGTGTTTCTTTCGGAGTCAAATCGATCGAGAAGCCTAGGCCGTTGTTGGCAGCCAGCTAGCAATACAAACTTCGAATCGATCTGGTAGTGTCTTGCGGTACATGAGCATTCCTCGAAACTTCACCAAAGCGTTAGCATGAGCCTCGAGCACAAGAGCAGAGCAAGCATGAAGATCTTGGATGGAGTCATCCCAACTGTTCCACAACATTGTAATCACTCTTCTTGATGATCTTGAATTTCCTCCATTTCTTGTTTGAGGTGTCTTCAAGAACTTCCTTTGGCACTTCGGGAGGATGAGTCAGGTTCTTTCCTCTAGCCGGGATATTGATTGAGTAGCCGGGATGCGAGTGAGTCGCAGTGTCCTTTGGAGGAGAGATCTGAGAGAATACCCTTCCGGTTCGTCACCTTCGATCCGGTGATGTTGTCGATGTCGAAAAGAAGCTCCAATGGTAAGATCTTCAATTGTCGAGGATCTTGCTTGACACCATGATAGTAAACATCACTCCATAGTTCCAAGGGATAGCTTTGTCGAGGAATATGGAACGGGTCTAGGAGAAGTGATGATGAGAGGTGCCACCGGACACGGGATCGCAGAGGAAATCCTTATTGTGTTAACATCAAGATAGTCTTCGTGGAAATCACACCCCATCCGGTCGCCTTAACATCTTCAATAGGAATCTTGTAACTATCGTGGACAGTACTTCACCATGTAATCATACTTTCCACTTGCTGCCCCAAGGTATCCCACAGATGGTGGTAGCGTTCGCATTGTCGATCTTCAACTTAGACATTTCTTCACACACTTCCGCAGTGGTTTCGAAATAGTATCTCACGGTTGTCCATCATACATCGAACACGTCTTCTCAACCAAGCACAACCATCAAGCGGATGGGCACCAACGATAATTCTCGGGCATCCGGATTGACACCGCTTGCAACAAATTCTTCTTAATACCATCGAGGATGGTCAAGTCATCTATGTTGAAAATAAGTATCATCACCAACGTTGGAACTCTTGTCATGGTTAGGCATAGGCGCGTTGATCACGTTCGAGTCTCAACGGAGGATCAAACTCAATCGCTTAGCTTCAATCATATCTTGAATCTTGTTCTTGAGCCCAACAATCATCGATTATGTCCGGCTATTGGAATGGTAAGCACACTTAGCATTAGGATTGTATCTCGGAGAGGAAGTGTTGACATTCGAGGAGGATCCTCAAGGTTATCACCTGCGTTCAACATGCGTTGCAAGGCTTGCGACAATGGCATGTTGATCTTAAACCGCCTTTGTGGCACGCTGCACGCGTTGTCTCACCGAGGTTGTCCGACGTAGGATTGGAGATCACAACCGCCCCACCGATTGAGCGGGTCGGTCTTGGCTCGGCTTTTCGACCATACGATTGGCTTCTTTCTTACCACCAAAGATTTCTTTGCAGATTTGAAGATGACTCTACATGGATCTTCCCACTTTGATACCGGCTTCAATGCGCTCCATCAATATCAACTCGGTGAATCCGGATGAAGAATTTCCAATCGGATGATTGAAGAACGGGCCGTGTTCCCATGAACATATCAACGAACTCCCTATTGGACAAGGGTGGTTGAACTCGCTAGATCCTCCACTTCGAGCATACTCCTTGAACTTCTCGTCACGACCCATAGACATGCTTTGTAGTTGCATGCGGTGGGTGTCAATTCACATTGTACTCATATTGTGCAGAAAGCATCAAAGTCACTCCAAGTACGGATACGGTCATTCTCTAGCCGATAGTACCATTCCAACCGGGTTCGACAAACTCTCTTGAAAATAGTGCATCCACAACTTTCGTCATCGGTGTGGGGATTGATCTTCGGACATAGGACTTCAAATGCACTTTGGGCAAGACATGCCATCATATTTGGCAAAAGTAGGAACTTTGAACTTGGGAGGAATCACAACACCGGAACAAGACTCGGATCATCAAAGTTCAGCCGGACATTTTCAAGTTTTCCACAAGATTCGACGGTCTTCAAGTTGTTTGTACTTGTCATCTTCATCAGTGTTGGCTATAATCGAGTGGTCCTCTCCTCCTTTCTTTGGCTCACGATCACCTTCATCACCCTTGGTACTCCCCGGTATGGATACTTCCTTCGAGAGCTCGATCCGACCGACCACCTTTGGACCCCTTTGGAACGTCACCCATGTTGAGGAGACCAACAACCTTCTTCTTGTTGATGAGCTTCTTCAAATCTTCTTGGCCTTGGACCAAGTTGGTGAACATCTCTAAACCGAGCATTACGAGCTTGAGATCTTTGACATGTTCAAGAGCCATTTACGCTAAAATAAATAGCGAGCAAATGAGAAAACCAATCTCCAATGTACCGTGATGCAATGTTATGCTATGCTATGTTTATGCGAATGCGATGCAATGTTTTCAAGGACCTTAGAGATTTAAATTTGTTAAACAAGCAATGAACAAACATTTATTAGTACTTTTTATTCTTTTTCTTTTAAGTACAAGAGATAGTTCAAAACAATAAAAGAAAACATAAACATCCTAAAGCTCTAAGTCTCCCATGGGCGCTTCCTCTTGGTGCCGATGTAAGCGTTGATGTTTCGCTCCTCATGAAGTAGCTTTGTCAACTCTAACACTTTCTTCTCGCTTGCATAGCATCGAGCTTCAAAGGTATCCTTTCTTCTTGTGAATCCGTGATCGCTTCAAGTCTTCAAAATCGAGGCATGTCGGGATGGAGAAAAGATAGGTACGCCACCTATAGCAACAGGTTCCATAATTACTAGTAAAACAGGCGTGAATGGCATCATGAGGTTTTGAGCTCGAGCTCGCACCCATTTGAGGTAAGGTTCCCAAGGAATGGAGTTCGGGTGCCCCAAAGTCTTGGTATCGGTCTTCTTTACCATGCCCCAAGCTTGTATGAACCTTCGTCGGTAATTCTGGAGATCGTGATTGTAATCGAACACAACATCTTGGAGAAGCATATCATGTGGACCATCTCTTCGAGCAAAACCAAATTGACGTAGAGCTAAAGAAGGGTTGTAAGTAATACCTCCCCTTATACCAAGTAGTGGTACATTAGGGAACTCTCCACAATGCTCAATGAATGTGAAGTCCTTTTGAGAGAAAAGATTCCAACGGATATCTGAATGAGAGAGTGACATCAATCTTTGAGACCATCTCAACCTTTGTTCATTCTTCAAAACTGATGGAGGAAGGTGCGAAATAAACCACCTTGAAAGTAACGGTATACAACACATGAGAGTTCCTTGTTTCTTAGTAGTACGAGTGTGGAGAGAATGTAGAATATCTCCAAGTAAAGTAGGCACTGGATTACGGGTAAGAAACAACTTGATGGCATTGACATCTATGAATTGATCCGAGTTAGGGAATAGAACCAAACCATAAATTAGCAAGGCCACAATTTTCTCAAATGCATGGAAACTCATAACTTTGAGGAATTCTCGGGCTTTCTTGATTAAGAACTTGGAAAGTAAACCCTTAACTCCACTTCTAGTTTCCCAATTGGCTTCAATATCTGAGCGCTTAAGGTGTAAGGCTGATGCAATGTCTTCGTACTTAGGAACCTTTTCTAAACCGGTGAATGGCATTTTGTCAAGAATAGGTATCCCAAGTAGCTTAGAGAACTCTTCCAAGGTAGGAATCAACTGATAATCTGGAAATGTAAAGCAATGGTGTTTCGGATCGAAGAACTGGAATAGGACATGCATCATATCTTCTTCAAAACCGGAGATAACCAAATCAAGTAGATAACCATGTCTTTTGATGAACTGAGCATGGTCGGGAATTTCTGAAACCAAATCTTTGAGTTGAGAAGGGATACCCATGAAGTTGATTCGGATAGTATTTCTAGAAGCCATAATCCCTACAAAACAGAGCAAAGATAAATCCCTAGGTCCTTGAAATAGTTAGGAATGATATGCAATGCAAATGATGTCATGATGTCATGTTTAGCACACACAAACAATTCACACAATGAGCCTAGGTTTAAGGCTTGCATGAGGTATAGGTGATTACCCTACCAAAAGTTTGAGTTGATTCATCCTGTCCTATAATAGTAACCGGGTTCTAGGAATCTCATATCACGATCTTTCTCGAGGCGCTTATTTCAATACGACGGCCAAGTGGTCGATCGAAAATGTCCCAAAAGTCTAATCTCAATGAGCGTAGCATCGAGTATCAACCAACCTCGGTCTACACCAAAGCCGGCCATCTCACTACCTTCTAATGGCCAAGATGGGTCAATTAAGGTTCTAAAAGTTTAGTTAGCGCTTGATGACACCACGCAGAAGCCAAATACTACCTTCAACTTGGGAATGAAGAGTATCGGGACAACCAAAGTGTCACGCTAACGTAGCCATCATGTTGACCGCGTAGTTATACGTCTAGCGGTCGCGATGATCTAATGCTACTTACCTAAAAGGAAACCCGGATCTGGGTGTAGGATCCCCCATAAATATAATACCCAAGCAACCCTTAAAGATAAAGCATACAAGTCAAACAAAAAGCAATAAAAGTTATCTAGAAATCCCTAAGGCAATTCTCTCTTTTAGGGCATCCCCAGCAGAGTCGCCAGTTCTGTGATACGGTGAACTGACTTTGTAGGATTTTTGTATCCAAATGTGCGGATAGCAAGAGTCGCCACCGACTTTTATTTTTATCCAATTAAGGGAAGGTAAAAGTAACAGAAAAAGACCTTCGTTAGATTCTGAGTTCGGGAGAATGGTTATGAAAAGGGAAGGTATTAGCACCCCTTTCCATCCGTAGTTATCTACGGGCTCTTAGTTGCTCTAGATCACCTTTTAAAATTGCTTTTTGTGTGTTTGACAAAAAATGTTTTGAAAGAGGCATTTCGCTTTGACTTTGTAATGACTCATGTAGGAGTGTATACAAAGTGTTCGGAAATGTTTTTGTTTTGAAAAGAATTTGAACTTTGAAAAAGGTGTGTGGTGTGAAAAGCATTTGATAGAGAAAGCAACTAAAAGACTTATTTACCCACTCAGAATCGGTCGTTTTGTTGTACTTCTACATTCCTTTAGAATAGCGCTAGCCATACCATTAGTTAGTAGGTAGCTCCATTCGTTGGATGTAAGCGGGACATTCGAAGGGACATCGGATGGTCATAGAAGGCAACTTGTAGGAAGTATCCTAGCACATTCGAAGGGACTATCATCATTTTTCGTAGGCGACAATCGAGGGTCAAGATCATGTATTCGGAAGCGACATCGTGGGTCTTATGATCTTTGTATCGAAGGGACTATGATGATTTGTTTGGAAGGCAACGGTGCTAGAATACCTCTACGTTCGAGGGACATGACCATTTGAATTCGTAAGGCAACGAGAGAGAATTACCCTAAGGGGTGCATGTGTGAAGAAGTGTGTTGATTTCAGAATATGTTATCTTGAAAATAATGGGTTATATTCGTTATTAGTCTTGCGATACACGCCTAATTACTAGCAATTGATAGGGTGCGGAAAGTAAAATGCGGAATGTAAAAGCGGAAATGTAAATGTCCTACGCTATTACAAGGCTTTGGGGCAGATACATAATTTAAAATGCGGAAAATAAAGTCCTAAATCAAACTATTACATCCCATGAGCAATTACATTATTGGAAAAATAGAATGATAAAATGATAAAGAGAAAATCGTCTGAATCGGATCAACGTGTGCAAAAAGAAGAAATCGGAAAATGCAATATGAATCGAACAAGAGAAAAATGTTAGAAAAATGCAAGTTTTAATATGAGAAAATTAATACATGCTGGAAATAAGATAAATAAGCTAAAATAATTTTTTGGGATTTTTTAGATGCATTTTAGTAATTAAAAACTAATTTACAATGATTTAAATGCTAAAATAAAGATAAAATAAATATGCATGCAAAAATTATATTTTTTAACTTATTAAATTAAATAAAGATTTTCAGAATGTAAATGCAAAAAGAATAAAATATTTTGGTAATTTTTAAATGCAAAAATGAAATTATGAAAAGAATTAAAAAACAATGCAAAAATATTAAAAAGTAAAAGAAAATATGAAAATATGTCAGAAAATATAAGTTTGTGAAAAGAGGAAAAAGAATGGTCCCTGGCTGGTTCGAACCGGTGTCTTGTGAGAGCATCTCCAACAGCTAGCGCCTTAACCACTAGGCCACTTGTCATTTGGTGTTTGAAAGTTGAAACGCGATCGTTTTAAACAAACTCGATTCCTAGGAACCAAGAACACGCGCGAAGATCTTCATCTTCTCCATTTGAATTTTTGAAAAGCTAGCGTCGGCTTCCTTCGACGCTATGACCCCTGCAAATTCTAAAATCCAGCACAAGCAATATAAATTCAATTCAAAGGCATGGTTCGATTGGGGATTCATCATTCTAAACATGATGGCGGTATTCGTTTTGTCCAATTTGTCCTATTTCGTGAGATCCCAATTCGAACCATGGAACCCTAGCTATGGTAAGTTCTGATTCCAGCCATGAAAATTCAATCAAACTATGCAGAAAGCTTGCAAACTTCCATCTAAACACAAAACAAACCACGAAACATGTTAAAAGTGCATGAATGATAGAAATCGAATTTTGAAAAAGTATGACAAACCGAAATCGTGTTCTCTCAATTCTTGATGTTTTTGAGAGTTGTAACGGTCTGGATCGATTCTGAGAGCCTCAAGGAACACAATGGAAGGCTTGGAATTGGCTGAATCGAATCAAAAACAAGAATGCAAGTGTCATGTAACCACGGTTTTTTCTTGAGTTAGGTTAGGGTTTCCAAGGCAATTTTTTCGTCCTCTTGTGATTGATATGCATCAAGTATATATGCTGGATGGATTTGGGATTGATTTTGGAAAGAATTGATCAATAATCAATGGAAATCAATTTTGATTTTTTCATGAAATCAAATTTTCAAACTTTGGTCCAATTTCAATCTAATCTTCCCATATTTGATCCAATTTCGAAATTGCTGGCATTTATGGGTTAATTGGATCACAAGCAAGCAATAAAAATCAATCTTTCAATTAATTTGGATTTTATACTTTATTTTTCAAATTAATTTGTATTTAAATGAATAAATTCCAAATTGAATAGGAAAATAAAATAGAAAATTGTGGCATTGGGCTTGGACATTCCTAATTGCATGAGGAATAAGTTTGGATGAAGAAAAAGTAGGCCCATTTGCAAAAGATTTGATTTTTTGAAGTATCTCTCTTTGTGCATTCTTTCAAAATTGCCCAACTTGTGAATGGTGTATCTTGCTCAATTTTCCACATTTTTGAGTGTTATTGGACTTTTTGGAAAGATCTAAGAGTCCTCTAAACAATGTATTTGTTCTCATATCAATTGGAGTTACCATGCTCAATATATCTTCAAAACAAAAAGTTGACTTTTTGTTGACTTTGAAAATGACCTGTAATGTTTTGAGCTATACCTCTCAAATGAAGCATTTTTTGGACATTCTTGTGAGACATGAAGTTGTAGAGAATTGAATTTCCTTCAAAACAAGAGGTGGTGGAAAAATTTCTGAGAAAGTATGAGAAAGTTATGATCAGTCAAAGTTCAGTTGACTTTTCACCTAGAAACCCTAATTTAGAAAGTTTGACTTTTGAGCAAATCTTGAGTTTTCTTGATGAATCATGATCAACCCTTGATCAAATGATGAATGTAACTTCAAAATGAGGATGTTGACCAAAAATTATGAAGTTTGACTGTATGTTGACCACAGTTGACTTTTGGTCCAATACACCCGATTTTCAACCATCTGAGCAATTGCCTGAGGAAACTTGACTTGTGAGGCTTGAAACATGACATGGAGAATCTTTGAAGCATATGAGGAGGCATGAAGGCCATTGGAGATGTTGGAAATCCATCTTGACTTGAGAGATACCAAACCCTAATTTGGGTTGATTGTCTAGGAGAGAGTTTGTCTGATCAACTCTTGAGGAATCCTTGAGTAGGGGTGTATGAAATCTCTTGAAAAGATGGAGGGCAAATTTTGGGGTATGACACCCTGTCGACGTAAATAGTCCACCTCTTGTCCCCGCTTGGAGACAGCTCATGGGCGGTCATTTCAGCGACAAAATCGGCCAACGTTTGCGCTTTCAGGGCCTTTCTGCCCTCGTAATGGATGTCAAATTCGGAGAGCTCGATGGACCATTTGAGCATCCGTCTGCCCATGTCTGGTCGGGCTAAGAGTTTCTTTATGGGCTGCTCAGTCCTCACAACGATAGTATGGGCGAGGAAGTAGTACCGGAGCCTCCTCGCCGTGATGACAAGGTCTAGCGCGACTTTTTTCGATTTGCTAATATCTGGTCTCGGGCCCTTGCAACGCTTTGCTCATGAATAGACGGGCTTTTATCCATCCTATATTTCGCGGATGAGGACTGCACTCACAACTTCATTCGAGACAGCTAAGTACAAGTACATGGTTTCTCCCTTTTGTGGCTGCGAGAGTACTGATGGCTGGGAAAGTGCCCTCTTGAGGTGCAAGAGGGCGTGTTCGCACTCCTCGCTCCACTCAAAGGTCGGGCCTTTCCGTAAATGTTTGAAAAATGGAAGGGCATGCTAGGCTGATTTGGTGACGAAACAGGAGAGGGATGTTAGCATGTCGTTCATGATTTGAATGGATTTTTTGGAGCTGGGCGTGGGCATCTCGGAGAACGCCCGACATTTGCCAGGGTTTGCCTCGATTCCCTGTTCGGTTAGATAGAATCTTAGGAATTTGCTCGCCTTGACACTGAGGGTGCATTTCTCCGGGTTGAATCGCATTCGACACCATCAGGCTTGATCGAACAACCTTTTTAGATGTATGGCGTGATCGGTCTCGGTGTGAGACTTGATGATCATGTCGTCCATATAGACCTCGAGCATGTTATTGATCTCTCTGCAGAAGACTTTGTTCATCATCCGCTGGTAAGTGGTTCCTACGTTCTTCAGTCCGAAGGGCATTATGTTGTAGTAATAATTGCCCGAGGCCGTCATGAAGGTCGTGCAGTGCTTGTCGCTCATCGCCATGGATATCTGATTATAACCTGAATATGCATCCATAAATGATAACAATTTATAACCGGTCGAGTTATCGACCAACATGTCAATGTTAGGTAAAGGAAAAGCATCTTTGGGACATGCCCGGTTGAGATCAGTATAGTCAACGCACATACGTCATTTTCCATTAGATTTTTTAACAAGTACAACGTTGGAGAGCCAAGTTGAATACTTGGCCTCAAAAATAAAATTTGCCTCTAGGAGGTCCTTTACAGCTTTTTCAGCAGCCTCCGTTTTTTCGGGAGACTGCCTATGCCTATGTTGTGCTATGGCCCTAGCGGTCGGATCTACGGCGAGTTGATGGCATACGACCTCAGGGTCGAGTCCGGGAATCTCCGTTGCGCTCCATTCAAAGAGGTCTGGATTGTCCCTGAGGTAGGCTTTGAGTTGTTTCTTGGCCAGGTCGAGGAGATCTACTCCGATCTTGACACACTTGCCGGGATCTTCGCCGAGAGGAACGAGCTCAAACTCGCCATTTGGGATCGGGCGGAGGAGATCTTTGTCGTCGCTCTGTCCTTCGACCTCTTCCTTTGTAAATCGGGTGTCGAGGTCCACCGAGTCATCTTTGGGACCTTGAGGTTCTTTGGTCTTGGGAGGTTTGGCGCGGGCGTTGTCCGGCCTGTCCCGCTTGTCGATAAGTTGGGCCCTTGGGTCCATCAGGGTATGTCCTTTGGCGGCAGCGTTGTGCAACCTCCTTGCTGCTTTGATGTCCCCGCAGATGGTAGCAACGTGTCCCCTCTTGGTGTAGAATTTCAGCTTGAGATGAATGGTTGAGGGGATGACGGTGAGCTCGGCCAAAGTGGTCCTTCCCAGAATGGCGTTGTAGAGCGAGTGACAGTCCACCACCAAGAAGCGACATCCTTGCTGAAGGTGACAAGGAGCTCGATGTAACCTCGTGGTCGATAGGTTAAGTCGTTGAACCCCTGTAAATCGGACCCCACATACGGCGAGAGGTGGGATTCGTCAAGCTATAGAGTCCAGAAGAGGTGAGTGTACATCACGTCTACTGAACTTCCCTCGTCGACCAAGATCCTGTGTACCTCGAAATTCGCCATCCTTGCCTTGATGAGGAGGAGAATATGTGAGTTGGGCGCGCCCCGAGAAGCTCTTCGAGGTAAAAGGTGATCGGCTTAAATCTGTCGCGGAATTTCTCGAGCGAGACCTCGTTGACTGGGGCCTTTTCGATCAGTTCCTCGAACTTCCTCTTAGCCGAGTTTATTGACAGTTGGGTGTCTCCGTTGTCATATATGACCATGGTCGCAGGGACTCCTTCTCACCGGCTTTGGGTGAGCAGGAGGGAGTCCTCGTCTATGTTTTTGGGGACCCTGAAATCTTCTGGTCTAGTCACCGAGTAAGTTATCTGGAAGGGGCCAGCATCCCCTTGCAGCCTGGTCCCCTCGTTGACCTCTTTGCTCTCTCGAGTTCCCCGAGATGTTTCGGGCCTCTTGTATTGCCCAAGCCTCCCGCCCTTGATCAACGTTTCGATTGCGTCCTTGAGATGGACGCAGTCCTCAGTCAAGTGGCCATGGATCTGATGGTACTGGCAGTACTTGGTTCTGTCAGCCCCTGGTTTGGGGGGTGTAGGCTTAGGGCGTCTGACCCCACCGTCCTTGAATTTAGTGGCCGAGCACTCGGTCAAGATCCGCTTGCGGGAGGTCGTCAATGGGCCGTGCTGTTCGCGGGGCTCCCGGGGTTTTCCATCCCTTTGCTTTTTATCGGGGCGTCGGGATGTCTCACTTTCCTGGCGTCGGGTCTATCGAGCCGAACAGGTTGAACCATGAATCCTCGACTCTCGGGCGCGATTAGAAGCTTCCTTCTCTTTGTAGGTGATATATGCTCAGGCTTTATCGAGGAGGGCATCGAAGGTAGTTGGAGGTTCGATGCCGACTGCCTTCCTAAAATCTGTCTTGGGGAGGAGTCCCCTTTCCAGTAGGTAGCGCTTCATCTGATCATCGCAGGGGACCTGGATGACTTCCCTGTTGAAATTGTCGATGTACTCTCTGAGAGTCTTGTTGCTTCTTTGGATGATGGCCTTTAGGGAGACCTCGGTCTTTGGGTGCCTGCGTGAGGCAGTGAAAGTGCTGGTGAACTGGGTCTTCAGGTTCCTCCACGAGTGTATCAACCTGGGGGCAAGTTTTTGTACCAGTCCATGTCTGTTTTCCTCAAAGTGGTGGGAAACAGTGTGCATTTGATCGGGCCCCCGACGTTGAGGTAGTGGAGCATTACCTCGAAGTCGTCGATGTGGTCGATAGGGTCATCCACCCCATCGTAGTTAGCGAACTGAGGAGGTTTTTCCATGCCCTTAGGGATAGGAACCTCCATGATGCTGGCAGACAAGGGACCACGAGGTCTTCTTCTTCACTGCAGTCAGGGGAGCGGGACAGGGATCAGTGGTGGCGGTGAAGTCTCTTGGAGGGTTCCCCAGTTCGAAGATTCTCTTCACGATTCTTCCTCAGCTCTTCAGCCCCGCGTTCTCGTCGGGGAGGTGAATGGGTCTGTTTCTTGGGCTGCTCTAGGGGGTTCCGCTCGAACACGGGACCTCTGCCTTTGGATCGACGTGTCGGGCTTGGAGTATCATCCCTCTTGGTTCTCTAGGGGGGAGTTCGGGAGCGACGCCTTCTTGGAGAGGGTGACTAGGAATCGAGCCTCTTGTGTCTCCTCGGCGAACGGAGGGAGGTCTCCAGCATGTTGAGACGTTCCCCCTGGGTGAACAGCATGGGATTGGTCTGATTGATGGCCGCGAAAAGAGCAGCGACGGTTGGATCCGCGTTGGCGGGCGCCTGGATTTCTTGAAAAACCGCAGGGTCGGGGACCTGTTGATGGTGAGCCTCGCCTCTGCGCCAGTCACCCCGGTGAGACCCCGTTGAGGAAGAGGCAGTGTGACCATCCCTGGGGTACGACTCGGGGATACTGTTGCGGTTGGTGTTGGCCAGATCGGCGAGGAGAGTGTTCTCAGTGTTGGTAGCTGGGTCGGTCATGACGGAGGAAAAGGGGTTTGATTTGGTCTCTGGATTAGAAAAAGATGGGGAAACAAGGTTCCCACAGACGGCGCCACTGATCGTACCTGATCAGAAAGTTTGTCACAGCCCAACTGCAATGGCGGTTGAAGGAGAAAGAGGGGGGTAGCTGGAAGACACTCTGATGCCAAAGTAAGAATAGGCGAGAGAGAAAGCAAGCAAAGAAGAGAATGAATGTGTTACCTAACCCTTTCGAATGAGAGGGTATTTATAGACCCCCAACGCTGGGCCAAGGTCCAGTTAGTGGGTAGTGGATCCAAGCCCACTAACGGACTTCCAGGGCTTGCGTGTGCAAGAAGTCCAGAACGTGTCCTCCTCCCTGGTTTACCGCTCCGTGATACGCGGGTTGCTTGACCCGATATTTATGGAGGGCAGATGACGGTTACGCTGCGGGAATGCAGGGCGCTTGACCCGGTCTTCTCGGAGGGCACGTGGCGGTTAAGTAACAGTTGGCCACATGGTCGTAACGTGCACAAGAAGAAAATCCTACCCATTATGGGCAGATGGGCCTTCGAGTCTGCCTATTGGATTGGGCCTCAATGGTCATGGGCCAAGTGTTGTGTCAGTCCAGAACATGTTGTATATTGCCATCCATCTTCTTTGTCTTGTCAATTTTTACAAAAACATGATTATGGAAAACTTTGATTATTTAGTATTTTTATAAAAGAAATTGATTATTTTAATAAAAAATTTGTGAAATTGATTCTTTTGAGTTAATTGGTCACAAAGTTAGATATATTATTTAAGGAAATTTCTTCACCTAACTAGTGGGTTTCTCCCACACCTCTAAAAAACCAAAAATACCCTTCATAAGTTAACTTACGAATTAATCTTGTTTGGTGAATTCGTAAGTTAACTTACGAATTGACCTTTTTGGGTGAACTCGTAAGTAAACTTACGAATTCTATTTCGTAAGTGCACTTACGAATTCTCCCAATATCCCAAATTTATTATGATTAAAATACAATTTATATTTTACTATTTAATTCGTAAGTTAACTTACGAATTCACCATATTTAGGTATTTCGTAAGTGCACTTACGAATTCGCCCAATATTCCAAATTTATTAGGATCAAAATACAATTTATATTTTGTTATTTAATTGAAAAATTAATTATTAAATTTGTTGTTTAATTTTATATCTTAAATTTACTTTAATAATTTTTAATTATGAATTTAAGTTATTTTTTATTAATAATAATTCAATTTAATTATATTGTTAAAAATATATATTATATAATTAATGCATATCAAGTAAATCAAGGCAAAAAATCAATTGTATTTCTTCATATAGAAATTGATATCAATAGTATTAATATGATTTTTATTATAGGCCAAATTTGATATTAATTAGGGGTGTTCAAAACCAAAACAACCCAATAAAAAACCGCAAATCAAATCAAACCAAATCGAAACCGCATTTGATTCGGATTTATTTGGGTAATTTTTTAGCAAAATCGCACAGTTCGGTTCGATTTGCGGTTTGTATTTTGCAAACCGAACCGAACTGAATCAAACCGCATTATGTTACAACCTAACTTTTACTTAACTCACATCCAACCTAAACTTAAACATATTATACATTAGTCTTGTGATTACGAACTACTTCTCATTCTTATATTTATTATTTCAGTTTCAGTCTTCTCAAAACTCTCATAGGATTATCACGTCATCTTCGCCACATACATCTTGCCACTTCTTCTCTAATCTTAACTCTTTTATATTCTTTATTTTTCATCTTTTCATTTTTATGAGAATGTTCTCTCTTTCAATTTCCTTTTTATCGTACATATTCTTCTTTAATCTCTCCTCTCTTATGTTATTTCTTTTTCATCTTCACTAATCTTTCATCTCTTCTATTTTTTTGTTTCACTATAATATTTTTGATATTTTTTATGCTATTATTTTATGTTTATTAATCTACTTTTGTCTAATCTAATGTTCAGATATTAAATGGAAAGTTGTTGCCTAAATATGACGAGTTTTGTTATTATTTAGTAGTGTATGAATGACTAAATACAAAGTTATGTTGTCATCTACATGTGTATGTCTAACTCAATAAAATAATTGTAAAAAACCGAACCAACCGAACCGAATCAAATCGCATTAGTTTGATTTAGTTTGGTTCAGATTTTTTCTAAAAGCCAACCAAACCAAACCAAACCGCACATCTTTTTCTCTTGCGGTTTGGATGATTTTTTTCATCAAAATCGTCCAAACCGCACCGTGAACACCCCTAATATTGATATCGATTATAGACTTTAATGCATATATTTTTCTATTTTTTAGTACGTGAAATCGTGTATATATGTAATGGAAATCACATGAAATAAAATATAATACTCTATTTTCTTTTATATATATATATATATATATATATATATATATATATATATAAGTAAATATCTTTAATAATAAAAATCTTAGAAATTGCATGAACAAATTTGTTTTCCTAAGTCTACAACAATATTGTCTATAAACTGGACATGGGTTACCTGAAACTTCAATTGTTCAGCATATGTAGGTGACCAACTAACACCCTTTTCTATCTCTCTATCTAACCTCCTAAGTGGTTTTGACATCATCTCACATTGTAATTTTCAACATTTCCCCTAAGTGTTGCAAACCTACCCATTAGATAGTTCCTAATCCATTCAAACATGGTTATAATGGGTTTGTCTCTTTGCATTACTATAGTAGCATTAATGGACTAACTAAGGTTATTCATTAAAACATCACACTTAGAATACAATGGAAAGGCATGCTTACACCATTTTTGTTTTGGAAATGCATTTAACCACTCAAAAACTTCTAGTATGGCGTCCTTGATCTCCAACATTTTTGCCTCATATGCTTCAAAACAGTATAGTCACAAAGTTTCTTCTCTTTGCATACAACCCTACACCTATTGGAATCATTCTTTGCAAATGTTACCTCCCTACCAATCAAAATATTATGCCCCATTATAACTTTCTTAAATTGCTTCACAAAGGAAAACTCCATACCTAGCTTGAACTTGAAGTATTTGGTAAGTGTGTATTCTTCATTGAACCTAATTATAGGAGGCCTATCATCACAACTATCATCAGCACCACTATCAACCTCATTGGTCATGTATTCTTCTTCTATAACATGCTCCTTATCCATGTCACGTGTGATAAATCCACTCCTGTGAGATTCAGTTTAAACACGTGTATTTCTATCCACACCTCCAATGTTGTTTCCTTCTTCAAGCTCCCCATCAGAATTATGCATTCTCTCCTCTTCACTATCATCAAAGTGAATACCATCAACTGAATCTTCAATTGGTTTATAGTCCTTATCACTCCCTTCCTCATCGCTGTCATGCCCCTTTTGTCTCTCAATAAGCTTCTCCGTGAAGGTCAACTCACTTGTAATTGCCTTGGACTCAATTTATATTTCAACATCACATTTCTTGTACACGACACACAAAGCCAGTGTAGATGCATCTTCATCATTGCAAAAAGGATGAAGATCTTTGTCAAACGAATTTTGCCATGCTTCCACCACATCTTCACTTCATCTTCATTAAAGGTCTTGTCCATCCCTTTGATAAGGTCACGAGTCTCAAATAAGGACCAATACTCTAAGTCTTGTCTATTAAATGCAAAAACGTCTCCACCATCGTACCTAATAGTTGGGTCTTTTACAAAAGAACCTTTTGTAAAAAAAAACCCTGAATGTTCCCATCTTGTAGAGCAAGTGGGCAAGAGGGTAAGTTAGATATATTGCAAACACATAAAAGTGGTCCTCCCAACACATATTGCAAACAAAAACATTGTCGGGCAAGTGGGAAAAAACAACTTCAACCATTGAAAGCATAAATTATTGACAGAAAAGTGGTCCACGTATAGATTCGATAGCATTAAACTATTGCAAACACATAAAAGTGGTCCTCCCAACACATATTGCAAACAAATACATTGTCGGGCAAGTGGAAAAAAAACAACTTCAACCATTGAAAGCGTAATACAACTGTTCAGTGACTAAAAACTAACCTCTTCGTGACGTTACTTTCAACGATGAAGAAACCTGCAAGTACAACTCCAACGGAGAAGACAATGGCAACAATTTCACTTTTAGGGTTTTTTTTTTTGTTTTTTGTTTTGTAATTTGGGAAATTTCATGAAGAATGGTTAATTAGGTTATATGTTTTGTAATTAAACAATTCAAAATGAAAATAGGGCTCCACGTATTACATGACTAAATGCACAAGGGTCAACAAAAAATAATGAAAAACATAATTATAATACAGATGTCATGACACGTATGATTTTGTTAGCAACAATTGACGTTAAGAACTATTATTGTGGATGGAAAACTTTCAAGGGACGAAACATTAAAGGAAATTTTTGTGGGACTAAACTTGAAAACAACAATATTTAGAGGGACCAAAACATATTCAATACTAAATTATATCACTATAAATAATTTTTTCATTTTTTTTTGAAAAATAATATACGTCAAAATTAACTCAACAATAAATTTAAATATGAAATACAATTATAATATTAAAAACTCAAATTTATAGGTTTAAGTTAATTGAATATGTTAAAATTAATTTTTAATGAATAATAAATAAACTTTTTATACAAGTTAATAATTTTTTTACTATATAAATAAAATTATTTTTTTCTTATAACACATATTTATTATATCATTTAATTTATTTCTTTTTCTATAATTAGTTTATTTAGATTAAAAGTAAAATTCAGTTTGATAAAAATAAAGGTTGACTGAAAAACTAATTAGTAGTTTATGAATTATGCCTGATGACTATTAATTTATAATTGATATTGGTGACTTAAACTAATTAAATAATTTGATAAAATTATGTGTTTAATTAACTTATAATTATAAAATGACATAAAATATTTAATTCTCAATTATTTTATTTTAAATTAAAATAAATTATAAAAGATTAAATTAAAATCTTATTAAAATAATAAGAATTAAAATGAAAGAAAAAATAATAAATTATAAACTATAAATAAAAATTCTATTAAAAAATAAATTATAAACTCGTAAAATAAATTATAAATTTATGGTAAGTCTAAATTATCATATAAATTTATAAGTTTTAAGTAATAAGTTATAAATTCAAAAATGTGTTTCGAAAAACAAAGTTTAAAATAAATATTTAAAATTGTATTTAATTATTAAAAAAAAAGTAAATAAGAATAAAATAAATTATACCCATGGGACCATAAATAACTTAATATGTCTGCTTAAGTTCAATTTTTGTTACACCAAATTCTTCACACACTCAATGGGTAAGACTTAGAATTTAAATTATAGAGACCTAACAATGAGAGCGTGTATATTTTTAGAATGATAAGTGGTTATCATTTCGTATTATTGATGTTAACTCTAATTAATACAACATTGCAAGGATGATCTCTATTTTCAACAATGTCAAATTCTTTTTTCTATTGTTCCTCGTTGTGGAAGAATTTCCTAAAAGGAGAAACATGTCCTTTAGCACACCCCTCTTTTGCTATAAATTTCTATACAAAGAACAAATTAACTTTTTATTTCTTTCTCTCTACCTATTCATGTGGCTAATCAATGAAAGAGGACAAGTTGTGTTTTCCATTCTTCTCTCCAATCACACTTTTAATTCTAACTGTTATTTGTGTCTGTTCAAAACGGAAAATCTCATCCAAATTCTTGTGCTAATAAAAACAAATCATTTTTAATAGGTCACAATTCAAACCTTATTTTTAATCATTACTTTCTCCGTTTTAAAATGAATGTCATCTACTATCTAACCATTAAAGAAAGATAACACCATTATACCAAAAATATCCATTACACACTTCACATTATACACTTCACAGATTATCTCCTTATCTGTTCTCTTCTCCTGCCTCATTTTTTATTGTCTATTTTTTCTTCGTACTCATTTTTTCTTCTCTTCCCATTTTTTCGATTCTCTTGAAGTCTCAACTGACTCATTTCTGGTCACAACTTGACGTCTCTTCAAGTCGCAACTCGACTCTCTTGGTCGCACTGACTCTTCAAGTCTCAACTTCTGAAGAAGGACCATTTTAGCTACAATTTTGCCACGAGGGATCAAAAGTTAAAATTTAAATTTTTAGGAGAACCATTTTTTAAAAGAAAATTTTAGAGGGACTAAAAATAAAATTTGAGATATTTATAGGGACCAAAAACTTATTTAACCCTTGAATTTAATCATTCTCACACTTTAATTTGAATTAAACAGAACTTTAATGTAAATTAAATGTGGATATATTGTTTTAAAAAACTCTCTACTTCATTTCTATACCTAGGGATGGCAAAAAAACCCGTACCCGTGGATACCCGCGGGTAAAACCCGTCACGGATATGGATATGATGGTTAATGGGTATCCACGAGTAAAATAAACGGATATTTAATTACCCGATTATTTACGAATACGGATATGGATTTGATGGTACCCGTACCCGTGGATATCCATGTCAGTTAATAATTAGAAAAAAATACTTAAACGTTAATTTGTTTCATCAAAATTATTATTGTTATTTTCTTAAATACGATATTATTATTACTATTATTATTATTATTTGGATAAAAGAAGAAATAAAATGAAAGTGATTTATTTTTATTAATGTTTATAATTTGTTAACTTTGAAAATATTTTTTTTTACTTTAAAAGAAATTAAAAAATAATTATTTAAATGTACATATTTTTAAAATATATTTAAATAATAGTATCCATGGATACCCGTTAATATCCGCGGATATCTCAAATTTCACAGATACCCATCTAACGGGTACCCGCACGGATATGGGAAGGGTACGGATATCATATTTATTAAATAGGGCGGGTAGCGGAAGACTACTACCCGTACTTATGGGTACCCGTTGCCATCCCTATCTATACCTCACTCTATTCTCACAATTTTAATAATTGAATTAACATAATTATTATAAAAAAAATTCAAATATCAAAATTATTCATAATTATTAAAAAAAAATATTTTCACATGTTAAAATTTTTACTTTTCTCACGGATCACTATGAACAAAATATTTATTTTATTTAGTTAACATTATACTTATTTGAGACACAAAATTCAAACTTTTTTATTTTTCTAACAGGACACTATCAATAAAATAACCATTTTATTTTAATTAATATTTTTTTATTTGAGACACAAAATCTACTTTTTTGCAAATATTTAAATTATATTTAAATTATTATTATTCATTTTATAATTAAATAACTCATTTTAAATATACATGTATATTTAGATAAAATCTATATCATATTAAATAAATTTATAACGGGACACGACCAGTTAAATTCACGCAAAAGTATTTTTGATAAATATTATTTTCAATATGCATTTGAATAAAAAATTAATATACAAAATTATTTTAATCTATACAAATTCATGAATATCATTAATTTTTAATATAATGAATATCATTAATTTTTTATATAATTATATTTATCATTCGATATTATAAATAACAAAACAAATCTATCTATCTATCTATTCTACAATCAAACATTCACCCTATTTTTCATTGTTTTCAATTCATTACGATTCGTTCAACAACTTAACAGGTATATCCGTGCGGGAGCACGAGTCTGTTACTAGTTTTAGAGAAAAAACTTATTTTAAAATGATTGTCATTCTCACAATTTAATATAGTAATAATAGCTATTTTTTCAATTATGTCATATAATTATTATAATTTAAACTACTTCCAATACATTAATAAGACTAATTTAGTAAAAATACAATGTCTCATAATAATATGATTGTATTTCTTAATGTGTGTCTAAAAACCTTAAACAAATCATTTTAAAACAGATAAAATATTATTATACTTTTAAACGGGTGTTTTGAGTATATGTCTTCATTGTTTATATATGTTTAAATTCTCACGATTGGTATTTTTGTTTATAGTTAAGTAATATAAATGACCAAATTCTCAACTAAGTTTAGATGAGAACTCAATCCGGTTGACGATGACCTTCAAATACATAAAAATAAGTGTATGTTGTCACGTGTATTTATATATTGTCGTCAATTGAATAAATCTCTCCTTCAAAGTTGGATATATTATTTAAAACAAAAACGGTCCATATTTGTGAAACATATTCAAACCGGTTTGAACCCGGCTCAAACCCGTTTTGATTAAACCTTGAACGGTTTAATTCTCTCAATTTCGACTCCATTGACACGTTGATATGAAAAACTTGTTCTCATCATCACTCTCATGTGCCAAACTCCCCAACCATCTTCTCGATTTCTTCGATTCTCTTCTTCTTCAACGATGCTCCACTCTCCAACAAGCTCGTCAAATCCACACCCAATTGATCCTCACTACCGCCCACCATTCTTCCTTCCTATCCGCCAGGCTCATAGCAACATACGCCCGTTTCGGTTCCATTTTCGAAGCTCGGAAAGTGTTCAAAACCACCCCAGTTGAGTCTCTTCACAACATTCTCTTATGGAATTCCATTATTAGAGCCAATGTATCACATGGGTGTTACGAATATGCTGTTCAACTTTATGTTCAAATGCGAAAGTTTGGATTTTTACCTGATGGGTTCACTTTACCTTTGATTGTTAAGTCATGTTCTTATCTGGGTGTCGTTAGTGTTTGCAAGATTGTTCATTGTCATGTTTTGGAACTGGGTTTTAGGAACCATCTTCATGTGGTGAATGAATTGGTGGGTATGTATGGGAGAGTTAGGAGAATGGAGGATGCATGCAAAGTGTTTGATGGAATGGTTGTGAGAAGTGTTTTGTCGTGGAATACTTTGGTTTCGAGTTATGCTTTTAATGTTGATTCTATTGGTGCTTTTAGGATTTTTAAACGGATGGAGTTGGAAGGTTTGAAGCCGAATTATGTGACTTGGACGTCTCTTTTGTCGAGTCATGCTAGATGTGGACTTTGTGATGAAACTATGGAGTTGTTTAAGTTGATGAGAATAAAGGGAGTTGAGATTAGTGAAGCTATTCTGTGGTGTTGTCGTGTGCGGATATGGAGGGAGTTCAATGGGGAAAGAAATTCATGGGTATGTTATTAAAGGTGGATATGAAGATTATTTGTTTGTGAAGAATGCATTGATAGGGACTTATGGAAAGAAGCATGAGCATCTTGGGGATGCGCATAAAATATTTTCGAACATAAAGAACAAGAATTTAGTAAGTTGGAATGCTTTGATATCGTCATATGCTGAATCCGGATTATGTGATGAGGCCTATGAAGTATTTTTGCACTGGAGAAATCAAATGGTCATCCAAATGTGAGACCCAATGTCATAAGTTGGAGTCTGTGATTAGTGGTTTTGCTTCTAAGGGTTTGGTGAGGAGTCATTGAACTGTTTAGGCGAATGCACTTGCAAAGGTAATGCCCAATTGTGTCACTATATCAAGTGTTTTATCGGTTTGTGCGTAATTAGCAGATTGAACTCGCGGGGAGCTCCATGGTTATACCGTTAGGAATCTCATGGATGACAATATTTTGGTGGGGAATGGTTTGATTAACATGTATATGAAGTGTGGGGTTTTCAAGGAAGCGCATTTGGTATTCGATAATATTAAGGGTAGAGATTTAATTTCATGGAACTCACTAATTGGGGTTATGGAATGCACGGCTTGGTGAAAATGCTTTAAGAACTTTTGATGAGATGATGAAATCAGAATGAGACCACAACATCACATTTGTTGCGTTCTATCTGCATGTAGTCACGCTGGTCTTGTTGGCTGGTCGCAACCTTTTGATCGGATGACCGAGAGTTTAGGATTGAGCCTAATGTAGAGCACTATGCATGCATGGTTGATCTCCTTGGTCGTGCTGGGCTTTTGCAAGAAGCGAGTGATATTGTGAAAAACATGCCAATTGAACCTAATGAGTGTGTTTGGGGAGCTCTTTTAAACTCATGTAGAATGTACAAAGATACAAATGTTATAGAAGAAACAAGATCACAAATTCTAACCCGTAAGTCGAAATAATCGGGAGCTTCATGCTTCATCCAATATTTATGCCGCAAGTGAAAGATGGGAAGATTCGCAAGGGTCGTGGTCTCAGAAAGAAAAAGGTTTCAAAAAGTACCGGTCGAGTTGGATTGAGGTGAGAAAAAGGTATACACATTCTCAGGAATGTAGTCCATTTGGAGCAGGTGAAATCTATGCTATCCTTAGTGAATTGGCACTTCAAATGGCGAGTGTAAATTATGAGATCATTAGTTTCTTTGAACAACAATGTATTTCGGACCAATCACAACTCTTACTTATTGGAACCGAGAGAGGCTAGATTTTTGTGCCATGCCTCTTCACCAAAGAATACTCGAGTTTTGTTAATGCTTTAGAATCAAGTTAGTTAGGAAAACAAAATTCATTTTGATGCATCACATGTAGTCGACACATAGGATCAACTTTTTTTACACATTATTTTCATTTAATATATGTTTAGAACCTACAATTATAGTGAAATTCAGTTTTGTCCCTGCTTTGTTGTTTCTTTTCCACCTCAGAAAGTCGATTCGTTTGTTTGATCCCTAACATGAGCTCTCCACAGTGTAGTTCTATTGTAGGGAATAAACATATGGAATAAAGTACTGATCACAGAATCAAAGGAGTATAACATTACTCTCCCCATTTGGGTGACTTAGTGGATCCCACAGGTACACATTACTCTCTTATAATTTTTTAATGTTAGTATTGAATAAGCATTCAACCCTTCAATCTGGCACCTAATTTCCAATCAACATCATTGGTGATAGCATAAAACAAGAATACTATCTTCATTCATTTGTCCATTCCCTACCATCATGATTCATCACTAAAATTGCACATTTAGTTAATTGGGAAGTTATGATGTCTATTTCTATGACATGGAATATGATTTTTTTGAAGTGTCCAACGAATAAGACCAGGTTTTATTATTTTATAGCCATTCTTGACAATCATAGTACTTATTCAAATTAATTTGATATGATCTTCAACTTTGCATATGTGCTTACACAGGAATATTTGATTTTTAATCAAGATAAGAAAACAAAGCAGAGTAGTAATATTGTAAGCTCAAGATAAATTTTGTAGGCAACATTTGAACATTCAATACTATTTACAAAGTCATTGACAACATGTACAACATCTTTTATTTTATTAGTAGGAATCAAATTCAGTACTTCAAAATTTATAACACACACTTTGCACCAACCACTTACGCCAGACATCGATAATAACTGCCTAAAGCACTAAACACATTATTTCAATAACAACCTTAGTTCAAACACCACAAAAAGTGCGCAGAGCATTTTGATCCCTCTGGCCTTCTTCTGAGAAATAATACTTAAGAAACTCAACATGATCGTAGGGCTTAAAGAGCAAAGGGTGTTCCTCATCCACCAACTCCTTCGGAGCTTTTATTATGCTCCCTCCTTTAAAGATCGAGAACAAGGCTGTCGAATATCTTGCCTCATTCCCGCTCATCATCACCCAATGAATTGGGGGATGCAACCTCCCATTTGACCATGCCTTCAAAATTCATGTTATATGAAAATTTTCAATATAGTTTAATAAATGCCATAATATTAAATTTTAACAATATAGTTAAAAAGTATATGTGATTGTGACCTAGACTCTCAATTCTACAACACCTTATATCTGAAGTATTGGTATTGTCTGATTCGATGGAATAAGAAGGGTGTAATGTTGTTTATAAACTACTTTACTTTTAGCCTCAATTTTTAAAGAATGTTAGATCTTTCAGTATGAGAATAATAGTCCACCATTGAGGCGAAAGTGCTAAAGGGTTTGTGAGACCTCTAGCTTGGTATATCTTCATCCCCTACATGGCTTCAAATCAGATATATTGTCTTCGTTGGGCCTTAGTCTTTATTTTGTTCTTTATAAAAAAGACGTCTTGATGGCGTGAGGAACGTGAGTGTTATTTATACAAACAACCCGTACTCTCAATTTCTAAATGTCGGTGTACTAAAACAAAACAAAAAACTTATTGATCAGTGAATAATTTGTTAGTAATAAGGAATGGTGAATGGAACTTACATGGAGAGAATCACCAATTATAACTACAAAATTTCTAGGAGAAGGCTTGTAGCTTATCCATTTTCCATCTTTGGTCATAACTTGTAAACCCTCCACTTGATTTTGGTACAATATGGTCAGAACATTCTTGTCACTGTGTGTGTTAAGTCCTAGTTTTGTGTCACTTGTTTGAGGTCCTTTGTACTTCATAACCCTAAGAAGGTAACCGGTTGAGTTCATATGCTCCTTTAAGTACTTTTCAACACCTAAACTCTCAAAAATCATCTTTCTAATAATGTGATCCAACTCTGTTTGCTCTTCACAGAATAAATGTATAGTTTTACTGCAAAATTAAAGCAAAATAATGAACAAAGTTGGTAGTTTTCTATCTTCAACAACTTAGGAATCAAATTGAGAGGATGCACTATGCATACCTAAAACTTTGGTTTCCATGTGGCCACAAGATGTTGGTCATGCTTTTGACTTCCTCAAAGACATTTGCATCATCAATGCCTATGCTTTCATAAAGTGGAACCATAGGATATTGACCAATGTAACCATGATAAGGCTCCTTAGAAACATTGAGTTGCTTGGTTTGTAAAGGGAGATCAAAAAGCTCTTGTAGTGAATCAAATATACCTTTGCGAACCTCTAAAGAAACTTTATCAAAAATTGCTTCAAAGCAACCATACTCTACTAGTGCTTTGTGAACTTGGGACTTCACTAACTCCCAATTGGGACTATTGGTTTCTAAGTTGAGGTTATTGAAGTCAATTAGTGGAAGTTGTGGTGTGGTTTCTGAGCCCATATTTTCACTTTTCCTTCCCAAATATGATTAAAGGTATTGCTTGGTTTAAGCTAGTTTGAACCTATGAGAGTTATGATTAGTTTTGTGATTGAGTTATATAATATGTTTTGTGATTGTTTTATATTGTTACATACTAATCTTTCAAATGGAGTAAAATGATAATCACATGAATTGAAAAAATCTACTTTAACACAAAATCATTCTTGGATCTGAAATCAAACTTAAAATCACTAATTAAATTGAAAGAAACTAAAACCATTTAATTAAGGTGCTTTTTTGTTTTAATTGATCCCTTGATAACATCAAATTATGTAAAAGATTATTATAAATATTGAAACTGGACAATCAAAGGACGAACCAAGAAATAAAAAATAAAGCAAAGAAAGCAAAACAATAGAATAATAATCTCTTAGATGTCATTCATGTACAAGTTGTACCTATATAACAAAAATTAATTAGTTGTCGTACAATTATTTACATAAATAATGGTAGTGTTAGACAATGATAATAGGATTACTCTCTCTGTTTCAAAATTAGTCCTTTAAAGGTTTTTGTACACAGGAATACAATAATGTTACTATATGATACTATATTTTTGTAAAATTAATTCTATTAATGTAATGGGTAATGGAAATGGTGTAGAGAATAAAAAGTAAATGATACAATTGAAATACTATCAATCATTATTATATTGAAAATTGAAAATGACAGTTAATTTAGAATAAAATTTATTTACTAAAACGATAATCATTTTAAAATTGAGGAAATAGTAATTAAAAAAAACTTAAATGTATATTTAATACTTTTAATTGGACGATTTTTTCAACTTTTAGTTCTCTCATTTTAAAAATTAGTTTTTTCATCTCTGAACTTTACATCTAATATTATAATATGATTGCATGGCTTGTGAAGGGTTTTGAAGAGAAAAGTTTTGAAGAAAATCATCACTCTGTTCTAAAATAAATGTTATATTTAGGGAAAAAAATTGTCTCAAAATATTTGTCATTTTAAATTATCAATGCAATTTTATATTTAATCTTCCAGTTGTATCCTCTGATAAATATTTTGAATTTATTGTTTTTGCACTTGATATTAATGCTAATTTGAATAAATCAATGTTTAAACAATATAATTTGGTAAGTTTATCATTCTCTCTTTCATTTATTATTGTTTCTTAATCTATGTGTAATGACCTATTATGACAAATAATATGAGACGAAGAGAGTATCACTTTTCACATACTCCTACACAATATGATAGGACACAATATGATAGGAAGGGGTGTTTATGTGGTTTTTACTCTAAAAATTATTAGAAACTTAAAAAAAAAAGTGTGCGGTTTAGTTTAGTTCGATTTAGTTTAATTTAATTGACTTTTTAAAATAAAACTAAATTTTAAATTAGTTCCTTTTTTATTAAAAAAGTTATTAAACCTAAAGCACAACATAATTAAATGTTTAATCATCCATATATCTCTATAAAATAAGTTCATAATATGATGCATTCATATATAAATATGAATGGTATCTTACACATAATATGATGCATTCATATATAAATATGAATGGTATCTTACACACTTATGTGTGAACTGCAACATTTGTATCACATATCTCTTGCATCCAAATTTATCAACTTAAAAAAATATGTACTCCATTCAAATTTATCAACCTATAAATTTATTTTACCAAAATCAATGTGGATTTCTTAGTTCATTCTATGGAGTAGAATTAAATCACATGTATTTTCTAAAATATCTTTTAAAATCAAAAATATACTTTTAGTTTGTATCGTATTTTAAACTATTTGGATAAAAATCAGAAATATATTTCCGGTTCAAAACTAAATAATAAAATATTTAGAAATTATTTCAAATTCACTGTCACAAACACGCTTTATTTAAAAATTACATATAGTTTAAAATTGGAAATATAGTTCTGATTTATGCCCAACTCTTTTTAACGTGATTTTCATGATATAGGGTGCGAATCGAAAATATATTTACAGTTTTTATGGACATTTTAGAAAATTCACGTGGTGCACAAGAAAGTTATGGGATAGAATAAGAAATTCACTCAATTTATTCAGTCCGTTGTTAAAAGCTTATAACAATATAAACTTGTAATATTCACTCTGTTATTTTATTATTGACAATAAATTTATCTTTAAAAAAATAATATTAATATTAGGGTTAAATATGTTATTGGTCTCTATAAATATCTCAATTTTTTATTTTTAGTTCCTATTAAAAAAAAGTTTAGTCTTTATAACTTTTTTATTCATTCAATTTTAGTCACGACTGTTTTCTAAAATTTTTAAATTTTTGAATAATTTTTTTATGCATATTTAGAATAATACTTTAAAATATTTCTTTATTAAAATTTAGAATTTTTTAAAATGAGAAGAATTAAATATGAATTTTTTTAAATTTTAAAAAGTAATGAAAACGTCGACTTAAAAATTAAATTTTGAGTTTTTTTTTTCCGAAGAACTTTTTATAACCTTCTAAAAATATTTGCAAAATAATTATAAGAAAATACATATTGATTCAACAAGATGGACTAAAATTACGTGTATAATAATTTTGTAGGGACTAAAATATATTATTTTTTTATTAGAGACTAAAAATAAAAATTGAGATATTTATAGAGACCAAAAACATATTTAACCCTTAATATATTATTATACTATTCTTTGCGTAAATATTGTTATAAATCTTTTTTTATTAATTAAAAAAATAACATAATTAAAAATAATACTGATGAAATAATTAATTCACAAAATAATTAGAAAGAAATTATAATTTGAAAGAAATTATAATTTGAAATTATATTGAAAAAAAAAAACTAACATAAAATGGGGTGTAACGTAAAAAGTAACATACTCTTCCGCGTAAAAATGAAGTGTAACATAAAAAAGAATTATATGTACAGAGGATGCGTCTCAAAATATTTTATTTTTGGAATTTTGGAAAGTGCACCAGAGGATTATAATAGTATGCATTAAGAAATCTCTTTAATTTTAGTGTTTATGTAAATTACATAAACATTCACTTGTGAATTTAGTGTTGGATTATTAGGAGAAATTATCTTTTCGCTCTTAAATTTCCGGTATTCCAAAAGAAACTTTTGGTAATTTTTTATTTTGGCTATTTTTTTTGTAAAATAAAATATATTTTTTTAAAATTTTGAAATATATTAAAATTTTTAATATGAGGTTCAAAATTTCAAAAAAAAAATTCAAAAATTTTTTATAAAAGTTTTCGGTACTACTCTCAAGTGTCAATAAAACTCAAATTTTTAAAATTTAATAATTTTTCACAAGAGTATAATAATAAAATCATATTCTTAGGGGATGACATGTATAACCCGTAGGATGACATGTTAAATTCTCTAATATTTAAAAAAACTTAATAAAAATGATTAATTATTAGTTAATTCTGAAAAAATAAGAAATAATAAATTATTTCACTTATCAATATCACCTCATTAAAATTATATTTTTTAAAAAACATTGATTATAATTTTAAAATGTATTTTAAAAAAAACCATTTTATTATGAATTGTTATTTTAAATTTAAGAATTATATTCTAGACTATGCATAGAAAAATAATCAATATTTATTTGAATAGAAAAACCCAACCATATGTGAAATATAAAACGAAAATATTAAGTATGAACTAACTTTTTTTATATAAAAAAAATCAACTTAAGTTGTCTCTTTAAATCACCCAAAATAAAACATTTATTAAATTGTTTATTTTGTTAAACTAAAAAGTCAAAAATTAGATACGAGAGGAAATGAAAAGAGGTTTTCCTATAAATTTCCATGAAGTTTCGTGTGAGACCAAAATATATAGATTCATAGGTAATGGAGTGTTCGTCATTCTATGCCATCATCAATCCATGTAATAGGCTGTGCTGTGATCACACCTATGCTCTTTTCTTTGCATAACTATTTTATTATATCAATCCATGTAATAGGCTGTGATCACACCTATGTTCTTTTCTTTGCATAACTATTTTATTATATCAAGATGATGCTAAAGATAAAGATTGTGCAAACAATAGCGGCAGTTTTAACGCTTTTGTGGGGGTTATTGAGCAAGCTACTCTTGAAGCTGCAGCAGAAGCATAACCAAAAGCCTCAGAAGCAACATATGATGATGATGAAATCTGAATTAGATTCTGATGATGAGAGGTATGGCTTGAGCTGGAGGTTGGCAGTGGAGACTAATAATAATGTGCGTCCGTGGAAGACGGTGCCACTTCGTTGCTATAGACATGTTGAGAATTACATGATTGGTGGACAATATGAACTTGACATGAACATCATCGTAGACCAAATTGTTTTCTATGCAAAATCACATATTCCTGCCCCTACTAATAAAGATGCTTGGATATTCGACGTGGACGATACATGTATCTCTAATATTCCTTATTACAAAGCCAATCGATTCGGGTATGTTATGTTATGTTATGACTTATGTCTCACTCTTTTGTTCAAATACGTACGTACGTACATGTTTCTTTAACTAAAGATTTTGAATTTGCAGATGCGAGCCGTTTGATTCCACCATGTTTAAGGCATGGATTAATAAAGGAAAGTGTCCTGCAAATGCTGTCGTGCTAAGATTGTTTAAAACGTTGATACAGAAAGGTTTCAAGGTGTTCTTAGTAACGGGTAGATACGAAGAAACCCTCGCTAAAATCACTATGGACAACTTACATAACCAAGGATTCATCGGATACCATCGCCTTATTTTGAGGTAATATTAAGTATTCACAATTACTATGATGCAATTTATTGACTACTAAAACAGCTTGTTGTCTGGTTGTCTGTTATTTCTGTATTATTAAGTACTAATACGTTCTTGTTTTCGGATTGGATTGGTTTTGGCAGGAGAGGTGAATACAGAGGAGTGAGTGCAGTGAAATACAAGTCATCAATTAGAAAAGAGATAGAAAATGAAGGTTATAGAATATGGGGAAATGTTGGAGATCAATGGACTGATTTGCAAGGAGATTCTTTGGCCAATCGCAGTTTCAAACTCCCCAATCCTATGTATTGCATTTCTTAACAAATTATCAATCTTGTTTTATGAATGGAAGCAACCATATTAAATCTTGCTTTATAAATATAACTTTTCAAAATGTATATTTTGAAAATTCTCTACACCATATGCAATACATATTGTACTTTTATGGCACACTTTAGAAAACACACTTTATATATATGACACACACCCTCTCTCTGAAGCTCAAACACCACAAAATGTGTGCATAGCATTTTGATCCCTTTGGCCTTTTTCAGTGTAATAATACTTGAGAAACTCAACATGATCATAAGGCTTAAAGAGCAAAGGGTGTTCTTCATCCACCATCTCCTCCGGAGTTTTTATAACACACCCTCCTTTAGGGATAGAGAACAATCCTGTCGAATATCGAGCTTCATTCCCGTCCATCATCACCCGATGCAACGGAGAATGAAGCCTTCCGTTTGACCACGCCTGCAAAAAAGCATTTGTTACACGAAAAATGTCAATATAGTTAAACAAACACCTTAGTAATAAATTTTAACAATATAATTTCCGTCACGATTGTGATCCGTGCTGCGACATCAAAGACTTTGAGGGTGAATGGAACTTACATGGAGAGAATCACCAATCATAACTACAAAACTACTTGAAGAAGAAGGCTTGTAGCTTATCCATTTTCCATCTTTGGTCATAACTTGTAAACCTTCCACTTGATTTTGGTACAATACGGTCACAACATTCTTGTCACTGTGTGTGCTAAGTCCTAGTTTTGTGTCACTTGTTTGAGGTCCTTTGTACTTCATAACCCTAAGAAGGTAATTGGTTGAGTTCATGTGTTCCTCCAAGTACTTTTCAGCATTCAAACTTTCCAATATCATCTTCCTAACAAGCTGATCCAACGCCGTTAACTCTTCGGAGAAGGAATGTATAGTTTTGCTACAAAATAATAAAGTGATGTCATGCTAGACAAGTTATAGTACATAGTCTGAAAATAACAATATATTTGTTACGGTTAAACCATAATAAAATATAGTTCATATTTGATTTGTCACAGTTAAATTGTAAGTAACCTACTTAAGATATCTGAAAACTTAAAACGACTCAAAGCGTATTTATGATTCACTTTACATACCTAAAACTTTGGTTTCCATGTGGCCATAACATGTTAGTCATGCTCTTGACTTTCTCATAGACATTTGCATCATCAATGCCCATGCTTTCATACAGTGGAATCATAGGATATTGACCAACATAACCATGATAAGGTTTCTTAGACACATTGAGTAGCTTGGTTTGTAAAGGAAGATCAAAAAGCTCTTGTAGTGAATCAAATATACCTTTGCGAACCTCTAAAGAAACTTTATCAAAAATTGCTTCAAAACAACCATACTCTACTAGTGCTTTGTAAACTTGAGACTTCACTAACTCCCAATTAGGACTTTTGGTTTCTAAGTTGAGGTCATTGAAGTTAATTAGTGGAAGCTTTGGAGTGGTTTCTGAGCCCATATTTTAACTTAGTTAAGGCTAATGCTTAGCTTAAGCTAGGTTTGAAACTATGAGTGTTATGTTATGATTAGTTTTGGTGATTGAGTTATATAATATGTGTTCTCTACAATGTAATAGTGACTTTGATAATATTGAAATGCTTTTTGAGTATATTACCAAACGTCAATTATTTGATCCGGTATCTTTTTCATATTCAATTATATGAAGTTATATAATATGTGCCATTTTTCAATTATTTGAAGTTAAAAAGAATATCTAGTGAACCTTTTGTATTTGTATTTTTTTTAGGTTACAAATTTATTTATTACATTATTGTAATGAATTTTGTCTATAGTGGCAAATCTTATACTCTTGAATTTTATTAAGTAAATAATCATTCATACATTTTAAAAATACTCAGATACACTAATAAACATTGTATTAAGCGTTCTACGTCGGACAATATTTGACATGAACGAGAAGAGTATAGATATACAAGTAATCGTCGAGTACAAAATAAGAAAAAGTGAAGAAAATCCATCAAAATTGGCTGAAAGAGCCTAATCTATCGTCTTTGGAAGTTGAAGAGCTTGATTGAGACAGCAAAAATACATGCAAAAAGCACTCCAGTCCCAACAACAACAGCTGCACAAACACCTATCATGTCATGCTTGATACCAAAGTGACTTGTTATAAATTTTTCAACTGTTTCATTTTCTGATTCCATCATGATGTTTATATCTCCAAATTGTGATGCTATCAATCCATATATTGTCCAAGCCACAGGACATGCCCAATAGTACCATCTCCACCACACCGGAATCACCTGTGGTCATCTTAAAAAGTTAGAACATTGTATGTACATCAAATAAACATACCTTCATTGAATATGTACTTAAAGGTTGATCATTGGTGTCACACTTACCGGTCGTGGAACGATGAATCCTGAAAAGAGATTCCAAATTGCGTAAAATGCAGAAGCCATGATTGACGCGACATGGTGATTTGGAGTGATTGCTACAGCCATCATTCCATAGAAGGTGAAGTAGCACAATGTGAAGTACATGAAAAATATGTACCAAAAGAATTTCTCTAGAGTCCAATCAAATCCAATCATGGCATAAACTATCAGACCATATGATATAGCTTGGAGAAAAACATAAGGTAGTTCTATTATAACCTGTCACAAAAGAGAGTGAATTCTATCAACATGAGTAAATATGCAAAACACGGTACTAGTGTGATCATGATCAGGGTCGTCTTTGTGGCTGTGCAACATAGGTTACAGCATAGAGCCTCAAATTTGTCACGGTTAAACTGTGACTAAATAAGGCCTTATAATAGATTTGTCACGGCTAAACCACGGTTAAATAATGCTCCTAGTTCTTTTGTCTAGGTTGAAGTGTGGTTAACCGGGCCTCCAAAAACTTGGCGGCCAAGGTTGAGATTGTTTTTTTACCTGTGCGAATGCATAGGGCAAGGCAGAATACATTCCAGCAGCTCTTTCTCTATAGAAGACGGATCTTTCAACAGCTACCACGGGTTGTACAGCCGCCGAATTCTGGACCCCAAGGAAGAGAACGGCAGTATACATCGAACCGAACGCATTGAACAGATCTTGTCTATTTGAGCTGAAAATCAACAAAAGAGGCTTAGAATTCAAGTTGGACAGAAAAACTAACTAATAACGAAGTTTCACCTACTATTTTCTGCCAAGGTCCCAGAATATTGTTCCAAACATCAAGCCTATGAAAGTAGTGAAGAAAAACCTCACTGCAGTATACGGCGGATTGCGCCAATACGACCAATGTTGTTTCCATAAGCAAGCCATGCATTGGACCAAAAATGACTGCGAGTATTGGGTCGAAAAATGAAGATCCTTTGAACCATAAGCAGGTTTGCCTAATTCTTCTATAAGTTGCTTGTTTCTCCTAAACAACTCCGAAATTTTGTATGTATCATTAAAATCAACACCTAAAGTTAGTTCTTGCGCCGAACTCGTAACTTCCAACATCCATGTTGCTGGATTATAGCCATCTTTGATTTTACTAACTCCTTCAATACTCTCAAAATACTTGATCAATTGACTCGAATGACGACCCAACGGCCCGACATATACTTCTTGTCCTCCACGTTTCATTAGGAATAACTAAAAGAAATCATAAATATAACATATGTCATTTCAATTTTCAAGTCCAGAAGATGAAGAATATGAAACATTTTCATACCTCATCGAAAGCTTCGAATATGTCAATACTTGGCTGATGAATGGTGCAAACAACTGTTCTTCCTGTGTCAACTGTGTTCCTAACGGTTCGCATAACAATTGCAGCAGCTCTAGCATCTAAGCCAGATGTAGGCTCATCCATGAAAATTATGGATGGATTGGCCACTAACTCAACTGCAATAGTTAGCCTCTTGCGTTGTTCGGTTGAAAGACCGCTTACGCCAGGCAAACCAACCAAAGAGTTTCTCAATGGGTTGAGTTCCACTAGTTCCATTACTTCCTCAATGAACATCTACAGTCATTTATCAGATATCTCGATTAACGAATGTCTCAAAATTACGAAGTGTCTTGAGCTTTAAATACTAACCTTTCTTGTATTGTGATCAACTTCTGATGGTAAACGAAGCCATGCCGAGTAGATCAATGACTCATGGACAGTAACATGAGGAGAATGGATATCATTCTGCTCACAATAACCAGAGATTCGAGCAAACGTTTCTTGTCTTTTAGGGTAGCCAGAAATTTTTATGCTCCCATCGATATAACCACCAGTTTTCCTACCAGCCAAAACATCCATTAAAGTAGTTTTTCCTGCTCCACTAACTCCCATCAAGGCTGTGAGAACACCAGGCCTAAATGCACCACTGACACCCTTCAAAAGCACTAACCTATCCTCTATTACTCCTTGAACCTTCATTTCCTGCCAATTAGAATCTCAAGAGTCAAGATTCGAAGTTAACCGAAAACATTGATTGAAAGTGAATTCTTCGATTTAACAAACTTTGAAAGTTACTTACCTGTGGCATGTCGACAGAATACACAACTTGGTCAAAGGTTATAGAATGTGGTTCAAAAGGAAGAACCATTCCTCGTTTCTGTCTGCGTCTAGAGTCCATGCCATTATAAGATTCTCCTGAACTTGCTGCATAACAATTGCAAATCTGTTAAGATTCTAAAGACATTATGAATCGCGTTTTCATGAGAGGTATGAAATAAAGATAGATCACCTATACGCGGTAATTCAACTTCTTGGAGTGTGCTGTCTTCTGATTCTCCATTTATTGTTGCTTGTGGCTTGTCAAATGCTGTAAAAAGAATTCATCTTATAGTTAATGAAATATTTGCGCAAACGTAAGAAAAATTTAAATAACCGAATATGAAGATACTCACGATTGAGATGAGTGAGAGCCACGGTGAATATAATGTTATAAAGAAACATAAATCCTACTAATGCACCAACTCCTATCCAATACCAATACGCGTCTGTGAAGAATCCGCGAGATTCCAAAACTTGAATTCCTAGTGTTTTATTCGAATTCGGTGTAAACTATACAATCAAAGAGAAAATGAATTAGGCCTACAAGTTTACTAAAAGTAAAATAGTTCTAAAGTTGCAAGATTAAGAAATTACATGGTTCCAACTATCTCCGAGAAACTCATTCACCATTATAGCATTTTGTCCATACATCAAAGGTGAAATCCAGTAACCCCAAATCCACCAGCTTTTGATATCCTCTGCATCATAATATCATTGCCAAAGAAATCGAAAGAAACATTAATATCAAATTCCATTATACGATAAAATGAAGGATTTAGCTTGTGAATTCTGTTATTTACACTCACTTCTGGACATAATGAAGCCACCTAATGTAAGAAGTGTAAGAAGTGCAAAGGACCCGAATGTGTTGGCGACAATCATGTTTCTACCGAGTGCTGCAATAGCTCGAAATAGTCCAGAAGCCACTTGGTTTATCAGTAATAGCAGAAGATACTGCTTTAATAATCTGCGCGAATAACAAACCTTGCACCATAAGTAAAATTTAGAACTTGTACTACTGACATATTGCGAATATATAAGGGAAGGTTCTTTACCGCCGACATTTGATCGAATCCTATTACGTAATAGGTGAGAAAAACCCAAACGGCGACTTCACATAACGTAACAGGAATCTTCAGGATCCATGCAGGTATAGCATAGGCCCATGAAGGATAAAATAGAAGATCTCTTTGCTTGTAGAAACTAGGAAGCTTTGCAATGGTCATCGAAAGTTCAGCCATTCCGTTAAACATAATCATAACGACCGCGAAAAATATAGCACCAGCAAATACACCTCCATCATTCAAGGTCTCGCGGTGCATCTCAGTTCTTAAAAATAGCGTCATTGTCACCGTTGCCATGAAGATCAGCTACAAAACACATCAAGAATGTTCAAAAGTTAAACTCACGAATTCGAAATATTTATTCATGTAGAGCAACTAGAACTACAATTTACCTGACATATCTTGAAGATGTAAACAAAGGAGTTTCTTTTCATAAGCAAATACTCTCTTGAGAAGTTAGCTTTTAGGAGCTCCTTTTTGTTGACACCATACTTTTCAATGGTTAATGCTGCTGGATGATTCTTAGCCTTGTCAAATGGAGTTGTGAGCTCGTCTCCTATTTTCCTTCCAACATGGTATGATTGAAATGTCTCGGCGAATTGAGTAACTGTTACAAACCTGTATGGTTTTTCTCTGTGGAACCAATACTGTTCTTGATCCTTCTTTGAAGTTACCTGCAAAAAGAAATAGATTATAATACAAATTTCTTCACTAACAAGTAATGTTTTCGAAATAGGACCAGATCGAACCAGATGACTGAACCATGGTTCAACCCGGTTCGATCTAGTTCTAAGAGGCCGAGAGCCGAACTCAGTTAAACTTTGACTTACTTCTTGAAGAAAATCAGCTGTGCCTTTTCTCTCAGGACATTTGAAACCAACAAATTCAAAAAAGTCGAGAACATGTTCACGCGGCCCTTGGTAGACGATTTGACCATCCGATATAAGAATAATGTCGTCAAAAAGTTCGTAAGTCTCTGGCGCAGGTTGGAGCAAAGATATAACCGCGGTTCCGTTAAGAATGTGAACATATTGCCTAAGTGATCTCACAATTTGGAAAGTCGTTGAACTGTCTAAACCAGTCGATATTTCATCCATGAATAAAGCATTTGCTGGTCCAACCAACATCTCTCCTGTCGTAACTCGCTTTCTTTGTCCTCCCGAGATACCACGCAACATTTCATTCCCAACCATAGTATCAGCACATACATCCAACCCCAAAATCTGCATAATTTTCAACTCATTAGGACTTTGTTTAGATAAATAGCTTAATAAAGCGTTTACAGCATAAGCGCTTATCATATTATTTTTGAAATACCTTGAGTACATAATCAGTTACCACACTTTCCTGTTGGCCTCCAGTTGATACTGCCTATATATCCAAAATCAATTGAATGTCATTAATTTGTTTTGTTGCAATAGATATTGATAATAGCTTCTTCTCACCTTCATGAAGACATCGATATCCGGGTCTGGCTTAATCTTTGCTTCTTTTTCTCTTCTAGACAACTCCGACAACAAGTCTATGGATCACAAAAGCATTAATTACACATATCTTATTATGTTGTCCGGAAGTATACATCCGGACAATAACGGTGTTTTCTATTCAGAAGTATACTTCCGGACATGTAAGTGGCTTTTTAGAAGAAAAAAATGAATTTTGTGTAGAAAATGACTAACCATAACGCGATCCAACACCTTGGCATCTTGCCGAGAAAGACAAGGTTTCCCTAACAGTCATTTCTCCGATATGAACATCATGCTGACTAATATATGCAGCTGTTCTTTGAGGTACAAATTCATCCATTCCATGTCCATTATAGGTCACTCTCCCAGATACCTGGAAGACATTTATTTATTATATAGAACAGATAGATCGATTATTCAATGAATCTAAAAAGAAAACTTTTTCTTATATTTATATTAAGGACTAGAGGGATTGATTTTCACCTTGAGATTGGGATCAAGCTTTCCTGATAAGGCCAAAAGAAGCGTGGTCTTTCCGGAACTCGGAGGACCAAGAAGAAGTGTCATCCTACTAGGTTTTACAATACCACTAACATCTTTGAGGATAGTCATATGTTTCTTTTTGTTTGTGAGAATATGGAGAGAAATCAAGATACTCTGAAAGACCAAACAAAGAATTGTTAAGAAAAGACTAATTCGAAAACAAAGAAACAACAAAAAGTGAGAAAGTAGAATCTTGTTAAATTCACCTCAACTGCATTAGTGACAGAATTCAACAAAGTTGGCAAAGCCCTTCCTCCCACATATGCTTCTGCCTCGACAGTTAACCGCTCGTATCGAACTTCAATCGTCGGAACCTCAATCCCAACTCTACAAGAATTATATAAAAAAAAACACAAAGATAGCAAATGGTGAGAAAAACATTGGATCTATATTCTCTTACAATATTCGGTCGAAGAGAAAACTAAACCAAAAATCTTATTAGTTTTACCTATCAATTCTTTCCTTGAGCTTCAACAAAAACTTCTCATTACCCTCTTCAGCCACATTGATCAACCTATCCAACAGTTTCTGTCTTTCTTGAAATCCAAGATCAGTTAATATATCAATCTCACTAGCAACTCCGCGTGAAGTTGCCAACAATCCTTTCCTCAAACGGTTGTAAGTAGGGAGTTTTTCAAGTGCAGCCCATTTAAGAGCTTCTTCATCATCTTCTTCTCCTCCGCGTCGCGACGAAAAGGCCTCTATTCCACTGTTTCTCCAAACTGTACTAGAAGAATTTCTCGCTCGGAAACTCGTACTCGCTCCGTATATATCACTTCCTTCCATTGCTGCAACTCAACACTACTATATAAAAAAAAGTTAACAACTTTTGCAACTTGAGCTTAAGCCCATCAAAACCCAGAAGGCTTTTTACAAACTGATATGACAGACACCAGAGAATAATGCTATTTATAGAAACTGAGATATGAAAACTATAGCATGTGACAAATTAGTACTATATGATTTGTGTATGTTTTTTTCAGTATTTATCATATGTATTTGCTTTGCTTCACTGACTGAAACTGAAAGGAAACAAATATATTGATATGAAAAAAGATTTTGTGCATTCTTATAGATCATCACATGCATGTTACAATATATGGCTGATTAATGTATACACATTGAAATATTGTTTTGGTGGTAACAGTTGGTTGGCCTCCCTATTGAAATCAGATGTGTGACCAACCAATTAGCTCTTTCTTTTTCATGTGTCTGCATCTCTAATCTAAACTCAAAATATACATCACAATATAAATTTAAAGAGTCAAAATGTGTTGAATTACAAAGGAAAAACCTAACATATATAAATAATATTATAATAATATGATAAAATTACAAATTTCATTTAAAACCGAACAACAACAAAAAATAAAATACCATGAATATGATACATGTAACAATAAAAAAGATAAAATACTGTAAATATATATACATATATTTGGTACAAGTACTTTATCATTTTTCTCTCAAGAAAAAGTTTTTTCCTCCACATATATTTGTATTGTTATTGTGTATCTATCATTGTCAAGGAAAACTTTCTACACAAGAAATTGGTCAATCATCAACTTTATTATTATTATTTGATTATGAGAAGAGTATTCAAGATCATCCACATTGGCCTAAGAGTAACTTTAAGATCATCTGTATAATTAAAATTTTAAAAATTATATTAATATTTATTATGTTTTATTCAAAAACTATACATTGAACATTGAATTGTTATATTTCACAAAATTTTATCTTTTACATTATTATATTCAATTTTTCCATCTTCAATAATATATATTAATATAATTAAATTAATATTTAATTATTTAATGTTTTACTTTAAAAATATTGTATTTTATTAATTTGTATTATGTTAGATTTTTGTGTATTATTTAAATAATTTTAAACTCATTGTATTTAAAAATATATTATATTAGTTTTAAAACCTAATATAGTATATAAAAATATTATATTTAAAGTAATGTAAATATTATGAGATTTTTTATTTTATTTTTTCATAAAAAAACTAATTAAATAGTTTGTTTAAGTTGTCTAAGGCAGGGTTATTATAACAAGGTTTTTGTTGTCCAATTTTAAAAAGTGTGATTGCCTATTTAAGGTCGGATAATTCATTTTAATAATTATATAAATTTTTGGAGACTTAATATAAATTAATCGCAATTTAATAATGACAAAAAAATAAAAAATTTCTTTAACTCATATTTAATTTTGATAAATATTTTATGAAATTTTTATTATCATTTAATTATTATGATAAATTTTAAATCATGTATATTAGTCTGTCCTCAAAACAACCATATTCATTATATATTATAATAGCTCTATATTATTACATAGTTGTTGAGTGAATTGAAAAATGAATTCTTTTCCTTGTGATCCTCATGATTCTCAAGAAAAAGAAGTCATACCAACGTAGAATTTAGTTCTCCTAATAAATTGGACACTAACCGAATTTCTTTAACTACCTTAAATGGGAAGAAATGGTGATGAAAAAGTTTTGAAATTTTGGGATGGCAAAAGTTTGACATGTGCACTTAGGCTTAGATTGCAAAATAAATGTGGTGGCTACCAATCTTTGACTTATTTCCAAATCACATGCAACTTTCATTAATAATCGGCACTACCAACATCGTTGCAACATTTTTTATATTCTTGTCTACCTTAAACTTTTGTGTCACTTCAATGTTATATTATCTCATGGGTTCTAAATTTACTTTGTACAAAAATGCTTGTATGCCAAATTTAGGTTCACACACAATCAACACCGTTTCAACCCATATTAAAATTTAAAGCCAATACTAAGAATTGAATTTTTATAAAATTATTATTTTATATAAATAATTTAAATAAATTATTTTTTAGATTATTAAGATGCAAAATTATTTATCATAATTGATTTTTCATAAAATTATTGAAAAGATAAATATTTCTTATAAGTAATGCTAAAAATAAATTCCCTAATAAACCTTTTTCTTGATTGAGCAAATGCAACTTAAAAAACATATGATATTTTATTAGCTTCCAAAAGAATGAAGTAATTATTAATTAGGTCTTTAGCCTAAAAATAATTATTTAATAAATATAGTTTATAATACTATTATAGTTACAGTTAAAAAAATTATTTCTTATTATAATATTTTTTTAATATTAATTATTTATGAAATTTTATTTCTCACACTTACATGTAAGTCATTCATATTATTTATTCATAAGATAATTTAAAAGTAATAACTTAATTATTTGTGGTAATGTTTATTAAAATAAGACTTTTTTAAGAATATTACTTTAAAATAAGTTTCTAGTATAGAAAACTATAATAATTTATCACTTGAAATTATATTTTTCTCTCGGACTTCGTGTAAAAAAATTATGAAAGCAAATAAAGATGAAAGTAAATTGTCATTAAAATTATATTTTTTTATTAAAAATATAGTATTTAATCAAAATATAAAATATATAAATTAATTAAAGTTATAAATAAAGAGAGAGGAAGAGTAATAATCTTGAATAAATAAAATAATATTTATTGCACTATAGTTAAAATTAAAATAAAATAAAATGCATATTAATTTTTTATGTTAATTGTTAGTGCAATATATATATATATATATATATATATATATATATATATATATATATATATATATATGTCTTAATCGGATAAAATCATAAGGATAATTTATCATTATATTTATACTTCTCCATGCACGTACGTGCATGCACAAACCTTTTTCCTCCGAGAGTGAGATCATCACGAGAAGGTTTTTGAAAATCGGGGATTTTCACCTCAAGAGCGATTTATCTCCATAGACTCAGATAAAAATCGAATTGTTTTGACCTAGTTTAAAAAGACGCGATTTACGAATGAACAAAGAAGAAGCGAAGTGGAGAAGTTTGATTCAATCAACTGCAATAAGAAGGACATGCCTGCACCTAGGAATAAATCCAAAACGTCGAGGTCTCGATGAGCCTTTAATTTATATTACACAAATTGTTGTGGACATAGTCAACCTCCTACGCACACATTTAAAAAATAAAATTTTGCTAAAGCTAGGACTTTACTAACCTAAAGGTTAAGACGACCATGTACACAATATATATTATTTAACTATTTCAAAAAAATACATTTTTTTATACAACATATTATTTAACTTTAGTTTAATAGGTGATGAAGTAGGAACAATCCTCTCTTTTGTTGGCCTTCTTGCCCCGTTGTTGGTTAACTCTTGTATTTTGTGGCCACTAGAACTTGCTAGATCTCGAGATGCTTTCTTTTGGCGCTGATATCGTCTTCATTACGTCTTGGTCATGAGATTTTTTTCCATGTAATTAAGACTGCATATGTACCTCTTAGAAACTTGGGAGTTGTTTTGGTGAGTCCAACTCGATTTCAGCACTAACACTTCTTCACCCTGGTTAGTGTTTGTTTTTATGATAGGGGTGCATCCATTTCCCTATGGGCGCCTTTGATGAAGGCGCATAGGTCTTGCTTCGACCTCCTTTGTGGCCAGTAGCCATGTCTTATGTCCTATAAGGAATACCTCTTTTGCTAAAGGCATAATTTGGCCTTGCTTGGGACCAATTGCCCCCTTTCGTAGACCGAGGCTTGAATTTTTTCCAGACCTTCAACAACATTTTCTTTGGACACAGAGTTGCACATCGGTAACAACATAAATTTGAACCTTTTTAGCATAGTCTGACTCTTATTGTATGACATCATCGGGACCCTCAATAGCCTCAACTAAAAGACATTCTACTCGCTCACCGTAGTTTGGGTCTTTTATCTGTAAGGGGTCAGCGCCCACTTGCATCTGAGTTTTTGCCTTGTCACCGAACCTTATTATACTTTTATGCACCTTGAACCAAATCTCTAAAAAGAACACAACGAGAAGTTTTATGACCAAGAAAATTATGAAACTTACAAAATCTTATTTTGTTTCTTTGCTCTAAAGGCGACATTTTTACCCTCTTTGTGGATAAGAATTTGGCCAACAACTAAGAGGTCAAAGATTTTGCCGCACTTAGTTATGTCAAAGATATATGTCTTGGCAACGAATTTATCATTTTTGGGTTGTTTCAATAGACATAAGGAGGCCCTGGATTTAGTTATGCCACATTTACATCATTTTCTTCGATTTCCTCGTATCCTATGTCATACATACTCTTGATCTCTTTCATCTATGACTATATAAGAAATTTTATCTTTCTTGTGAAGTTTGTTCGACCTGGCTTTTTCAGATTTCAAGTGTACGATTCATCGAACTCTATCTACTAACTGAGTAATTTCTCTCAGATATTGGGTGTCAATTTTTTTCCTAATTGAATAGTCTAGACCCCCAGGAGCTAATTCGACTAACTCATTTTTAGGTACTTGAGTGAAACATCTTGGTTTCATGATCTTGTACTGATGGAGGTAATCGTCTATATATTTGGCCACCCTTCACCTAACACTGGCTAACTCCTTAATGATAATCTTTGACTGACCCATGTAGAATTGTTCATGGAACACTCTTCTTATCTGCCCCCAATTCTAAATTGAATGTGGCGAAGGGTAGTGAACCACATGATGGTACACAAGATTATACATTCTCTCACATATTTGTTTCTCTCTGTAATACAGATACTTTAAGTTTTGGAGTGTTGTATGTGAATTTGTGACCCCTAATTTCGACAACAGAATTACCTATATATACTACTAAATTTGTAGTTGTATTCTATGATTGCTATGTATATGCTCGACATGTATCCTTGTTATGTGGCTTTGAGGTTGATGGCTTGCTTCCACATATTTTCAACATTCGGACTCCTGTGTGTGACTGATATTTCATCTTATCCTTTTGTAAGTGAAATAACTACTTGTAGTCAAAATTGTAGTTGTTGCGTGAAAATCAGCACCAAAATACGATAAGCCCTTAATAACAAGACAAAACACTAGGTCGACTTCGACTGACAATGATCGATCATCGTACTAAATTTTTCATTATAAAATGGTCTTTAAATTCAGGACCTAATTTTAATGTCGAAATTCTCAACTAACAATCACTTCTCCATAAATGTTTAGATAAAAGTTGGGATCAACCATCTTCAAATTGGATCTTTGAAGTGAAGTTAGACTAGAACCATCCAACCAACCATGTGTTGTTAAATCCATTCAATCAATTCCTTCCCATGTCTTAGAGCCTTTAATTTTTTTCTTTAGACCGTGCTTCTGAAATTAATTTAGGTTATACTTTATAAAATAAAAATAATTAAAAGTTTAAAATTATCAAAACAAATTAAGAATTTAAAAACTTGACTCTAAAACTTTATTTAAAAAGTTAATGCATTGGTTGAAATTTATATTTCCCTAAGGTGATTTGATTAGAATAATATCAAGTTTGGTAAATAAATAAAAAATGTTGTAAACTTTCGATGATGAAACTCAACTAAAATCGTTTTATAATTACTATTTGAATGTGGAGAGTTCATTTTCATTGAATTTATAAGTTTGTTCTCTCATATTATCTCTATGCATCTCAATTTTGGTCAATAAAAATATATATCTATGAAAAGAATCATTAAAAATCTCTCACAATGACATATGATATGGTTAGGTATCTTCATATTATGAGTTAACCTGGTAAGTTGATAGAACAATATTGAAGAACTCAAAACATAAGAAAATGGAGTAACAGAATCAGAAGTTGAACACTAAAACCACAATTTACTTGTTTATTCTGTATTTAAAACTCAACTTCTCATAGACTTTATAATACATTCCCCCAAAAACTTGTGCTAACTTTTCATGCAAGTAATGTAATGATGTAAGTATACAATACAATAGCTTTTGTCAGTAACACAGATCAGTTCTACATCATCCTATATCATCTTGATCTTTCTCATTCTCGCCACCACCATTGCCGCCTGAAACTAGTTCAGTTTCAGATGACTTAGAATCCAACCTTTGATATCTGAAACTTGGAAGAAGCTTATATCGCCCAAATGTCAGAACCTCACTCAACTTGCCATAGCCCAATCTTTGTTGAATATAGACCAAAATTGCAAGAACAATTGCAGTCACGGGGATAGCAATGTCACCAAATTTCGAGTAAAAATCCAAACTTGGATTGATGAATTCTGAGTCCTCGGTAAAGTAAGGATTTGGAACCGGAGCTCGAATGTAGTCGTATACATGAGGAAGAAGTCTTACTAGAGTGATTCCGATGAAATATAGCTTTCTGAGTGGTTTACAATTGATTTGCCAGATTAAGTTTCCAATGATTTGTGGAAACAAGAAAAAGTCTTGAACAAGACCTGCGTATTCCTCCAATTCCGCTGCCCAATCTGGCAACGAATGAGAGTTTTCTTTCTCAACCATATATGCCTTTTCTCTAAGATGTTTCTGACTGGTTTTCGTGCTGTGAATTATCATAACAATTATGTAACCAACAAGATGTAAAATGAAGGTACAAAGAAGTACCCTTTTATCACTAGGGGCATAATGAGGCTCAGAAGAGGTTCGCTTTTGCAATCTGATTCGAGACTTCCAGACTTTCTGAAAAAGCCGCAGGGTTAGTAGCAACGATACGATCAACAAAAGTTTCACAGTGTAATCGATGATATGGAGCCACTCACTGTTCTCCAAAGTACCAGATGACGACACATCATATGACTCTGAAACCATTCTCTTGAAAAGAGCTTCTGCATCTGTGATTAGAGGAATGCTATAACCAAGAGATTGAACACCAAGCACAACAAGAGATGTATATGGAAGAGAATCCATATTATGCTTTATGTAAAAAAGTTGGCTTAAAATGCAACCAACTGCGAATGTAAGTGTCAAGATCCGGAGAATCCCTTCGACGCCTCGGTGTGAGAGGACATCCTCGCGTTGCTTTCTGTATATAATCGGAAAAGTTTGGAGCTTAATTGTGTTGAACCGAAGGCCGTCATCGTCTGTTCTTTGACTTTCTATAGAAATAGAGGCAGTGGGATTGACTAGCCACCGAGTTGTTGTGGGAGGATACGAAACAACCACCTCAATTAAACAGTCCATTCCAGCCTCTAGATCATAGCTCTGATATAAGACGCTCCATGATGCTCGCACATCTCTGCAACCAATAAGATACATCTTTCCAACATGTGGATCGTAAAGACCTTCCAGAAAAAGCGTGGAAAAATTACTATAACCTTTTCCAGTAAGACTCAATTGTGCAGATACATTTAAAAGAAGCTGTTTTTCAGTAGATTCATCGGTGTTTGCTCGTTTCGGTGTATCTAGTTGTTCCACTGTTGAACCATTTTGGGCGTCAAAATAACGCCCAAACATTGGACCAACAGAGAGAATCTCCATCTGAATATCAACTCTTGGGGCCTGCACACGAGGCGTGGGATCGGGAAAACCTGGGATATGAAAAGTGAGATCTTCCAAAAGAAGGGAAAGACTATCTTGGAATGTGTCGCCTTCAAGTTTAGGGAAAGTTAGCAATGATTTCTTAACGACAGTTGAAAAACTGAAGGGCTCGTTTTTTTCTAGGATCGTGCCGGCAAGATTAATTATGGAGTAACTGTAATTTGGATGAGTGAACGTGAAATAATTCCAGAGTTCTGTAGGTTGCACAAGCTGTTCAAATGAAAGAGGAAAAAAGTCGCTATTGTTATTAATAGGAGACATAGTTCCCGAAATAATACTACGTTGCTTTAAGGCGAAAGTGGTAGGTATATCCAAACAAATCCGAGTATTACAGTTACTCCCTTTCGCATCAACAAGTCCAAGGCAACCAACCATACAAAGCTGTCCACTAGAAGATTTCCAGATTCCTTCGGTGGCAAGCGACATGTTGTTGACACCGGATCTCTTTGCCGCATTGTATCGATTCTCGGATGGAGAAACCGCTCTAAAAACTGCAGATACCATAGTGGAGCCAGAATTACGTTTACCAGCTGCTTGCTCACAGATAACATCCTGCATATAAAGTTTAACATCTTGAAAGCTTCCATGCGTCGATTTGATTCTCTCATCCGACAAAAAAGGACCTAATCGACTGCAGAAATCGTCGGTGCCGTTACACCTCCAATTTGGTACAACGGATAAAGGTTTATCCCTAGTAACTTCTTCGAGGATTTCGCAGAACCTTGTCCCTTTGTATACAGTAATGACATTATTTGTCAGATTATCTTTATACGGGTATGGATCGCATGCTTTGGATACAATATGTTGTGAGCCAAATGTGAACTTCGCCGAGCTACCCAACTGTGACGATATGTGAACCACATCAAAGTATTTAGGATTCGAATCACGGTTCAAACTTCTTAACTCTCCGGTGATCATCCTATTTGTTAAAGTGAATGTCAAAGGATAACGAAGAATCAGCAGAATTTGATCATCTTCCGACATAGGTACATCACTAGGATTTTTCATCCACTTCCATGGATTAGCAGGATCAGTTTCTCGAGTCGGAAGCATAGTGTTCCCCAACAAACACAACACCCTCTCCCCACCGTTTCTCTTCGATTCCGAGTAAACCCCTTGAAAGGGAATCGTAAGCTGAGAATGTCCAGGCCATAACCGAAAATCAAGATTCCCATCACCATATAGACTCTCCATAAAACCACCATCTCTAGTAATTCCCATCGCCATGAAACCATTTACAGGGATCGACTTCTTCAACCGATGAGCATGATCAACATCCGTTACTCGAAAAGACACCAATTTCATCGGACTACTCCGATCTCCTCCCGGTAACATCCCCGGCGAATCCCCATCATCAAATGGCATAATTGGAAACTTACCATCCTCCTGAACCCAATCCCCATTAACAAAAGAAAACTCCTTTTTCATCCCAACAACACCACTATACCCCAACCTCAATTCAGAAGCAGAAGCTAAAACAGACACACATTGTTTCTGAACTTCATCAATTCTATCATAGTTATAGCTTACATGAGATCTCTTATCACTATCAAATCTATACATTTCCTCAGGAAGTTGTGAATCAGCTACAACAATCACCAATAAAACACAGAGAAAACACAAACAAAATGCTGAAACTGAAAATGGTGATTTCATGATTCTAACCGACCCAAGAAAAAAAGTCAAAACTTTTCTTCAGGGATTGACTTAACTAAGAGACCCAGTTGCTTATTTAGTCAAATTTCATTGAAATTTCAATTTCATTGCATGAAATTCAATCAGGGTTTATAGTATGAAAGAAGATCTAGAATGAAGAAACAAATAGCATAACAAACCTGAATGAGGAACAGATCAAAGTAGAGTTTTTTGGGATGATTGAAGATGTTGAAGAAATTTGAGGGATTTGAAATTGGAAATTGGGGGTTGACGATGGAATGAGAGAAAGTGAAGTTTGAAGTTGAAGTAAAGTTTGCTTCTCTGGCTGGTTGGTAGTCCAGATCCAGAATAATTAACTTCTCATTTTTCATAAATTAAATGTAAATTAAGATCTTCATTAGAGTGAAAAATAGGGTTTTTTTATAAATAAAAAAAGGGTATAAATTGGATACAAAACAATTGTATTAATCATTATTATTAGTACATAAGAGAGTTTGAATTATGTATTTCAAGGCTTCTAATCAAATTCAAGGTTTTCCTCAAGTTGAATGGAACATTGATCCATTGGAATATGTTTGTCTGAAAAGTCAAAATATTATCTGTTTTCGGATATGTGTATTCGAACTCAACACATTGCATATTTAAAATGGTTTACTCGAATATGTTTGTTTGAAAAGATCAGGGGAGTTTTGCATGTATATCTTTGAATAAATCTCATAATTTAATTTTATAGGATTTTCGGAAATACATATCTAAAACTTGTTAAATATATTGACTGCTTGATTTTGAGTCCGAGAAAGTAATTCAACTCCCCCCATTAGAATCATCTCAAATTCCCTTCTGCATTAGCTCAGAAAACTCCTTGACCAATTTCATGTTAGTGGAACCAAATATGATATCGTCAACATAAATTTGAACTAAAAGTATGTATTTTCCTCGAAGTTTAATGAAGAATGTTGTATCTACCTTCCCTCTAGAGTATCCTTGGTCAAGTAAGAATTTGGTAGGACGTTTATATTAAGTCCTAGGGGCTTGTTTGAGACCATACAAAGCTCATTTTAACTAATAAACATGATTAAATACTCATGATTTTCAAAATTGGGAGGTTGTGAAACATAAACTTCTTCGTTAGTAAATTTGTTAAGAAAAACACTTTTTGTTGAGAATAAGTGTGAGGAAGAAGTTTCACATTGGCTAGAATATGTAAAATTGAACATTATATAAGTGAGAGAACCCACACACCTATCACCTTAAGGTTTTAGGTGGATATGTGGTGTATCTCTCACAAAAGTGTGTCTCAAGTAGGATCCCTCCTCGGAATTGCCCTCCGACATTGGTATCATGAGTCTTTGGTTTCGAGATAGAGACCGACTTACTTGTATCGAAACACTTCCCGCAAATGATGGTTAAAAGGTCTTCCGTTGAAGAGTGCCAACGGTGATACAACTGTATGTAGAAGAGAGAGGCTTCACATGAGGGAGAGCATTGTGACTCACACTTGAGGGGGAGTGTTGAGAATCACTCACATGAGGGGGAGCATTGTGACTCATACTTGAGAGGAAGTATTGAGAATCAAGTGTGAGGAAGAAGTCTCAAATTGGTTAGAAAATAGGAGATTGAACACTATATAAGTGAGAGAGTCCACACACCTATCACCTTAAGGTTTTAAGTGGATATTTAGTAATAATCGTATCACCTCGAGGAGGGCAATCGAAGCATAAATTTCCTCAAATCAATGCCCTCCTCTTGGTTATATCCTTGAGCCACTAGTCGAGCCTCGTTTCTAGTTACCACCCCATGTTCGTCCAATTTGTTCCTAGAATCCCACTTGGTGCCTATAACTTGATGATCTTGTGAATGAGGAACAAGGTCCCATATGCCGTTTATTTCAAATTCATTTAACTTCTCTTGCATGACCATAAGCCAATGCTAATCAATTAAGGCCTCTTTTGATTTTTTAGGTTCAACTTGAGACACAAATCCAAAGTTATAACACAAATTACTTATCTTAGAGCGAATAGTTACTCCTTTAGTGATGTGCCCAAGAATGTTGCTGATTGGATGATCCTTGGAAGTTCTCCACTCCAAAGGAAGATCGTCCTCTTTATGTTGATTTTCATCTTTCTTCTTTTCAGGATAGTCATCTTCCTCCTTCTGAGATTACACTAAATCAGGTTAATCAATTTCTTCTTCAGTGTCCTTGAGTATGTCTTCCGTAGATGCTCATGTACCATGAAAAGAAATATATTTCCCGGCATCTTTCGAGCAAGACTCATCAGAAGTAACATGTACCGAATCTTCAACTATAAGCAATTTCTTATTATACACTCTATAAGTTTTACTTGATTGAGAATATCCAAAAAATATACTTTTATCGGCTTTCGCGTCATACCTTTCAAAGTTATCCTTACCATTGTTTAAAAAAACCATTTGTATTCGAAAATATTAAGATGTGATAAACTTAATTTTCTACCTTTTAAAAGTTCACAGAATGTTTTAATATATGACGTATAAATATTCTATTTAAGATATAAAACGTTGTGCCAACGACATCACCCAAAAATACTTAGATAAACAATTATTATTGAGCATTGTTCTTGTCAGCTCCTCTAAAACACAGTTTTTGTGCTCTACAACACCGTTTGAGTAATATTTAAAAACTGTTGTCATTTTCACAATCACTTTTTGTTGTATTTTTTTCAAGGCTCATTATACCAAAATATTAGATCTATTTCACAGTGACTTTTTCAAAACTGTTGTTATTTTTTATTTGGTCAGTTGAGTATTATTTTATTCTTGTTTGAGTGCTTCTTGTTCATTGTTTTTTAAATATTTCTTTTTAGCTTACGTGCCGTTTGGGATGAAAACATTTTGGTGCTGATTTCTTTATAATAATTGAAGTCTATGGTTTAGCTTGGATGAATATATTTTTGGTGTATATTTAAACAAAAGTCTTCAATGTGATAGGGAGTATTTAAAAAATTCTAGTTATTGGATGACAACTAGATTTACATTCATATCTTAAATCAAAAGCCCTCCCATATACTATTGATTAAAACTTTTCAATATCTTTATCATAAAAGTTTAGTATAAGCTGCATACAAAAAAGTTTAGTATTACCTTTTCTACCCAAAGAAAATATTAGTACTATACTTCTAAGTTCTAGTAATTGCAAAATCTTGATTGAAGCATTCTTAAATTTAACAAAAATTAGATTAAACACTTACTTTACTAATTAGATTAAACTGACTGTGCTCTTGTGGGCTATAATAATTTGCTGCAAGTGAATGAAATTTCTTAACAATTGATTGCTTATGAATCATAACATAAATCCTTATTAAGCTAAACACTACACTTGATTTGAGTCAAGAGTATAGAAGGGTCCTACAAAACCATGTTCCCCATTGAACCAACAGATCTTGCAAAAAGTCCCACACTCAAAAGAATGATGAACTTTAACTATAAATATATAAAATACAATACATATCTTTGTACACCTTAAATAGAGCATTACAACAAACACAAATATAGCCAACATTATTTGAGAAAAAGAAACATGGAAAATATATACTATGTACTTATAAAATGCTTTCTTCTTCCAATGATCACAACATTGTTGATCATTTTCAATCTACGGGGATCTAAATTCTCTGCAATCAAGAATTCCCCGCATAAATATTTATAGAGATGAGTCCATTTCAAACATTCGGACGATAATCCAAATCTAAATGAGAATCAACTCAAAATGTTTAGGCTATTAAGGGAGTTTCCTCATCTTTAGAAGATTTGTCCTTGTTAGAATTGGACAAAAACCCAAATCCACAATCAAGCTCTCTCAACTTCAACAACAAGTAAAGAACAATCCCAACAAAGAACCCTAAAGCAGCACTAGACCCAGTCAAAGAAACAGCAGCACAAACAAACATAACAAAAGATTCTTCTTTACTACTCATATCCTTAGAAGCCATAGCCAATTCAATCCCAGCAAACAATAACAACACACCAAGTATCCCAATAGGAAACTGACCCAAAATCCTCCCAAAAGAGTTCCCAAAAACCAAAGCAAGCAACAATTTACCAATCCCAAGAAACACAATTGAAGCACCACTCCTACCTCCAAACCTATACTGACCAGCCAACCCTCCTGCCCCATGGCAACATGGCATGGCACCAAACCAACATCCAACAAAATTCATCACTCCAACACTCACTGAAACCTTCGTAACAGAAGCTTCTCTCTCCGGAAACAAGTCTCCGGAGAGTTTACAAACCGCAATAACCGAATTCAAAATCGATAACGGAATTTGCGGTATTGCAGCTCTCACAAATCCAACTTTAAAATCATCCCATGTGATTCTAATCAACTTAATCCTAGAAGGACCGAATCGCAAATCATGAAAAATCGAAGGATCGCGAATAAAACACAATATTAGTCCAAATACAAACACAATCAAAGCGGACGGAATCATCGATAGAATATTCAATCTTCGACGAATATTATTTCGTCGAAGATTATCATCTCTCTCCTCATTTTCATCTAGCTCATTTTGTTGTTGTTCTGAATGATTGTCCTCACCAGCGCCAGTGGTGAGGACAAGAAAAAGAACAGCAACGAGAGCTAGAGCCAGTCCGTCCAAACTAAACCAAGGACGGACTGGACCGGTTTTGGAAGAACCGGAAGATAAATCCTGCTGGTAGCGAATATATTTAATGGCGGAGAAAGCGAACTGAAGTCCCTGAGAGAGCTGAACGCCGCGAACTACCGGGAGAGGGAGGTAGCGGTAGAGAAACGACATGAGGCCGGTAATTCCGAGGAAGAGGAGGACGGCGGCGACGGATAAACCGGCGGCGGAGATTTGAGGAATTGTGAGAGGTGGCGATTCGGAGATGGCGACGGCGGCGATGGATTTCATAGGCTGGACTGGCATGGGGAGGCCGAAGAAAAGGCCGGTGAGGATGTTGTAGAGAGAAGTGAAGATGAGAGTGGTTGTGAGATCGAGATTGTTGACTAGTGATAAGGCTAGTACGATTGGGATGTAGGTTCCTAAGTCGCCGACGGCGCCGGAGAGTTCGGACCAGAGGGAGGTTTTGAGTTTGAGAGTTGAGGGGAGACGGAGGAGACGGAGGAGAGGTGGTAATGTTTCCGGTGGTGGTGGTGGTGGTGGTTGGTCGTTGGAGATGCCGTGTGCCATGGTGGTTAGGAGGTTTAATTAATTGATGTGGTTGCTTGGAAGTTTAGTAGTGTTGGTATTAGTAAATGTAAGCAACTATGGAGTGGACAATGCTTTTTGTCATTACTATATTACATATAAATAGATATTTATATTCTTTTTAAAAAAATTCCAAATAATTGTGTTTAAGACAAGATACCTCAAATAGTAGATGAAGAGGTTAGATAGTTGAAGGATGTTAACTGGAAAAGGATCACCTTTGCCATATTTTTCTGCCACCTCTCCTGTCTTTATCCAATGGTTGAGAATTAATTAAGAATAAATATATAAAAAATTCTAATTTTGAAAAGAGATAAAAATGAAGATGAATGGTCAAGATGAGAGCAGAAGAGGTAGCCACACCAAAAAGGCTGGAGAGGATCCAGATCCATGTTAACTTCATCAAAGAGATAATGTATTGCATCTAGATAGAGAATATAATAATGGTTAGGAAAACTACAATAAATGGAGAATATGCATATACTTCGCCGATATAATATAGGTCATGCCTAAAGGATTTGCAATTCTTATCGCGCATTGACAATTTTATCAACGAAGCTTTAAGTTGCAAAGTCTTAAGTTTTATAGTCATGAAATCGAGGTATAATTAAATTAAGATGGATTTGTTGAACACTTCAAAAATGGCATTCACGACAAACACATGCAACTAAAACTACGAAGTGATGTCTTTTGGCCTAAAAATGTAAGTTTGGCGTAAGGTATACTTTTTAACCATATATATGGTAGAAAAATGAAACTATACATATACAACATGGTTGTGAAGATGGAGGATGATAGCTCTTGCTACTAAAAATTGGAGAAGATCACATGCTTAATCACAAAGTACAATATGATACTGAACCCATCCAAATGCTCCTTCGAAGTCAGAGCACGTAACATAGAAATAGAAGCAAAATCACATAAGTTATATGATATCATTAATATGATAATTAGGACGAGCATCAAATAAGTACAACAACTTATGAAAAAAATAGTCTTTTTGTCAAGATTTCTCTCTTGTGTGGGAGATAAAGCTTCCCATTTTTCACAATCCAACAGAAAAGAGAAAGATTCAAGTGGATCTTAGAGTGTGAATCATCCTTCTAAAAGTTGAAAGTGTTACAATATTACAATATTCACCACCAATCTTAACCCACCCCAAAGTAAGGCATCTCATTGTATTTAATCCATGAATGAACCTTCTTCTTCACGTAAGTGATTAAAGATTTAACATGGAACTATGTAATCAACTTCTTCTCTGGTCTATTGATGGGAGTGTATTTGCAAACACTCTGATTCTCAAGGTAGTGACAATCATAAGTGCGGGTTTTTGAGGTCATAAAAACTTCTTCAAAGGACACTTGTGTTAAAGGATAATTTTTTTAAGGATTTGTGACCTTGTAATCTAACGACAAATGATTCATATCTAAGTGGAATGAAAATCAGTATGAGTGGAATACCAAACTATATGAGTATTCTTGATAGACTCACTTATGTGATTGTGAAACTTAGGTTGGTTTCTATGAAATTTTGAGGTAGAATTCTTAGAGTCTTCACTAAATTGGTAAAGACATGCATGACAATTAAAGCACAAACTTATAGAATACACAATAAGAAAAGGTTAGGTGCGCTTTTGCACTACTACTAAAAGTCATATGAACAAATGATCAGAATCGGAGACGGCCGGAATAGAATTCATTGTTGTTATCAGCCATCTCGTTGGGAGTTTGAGAGTATCTTTGATCTTCTGATATCGGGATGATGGATGAAGATGGGGAAGATATTTCCCACAGACGGCGCCACTAATATGAACAAGTGATCAGAATTGGAGAAGGCCGGAGCGAACAGAGGTCCTTCGAGCAATGTTGATGTTGAGGAGGGGTGGTGTACCTGCAAGGCACTCTGATGCTAAAGTAAGCAAATGATCAAGGAAGATGATATAAAATATTAGGGTTTTGAGTGTAAGAAAGTGATACATTGCTCTCAAAGATATGAGGGTTTATATAATGGATATAGGAAGATTCTCATTGGTCGCTATATTTGGACCGAGATACGCGGATCCGCAAATATAGTCGTTCGAGCTGACTAGGTCAAGACCAAATAGATGTGCTCGTAACTAGCCGTTATGTCGAGCACGGGCGACATAACAGGCACAGTTTACGACGCGATAAGTCGTGGATTAGCTCGATCTGTGTCGAGCAAAGAATATGCGATACAGGCAACTGGGAGCCCTGAATACGTCGTTGAGGCCTGACAATTCATTGTAATTAGGGGAGGAACGACCTGCCCTGAAGCTTTCGGACAGTCCAGAACAAAAAGTATTTATCACCACGGTTAAAAAAAGGATATCACCATAATTAATGGTCTATGGTAACAAAATGTGTGATAGAAAGTGCATTACTTTCCACCAGAGGCTAGTGACCGAGGTGAAAAAAATGAATAGTGCACTATATTTCACCACAGTTGGAACTTTCAACCGTGATGAAATGTCAATCAACTCACTTTTCACCACAGTTGGAACTTTCCAACCATAGTGAAACGTCAATCCGACCAATATTTCATTATTGCCTCATATTTTTCGAATATTTTCTTGGATTCTCTTTAGAGAATTATTTAAATTTCTCCTCATTTGATAAATTATTTTCGGTGGTCAAACAACCATTAGTTAATCAATCCTCTTTGAAAAAAAATTTGAATTTCTTTTTGTCTGAAAAATTATTTAGAGTGATCATTGTATAATAAATAGTGTATTTCTAGACCGACTATCTACTGCACAATTATAATCGCATTTGTATTAAATTATAATGTTTTATCTTAGAGGTGTCGTAGTAAATAGTCTGTCTTGCACAATTTTAAACAATATCACAAAATATCTTACCTATAAAAAATGAATTAAATAATTTATATTTTACAGAAAAAAATTATTACATGGTGTATAACTTAAAAAATTAGAAATCAAATTATAATTATTCAATTTTATATACTTTTCAACAATCAACATTAGCTTACATCATGCCCCATTATGTAAAATCGAAGCAACAAACTCTTTGAAGTAAATAAATACTACTAACGAGATGAGAAGTAATGGTTGGCATGTTAAGCAAATAAATACATAATTAAAAGGAAAGTGAGTGGGATTGGCATGTTAAGCAAATAAATACATAATTAAAAGGAAAGTGAGTGGGATGATTAAATAATAAGAAATTTCTTCATCTATTTAGTGAGTTTTTCCAACACTCTTGAAAAATTAAAAATATTCTTCGTAAGTTCACTTATGAATTAAGTTTTCTAGATGAATTCGTAAATGCATTTACGAATTCACCTTATTTTTGTACATTTTATTATTTTAAACATGGTTTAACACATTCAAGAAATATTTCGTAAGTGAACTTACGAATCACCCTACAAGGTGAATTCGTAAGTTAACTTACGAAACATTTCATGAATATGTTAAACCATGTTTGAAACTACTATGTTTTTTCACAATAACTCGGATTATGTTTCTGTTTTCAAAAATTCAATTAAAGAGAAAAATTGTTATAACAGATTAATATACGCAATATCTATATACGCAAATCATGTAAATATTAATATGCTATAAATATTAAAGAGAAAAATTGTCAGAAATATCAAATTACATAAATTGTTCCGAAAAAAATGCGATCAAACAAAATCAACTAAAAACATAAAGGCTACTGGGTATGCCTAATCCTGACCCATTGCGCCCTTCTCTGCCTGTGTTAATGTGTTGCACGCTCTGCCTCAGCAACCATCCTCTCCACCACGGCAACTGCATCGGATCCGCCCCCATCGACAATCCCGTCTTCTAACGCCTCTTGTCCAATTTGACGGATACGCTGACAGATGGGCAGTGGATCAATGGCATGATCATCCTCGGCTTGCTCGTTTTCCAAGAGCTCCTCATCTGCTGGCCTCGGCGGACGTCTTGCAGCCTCCGATGTCATGTAAGGGTGCGACACTCTAAAGAACCATGTCGCGTACCCCTCCACAGAGTTCCACATACGGGATGCCCGCATCAAACGATACTCATCTGGCACGACATAATTATTTTAATCCTGGAAGACGTCATCTAGAGCCCTCCGTGTCATGGTGTCGGAAGTAGCCTGGAAAGGAGATCGAGATATCATCTACACAAAGCCAAACTGGCGCATACACCACTCAGGCAGATATTGGACCATTATGTTAGACCCACATACTAGCCACCCAAAGTATAACGAGATGGTATCGAAGGGGACAACCTCCTTGTAGTCCTCAAATGGGGTCCAGTTGATGTCGTCGTGGTTGGTGCGATCAAGGAACACTCGGTAAGGAACCACATTATCTTTGCCCCTGTTGAGAATAAACCTGGCAGCCCTGGGCATGAAGCCTTGATAGTCGGCATCCACAGAGTAACCATGGATGCAGTGAAAGTACGATATAATCCAGCTCTGCATGAACAAAAATATAATGTGTATGTACAAATCAATTAAAACTAATTAAAGCTTATCGTTAAAATAAAAATGTACCGTGAGGAGTATGCACGAGTCGGTAAGCGCCCTAGCCCTCTATCTAGAAGATTCATTCAGCTTCTGGTAGAGGTAGGTAAGAACAGCGGCACCCCAGTTCCAGTCATAAACTATAGAAAGGTCTGTAAAATATCTTAGGTAGGCCACGTCGGTGTAGTGGTCACTCATGTCCACAAAGACAGATGTGTCTACCAGGTACATTAGAAAATATTGTATGGAACAACCCCGGTGAAACTAAACAAAAATATCCTCCGCAATAGGCTCCTCAGTTGCCTGTTCAGTTCTTTTTGCAAGAGCTGCTTGACGGAGATGGTCCTCATATAACTCCTTTAGGTAGGAGAATTTCATGTGCGCCCCGTTTGTGGAGTCGCAGTTCGCAACAGCCCTGTATGGATCAACTCCCAGATGCTCGACCATCAACTCAACCGCCTCAACTCTGGTTATCTTGGAATGGTTGAGTAACCTGACTCTGATAGGTAGTCGGAGCAAGCAGGCTACATCGTCGAGGGTGATCGTCAATTTCCCAACTAGAAAGTGGAAAGATGACGTCTCCCTATGCCATCTCTCAGCAAAAGCACCCTGCATGTCGTGCTAATGGTACCGTAACCAGTACTGAATAATCCAGCAAGACCGGATGCAAGGATAGCACTGTGGAACCACCGAGTCTTTGGAACATATAGTTCAAAGATTTTGCCGGAGTGGTTCACATGTTTCAAGGCCTTCCTTTCTTGAAACATAAGAATCAAACGAAAATAAATAAATAAACGGACAGTATACGAACTTAAACAAAAATAAATAAATAATACGAACGGACAGTATACGAAAATAAATAAAAAAGAACGGATAGTATATGAAAATAAATAATACGAAATGTAACGATAAAAATTATAATACCTCTCCTTCCCAGACATAACGGGCAATATAGTCTTGATAGTAAATCAAGAGGGATCTGTCATATGGCCCTCCTGGATAGCCAACGTCCTCCACCTCAACATTTTTTGCGTCCTGGGCATCCTCCGTCGGCACCTCTACCTCTGGTACCTCCTCCTCATGTGCACGAGAGAAAGACGCCTCATGCAGACGACTCCTCTGAGACAGTGCAGAAGGTGATGTTATATCAAGTTGTGCCCTTTGTTCCCTTTGTGCCCTTACTCTTAGTTCTCGCTCTCGACGAGCCGACACTGTCTAGATTTGCCTGCCATGTCTCAAATGTGTCTGGTTGTCATTCTCGATCATTTCCTGAAATAAACGATTATATTTTTAACATACTAATTTAAAAACAAATCAGACAAAATTTCGCAAGCTAACTTGCGAATTCACCCATCCTGGGTAAATTCGCAAGTTCACTTACGAAGTCTTTCCTGGTTCACTTTGCAAGTTAACTTGCGAAATCCCCTTCGTCCAGATTTCTTCAAAACCAAAAATTCAGACCAAAAACTCCCAAAATCTTATTTTCCCTACTACATTATCCTACTATAACATCATATACTATTAAATTTCTATAACCTAACCTAATAATCTAATAAAAATTCAGAAATTTGAATAGAAATTGATTTAGAAAACTTACACAAAATGGAGGTTGTAGTTGATGTTTGAGGAGTTGGAATGAATTGAAATGATGAGTTGAACTTGAATTGAGTGTCTTTGAAGTGGTATAAATTACAAAGATTTGAAGTAGAGGGGTTGAGTTAGGGTATTTTGAAATGAATGGTACTGGGGATGTGTCTGTGTGTTTTTTAAAACAATACGCAGACTTCGTAAGTTAACTTACGAATTTCTAAAATAAGGTGAATTCGTAAGTGAACTTGCGGATTCACCTTATTTTAAAAAAAAAAAGGTGAATTCATAAGTGCACTTACGAATTCACCTTATTTTTTAAAAATCTTAAATTATTTCGTAAATTCACTTACGATTTTACTTTATTTTATGAATTCGTAAGTTAACTTACGAAATTAAAGGATATTTTTAGTTTTTCACCAAAGATGAGGAAGAAACCCATTATATGTGGGAAGAAATTCTCCAAATAATAATGTGACTTGATAGAGAAGCTATTGAGATCTATTGCGTCGTTAGTTATAACAGTGACAAACAGATTTGGATTCGATTGGGGTGTGACTTCTTTGGTTGTAAATAACGGAATCTAGATATTTTTGTTTTCCGTGTGAAACTTCTGTTACGTATGGGACATGCATACCATGATGAATTGATGATGTAGTTGTAATAGTTAAACAAATATTTGGTGTGCGCATGTACACGTGGATGGGATATTAAGGATTTTAGCTACTTGGTTTTCAATAGTGGGAAACTATATTTGAGTTATTGGATTACAGTAGGATGTTTCAATTGAAATTTTCAGATCTATAAAAAGTGTCTCATTTATATTATTTGTATTATTTTTATGTCTCAAAATAATTGTTTTTTTTAAATATATCAATATAATATTTAATTATTTTCTTTCAATACTACTCTTATTATCAGTGTTTTAAAAATTGGATCGGTCGATTGGACCGGTCGAACTGGAAACTGGTCAGGTAGTCGGTTTAGTTCAATAGTTGAATCGGTGATATCGTTGAACCGGTGAAAATCGGAAAAATCGGTGGTTCAACTGTATTTTTTATTTTTTTTTACTCAAAACTTTTAAATTTTTTTAAAAATATATAATTTAAATTTTTTATTCATTTTGATTATTTTATTAAAATATTATATTTAAATAAAAAATAAAATTAATTAATTATATTATTGACAGAGAAAATGTTGTTGATGCGGTTGATTTTATAGATAATTTTGATATAGAAGAAGGATATCTTAATATTGAAATAATCTTTACTCCTTGAAACTAAATAGTAGATAATAAAATTATTTTGTTATAAATTATTCAATTATACTATGTTGTAATTATACTTTGTAATTTTGTACTATTTTATTATATATGATACCTATATTTAAAATTTAAATTTAAATTATCAAATTGTAAATTTATTTATGATATGATATTTTCAAAATATTTAAAATTTAAATTTAGATTATCAAATTGTGAATTTATTTATGATATGGTATTTAAAAAAAATTAGTACTAATTATATTTTGCAGAGATTGAGTCATCCGATTCGACAAGTTTTATACTTATATAGTTTTGTTATAAAGGCCGATTTATTCAACTAAGTTATCCGATTTAATCCGGTTTAGTCATGCGGTTCGACCAGTGACCCAGTGGTTCGACCAATAAATCAGTGACCCAGTACCTTCACCGGTTTGATCCCCGGTCCGGTTTTTAAAACACTGCTTATTACAACACATGTATATCCATATTCTTTCTCTAACTTTATGTCATATTCTCTCATTTTTTTAAAAGTTGATTAAGGATATTTTAGTACAAATATACAATTTTATCATTAAAATCAATACATCCTGTCATTTTCTTAAGAACCGCGCATTGAACATGACTACCAAATCCAAAATGAGTGTTGAGGTTGTTATAAGTCAAATTGAATCTCCTGCAATCCGTAAAAAGTCGCATTCACACCGTTAGATCATTATCAGCCATTGAATGTTGATTGCACGGTTAAGAAAAAACAGATTTATTCTTATATTATAGTTTTAAAACTGCCACATTAAATCAAAGCCGTCCAATTTTAAATTGGACGGCAATCAACACTTGAATGCGAGAAATGCGTGAGGCTTTAACTAACAAATGCATTTTTTTTATAAAGTTGATATTCAAAAATACAAATGCAGCAAGTTCATAAAACTTGCTGCTTACAAAATTCAGAAGTTCATACAAGACATAATAATTAAAGCATAAGCACGAGAAAAATCACTGCCACCGTCAATCTAGAACCCAATTCAGGGAAAAGAAGCTCCGAGACGAGGGCGCAGACTTAACATATAAGGCAACGTAAGCACGCTTGAGATCCTTGACAGCAACATTCTTAACATTAAATCCAACATTGTCACCGGGAAGGGCCGCAGTGAGAGAGCTTCATGATGCATCTCAACAGACTTGACTTCAGTTTGAAGTCCACTTGGAGCAAAAGTCACCACCATTCCAGGTTTAATGATACCAGTCTCAACCCGTCCAACAGGCACAGTTCCAATTCTTCCAATCTTGTAAACATCCTGAAGAGGCAACCTAAGTAGCTTGTCTGATGGCCTCTTTGGCTCAGTGATTTGGTCGAGAGCATCAAGAAACCCTTGTACCAGTCAAGATTTGTAGCGCGCTCAATCATGTTATATCCCTTTCCCAAATGGAATTTTATCTGGGTTATAGCCAGATACAATTCCTTCACAATTTCTTCATACCTACTCTTGGAGTAGGTGGGTGTAGTGGCGTCCATCTTGTTACAGCAGCAGATCATTTGCCTCACACCAAGAGTGAAAGCAAGGAGAGCATGTTCACGGGTCTAGCCATCCTTAGAAATACCAGCCTCAAAACCACCAGTAGTGGAATCAATGATGATAACAGCACAATCAGCTTGAGATGTACCAGTAATCATATTCTTAATGAAATCCCTGTGACCGGGAGCATCGATGACAGTACAGTAATACTTCCACAACGCAATATTTCTTAGTAGTTGCAAACTTCCACAACGCAATATCAATAGTGATACCTCTTTCACATTCAGCCTTAAGCTTGTCAAGCACCCAAGGATACTTGAATGAACGCTTGTTCATCTCAGCAGCTTCTTTCTCAAACCTCTCAATCACACGCTTGTCAATACCTCCAAGCTTGTAGATCAAGTGACCAGTGGTAGTTGACTTCCCAGAGTCGACATGGCCAATGACCACAATGTTAACAACAGAAAACACCACACAAGAGAAAACTGGAGAAACTAAGTGCAACAGACATAACAACCTCTTAATTTTTTATATCTATGTAAACCATGTTATACATAGGGCTGATCAATATTTCCTAGGCCCATTATTAATCACTGTTGTACAACATTTCAAACCTTTATATTTAACAATCCTAACTTTTCAATATGATACTACAAATCCTACATTTTTCCTTCTAATTATGCTAAAGCTAATAACCTTCATCCATGCAAGAGCACATACCTCCCTTAAAATGGTGAAACCGATCCGCATCTCTCACAAAAATCTCTCGGCGCACCTCCTTCGAGATAAATTTGACAGTGTCATGACAACTTTGGCACATATACAGATTCTTAGTTACCTTAATAGGCATTCCAGGTGCTGAGTTAATAAGTCCAAATGTAATGGCAAATCTCTCACTGTGTCCACAGAATATATCAGCCTTAGAAGCTACCATTATATCCGTACGACTACTTTCTAACCTTTGAGTATCAGCTTCCTTCATTTTCTTATAAAATCTCTCCAAAACTGCATTTATTTCCTTCATTTGAGGATGAAAGTTATCACCACTGAGAAAAGCGTGCACCGAGTCCTTGTTTTCCACCCAGCTGCATCCAGGATCTACTATTATCCCATTCTGTCGCATCATTTTTCTAACTTCTGCAACTTTGTCCCATAAATAGTTGTCAGCATATAGATTCGACAGAAGAATGTAATATCCAAGACTTGTTGTATCATCTTGAAAGATATGTTTAGCAGCTAGTTCGCCGAGTTCAACACAACGGTGGATTCTGCATGTGTTTAATAAGACTCCCCAAACTGCCGGGTCTGGTTTCATTGGCATTTTCTGTATGAATTCATAAGCCTCCTCCAATTTTCCAGCGCGACCCAATAAATCAACCATACAAGCGTAGTGTTTCAGATTAGGTTTGATAGAGTACTTATATTTCATGCTGTCGAAATATTCTAAACCTTCTGCTACCATACCAGATCTGCTGCAAGCACATATCATGGAGACAAATGTAATCTCATCAGGGACAACATTTGACTCTTCCATTTTTTTAAAAAGCTCGGTAGCAACTGTTCCTTTCCCGCGCTCAGCATATCCTGTTAGCAAAATGTTCCATGTGGAAACATCTTGATCACACGAGAAAAATTGTTTCCTCGCATATTCCATTCTTCCGCACCTTACATACATGTCCAAGATTGCATTAGGCATAAAACCGTAATAACTTACTCCAGTTCTCAATGCATGAGCATGGATCTCTTTTCCAGATGTCAAAGCTCCTATTCTTGCACATGCGGATAGGACACAAATCAAAGTAACCGAGTTCGGCTTTTGTTTGTGCATCATCTCTTTAAAGAACGACAAAGCGTCAAAACATCTGTTGTTGATCCTAAGGCCAAGGATGATAGATGTCCAAGATATAATATTCTTGTCGCGGATAGAGTTGAAAACTTCTAAAGCCTTGTCAATGCTTTTGCACTTAGCATACATATCAACAACTGTGTTTGCAACCATAGTACGAAAAATGAGCCCTGTCTTCTTGGCCACTTCATGAAGCTTTGTCCCCATATCTAAATCGCATAAACAAGAACAAGCAGAGAGTACAACTGCAATCGTAATTCCATCTGGCACGACGCCTTTCGCTTCCATCATTTTATATGTCTCAACAGCCTTCTGATGCATCAAATTGTTCTCGTAACCCGATATCATTACAGTCCATAACAACACATCTCTACGTTCAGTTTGAGAAAAAGCCTTTTCAGCTTCCTCAACAAGTCCAACAGATGAGTACATCTGAATCAACGAATTATAAACCGAAGGTTCTCTCGAAAACTTAGTTCTCATAACATAACCGTGAATCTCCCTCCCCAATCTCTCATCACCCATAAGCTCACAAGCAGTAATCACACTCGTCATGGTCATCAAATTGGGCTCAACCGGATGTTCAATCATCCGGCAAAACAATCTCAAACCCTTCAAATACTCACCATTCTCAAAATACCCAGCAATCATCGCATTCCACGAAATCGTATCTCTATAAGTCATCTTATCAAACACCAACCTAGCAGTAACAACATCACCACATTTCACATACATAGTTATCAACGCGTTAACAACATCAATATCTGACTCAAACCCAAATCTCAAAACATGAACATGAATCTCTCTACCCTTAACCAAATCCGGAAGACCACCACAAGTCCTCAAAACACAGGGAAAAGTATAAACATCAGGCCTAACACCAACCCACAACATCCTATCATAAAGACTCAACGCCTCATCAAAAAACCCACCTTTCGCATAACCACCAACCAACACATTCCAAGAAAACACATTCCTATCAGTCATTTTACCAAACACATACCAAGCGTCAACCAAATTCCCAAACTTAACAAACATACTCAAAAGTTCATTTCCAAGCTTAACACTCAAATGGGTCGTCATCATTAACTTGTTAACATAAGACCAAACCTTAGAACCTTCTTTTCTAGCTCTCTTCCTTTCACATAAACGTATCAAAACAATATAAGACTCTTCTTCAACTGAAATTTGAAGCTCGTGCATAGTATCTAAGTAGCTCATAGCCCTTTCCAAGTTCCCAATAAGGCATAATTGACAAAGATCATGGTTTGGATTGTTGCTACTAATGGAAGAAGTGATTGTGGCAGTGAAAGAATTTGGAATTCGAAAGTGTTTAAAAGGCTTAAAGTTGAATGTGGAGGTGAAAGTTTTGAACTTTGTGTTGAAGAAATTGGTTGAGATAATGGGGTGGTGGCACCTTTGAGGAGTGTGGAGTTGAGAGGGTTTAGGAAAGGTAGCCATAGGAGCATGTGAGGGTTTAACCAAAATGAAATGTGTTGTCGTGGGTGTTTCTAAACGTGCGCCAACTATAACCATAGTCTTATCCGAAACTTGGTTGTCTTAATTTTAATGTTGTTTTATGTTAAGTTCATGTTTATCTTAACAGAATCTAGGGCCTCTTTGAAAGGGCTTTTAAAAATTAAAAAATTATTTGAATATAATATTTTGTAAATATATCTTTAAAAACTCTTCATTATTTTTTAGATTTTAAAAATAAAAGACTGAAATAGGTAAATTGTGTTGTAACTTTTATTTTTTAATTTTTAAAAATTAAAAATAAAAACTATTTTAAGCAGACTCTAATTCTCTTTCCACTTCTTCTATTATCATTTTTAAAATATTATTTTAAATTTTAAATTTTTAGAAATATATTTTTGAATGTACTAATTCTTCATTTTACATAAAGATTAATTCAGAAATGCATCTGAGAAGGTATATTTCAGATATGTATATCCAAAAATATATGATACTACAAATAAAACAAAAATCAGAAACATGACGATAACACTAACTTGAAATTAAATTAAAGCACTCGATACATAGATAGTTATTAAAAAAAATTCAACATTACATATTATTATGAAGAGAACACTGCAACATAATGATTATATTCTCGTCGGTTCTTTGAATCCTCACATCTACTTCATTCGGACCCTTTGTCATAACGGTAAAAAATATTCAACATGACCTTTAAATCTTCATTTGTCTTTAGTTAAAAGTTTGTGAAATGTATGTTCTCTTTGCTGTCAAACGAGGGTGAACGATACTCGAGCTTGACAACTCTGCAATTTTCTGGAAAGGACAGAAGAGTATTTAGTTTGGAAATTAGATCTGCGAGGAAAGTTTCCTTGGTATCCTTAAATGAAAGTGGCAGCTTCTCGCCATTGAAATACACAACTACAAGGTGGGAGATACATTCATTCTCTGGTTTTAGTATGTTGTATAAAAAAATGGATTGAGAGACACCTTATTTATACAAGTATTGTGTCACTTTGGACTTGCGGATTTTAGTGTGTTGTGTAGAAAAAAAGTATGAAGAAATACCCTATTTAAATATCTAGAACTGATATGAATAAATGATCAGAATTGGAGACGGCTGAAATGGTTGATGATCCTTCGAGCAAGTTGACGTTGAGGAGAGGGTGATGTACCTGCAAGACACTCTGATGCTAAAGTAAGCAAATGTTTAAGGAAGAGGGTAGAAAATATTAGGGGTTTGAGTGTAAGAAAGTGATACCTTGCCCTCAATGATATAAGGGTTTATATAATAATCTTAGGAAGATCCTCATTGGCTGCTATATTTAGGCCGATATATGCGGGTCCGCAAATATAGTCGTTCGAGCTGACTAGGTCAAATTCGGGCGATGGCGCCCGTAACTAGCCGTTGTGTCGGGCAAAGGGAGTGTCACGGGCATAACTCTTGATGCGATGAGCAACGAATCTGCTCGACAGGCGCCGAGCAAGAGACATCGTGTGGGACGCGTTCCAAGCAACTGGCAGCCCCTAATGTCGGCACAGATCTCTATCGAAGGGTGTATCTCAAAGAACGTGACCTACTTGACAGGCGTTCGGGCAGTCCAGAACAGTAGCCCCCCAAGTCATTACGTCCGTGAAGGTGGCGACTTGATCAAAATCGTAAAGCCGAGGTCATTTTATTCGAGGAAACAAGGAATCGTTGAGGAAGCGAAAGGTTGGAGAATATGGAGGGTTTCGCTAGTGTGGCCTCGAGTCGTGTGCATTAATGGCTTGGCAGGCCTAGGGTGTAATGATGGATTCCCTAGGTTTTCTAGGCGCGTGCAGACCCACGTGCGGAGAGTAGGCTTATAAAAGGAGCGAAGACTCCTTACTTGTGGATTTTATTTCATCTGAATCTGCTCGCGTATGCTCGACTTCATCACCCATCACTCTGAGGAACCTGAGTCGCGTTTTCTAGAGTTTCTTCCGCTTCACGCTACCGCATTAGTGCTTGTTTCTCTGTTAGTGACGCTTTGATCACTTATTAAACGATATGTTTCTGAATCCTTGGTTCATTGGGTTAGGTTTGAAATCTTTGTCTGTACATAGAATGCATGCGGTTAGGGTTTCAGTTTTGGGGTTTTTGGAATGGCGGTGAACGGGTGCTCTGTCGTTCCATTACGTTTGATTATGTTGGAGTTTGTCAGTGCGTTCTCTTCCTCGAGCTGAGGATTCTCGTTTTAGATGATAATTTGTTTCGAGAGAGACTATTGATCGATGAGGTGGATCCTTGTTCATCCGAGCCCTTTCACTTGATGACTAGTGGAAGGGTGAATTTGACGTCAATGTCGAGCTCACCAACTTCCTCTGCTTTTCAAGTATTATGGCGGATATTGGTGAAGACAACTGTGAGGGCTCGAGGGGTTCCGAGCAAGAGTATTATGATTTTACTTCCTCTGAGGAAAATTCTTCTTATGCCATTCTAGGGAAGGAATCCCATCCGGTCGAGGGTCAGCTTGGGACAATTGCTCCGACCGGTAACCAGGATCTCACTACCTGGGTGGCTCCGGATGTTCATTTGAGAGGATCGTTCTTTACTACAGGCCCGAACGAAGTTTTCGATGACGTTGATTGGTATGATTCTGAGGGGGAAGAAGTGAACGAGGGAGAAAAACGAGAGGATTGGGCTGTATATATTCCTGCAGTTGAGCATTGGGTATGCTCGATATATGAGGAGGACCAAATCCCAATGTTCGACATTTGGTTCAGGGAGCTAGGGTTTTGTCTCCCCTTTACTGACTTGCAGGTGGCGGTGTTCGATCACCTTCATTTGGCTCCATCGTAATTTCATGCAAACGTGATCGCCTTTATCAAGGCGTTTAAGATCGTGTGTGAATACTTGGAGATAGGCGCTACCCTTCCCTTATTTTTTCATATATTCTTCCTTCATTGGGGGTTGAACAAGACGGACGGGGTGGTTCGATGGAGCTGGGTGTCATTTCGACAGTAGAATGGGAAGTTTTTCAAACCCTATCAAGTGTCTGTTTGATTCTTCAAACAGAAGTTCATGTTGGTCTGACCGGTCTCATAACGAGCTCTTTTTAACGTGTTCACAAGCACACATGCTGTCTGGGAGGATGGTTCCCCGAAGATGAATAGGCGAGGGGAGTGGGTGCATCAACTCGTATCTAAGTTTAACTTTCATTGGAAAAAGGAGCATTTCGAGCGAAATGATGATCGGTACGTGTGGGCTAAGGAAGAGCTGGAATCCGAGGATGTGGGTGGTCTTAGAGTTCTGGCGTCCTATGTCGAGGGACTTGCTCGCACCCAGCGTACTGATCATCATTTCATGGGAGAAGACGAGGGTTATGTCTATGATCCCATACTTATCAATGTGAGGGATCTCCTTCTTAGTGGAGATCCTAAGGCTTACTTAAATATGACTTCGATAATTCGATCTACCAAGCCGAAGACGAAGGTGAGGAAGATTGTGAAGTGCCAGGAGAACTTGTCAGAATGCTACAACAGGAAGAACAGGTTATACAGCCACACGAGGAGCCAATTGAGGTTGTGAATCTAGGTACTGACGAAGACAGAAAGGAAATCAAGATAGGAACAGGTCTTGAGAATAGTGTTAAACAAAGATTGGTTAAAATGATGCAAGACTATATTGAGGTTTTTGCTTGGTCCTACGAAGACATGCCAGGTTTAGACATTGACATTATGGTACACCGGCTACCAACAAAAGAAGGTTTTCTCCCTGTGAAGCAGAAGGTTCGTCGTATGTGTCCTGAAATGTCTGAGAAAATCAAAGTCGGAGTTATGAAATAGTTCAATGCCGGTTTCCTAGCCGTTACTTCTTATCCACAATGGGTTGCGAACGTGGTGCCCGTACCTAAGAAGGATGGTAAAGTGCGAATGTGTGTGGACTACAGAGATCTGAATAGAGCAAGTCTGAAAGACGATTTTCCACTTCCTCATATTGATGTCCTAGTTGATAACACTGCTCAACACAAGGTTTTCTCCTTCATGGATGGTTTCTCCGGTTATAATCAGATCAAAATGGCTCCCGAAGACATGGAAAAGACTACTTTCGTTACACAGTGGGGCACATTCTATTACAAGGTCATGCCGTTCGGACTGAAGAACGTTGGCGCCACATATCAACGTACCATGGTAGCTTTATTCCATGACTTGATTCATCACGAGATAGAGGTCTACGTCGACAACATGATAGCTCGATTACAAACTGAAGAAGAACATCTTGATCATTTGCGAAAGCTGTTTGATAGACTGAAGAAGTACAAACTAAGACTTAATCCTAACAAGCGCATCTTTGGAGTCAGATCCGGTAAACTCTTGGGATTTGTCGTCAGTGGTAAAGGTATTGAAGTTGATCCCTCCAAGGTTAAAGCTATTCAAGAAATGCCAGCTCCCCATACCGAGAAGGAGCTTAGAGGTTTCTTGGGATAACTGAACTACATTTCCAAATTCATTGCACATCTAACTACTACTTGTGAGCCAATTTTCAAATTACTATCAAGTAGTGAAATGGAACGATGATTGCCAGACAACTTTTGACAAAATCAAGGAGTACCTACAAAATCCTCCTATTATGATACCATCTACCACAGGAAGACCTCTTATCATGTACTTGACAATGTTAGAGAACTCAATGGGGTGTGTGTTGGGGCAACATGACGAGTCTGGTCGAAAAGAGTATACAATATACTACCTTAGCAAAACGTTTACCAACTGTGAAACAAGATACCCACAACTTGAGAAAACTTGCAGCGCTTTGGCTTGGGTTGCTCGCCGACTAAGACAGTATATGTTGACTCACACTACCTTGTTGATCTCTAAGATGGATCCGATAAAATACGTATTCGAGAAGCCTGCTCTCTCTGGAAGAATAGCAAGATAGCAAATGATCTTGACTGAATACGACATCCAGTATACTACTCAGAAGGCGATCAAAGGAAGTATAGTAACCGATCATTTGGCTCATCAAGCCATAGATGACTATCATTCTATGCACTTCAAGTTTCCAGATGAGGATATTATGTTAGTCACTAATTGCAAAGAACCAGGACCAGACGAAGGACCTGAACCGGGATCCCGATGGACCATGGTCTTTGATGGAGCCTCAAACGCACTTGGCAATGGCATTGGCGCCATTATTACATCTCCCACAGACAGACACACGCCTTTAACCGCCAGACTATATTCCGACTGCACTAACAACATGGCCGAATACGAAGCGTGCATCATGGGTATCAAAGATGCTATTGACTTAAGAATTAAATTCTTGCAAGTGTATGGAGACTCAGCTTTAGTGATCAGTTAGATTAAAGGCGATTGGGATACGAAACACCTAAATCTTATTCCATATCGAGAGAATATTCTCCATTGAAAAAAATATATTTTCTCTTAAAGTCTTGACCTATTTTCACTCCTCTATATATACTTAACACAACCACAAGCCAAGGACACGGATTGCTAGCCTCTTACAAACCCTAAAGTTCTCCAAAAAATTCATACAAACTTGCAAAATCGTGCTTCAGATTACAACCACTTTCCATCCGTTTCACTCATTCATTCATGTTCCTGAGGTTCCAAGAGTTCATATCAATCATTACACAAAGCCAGAGCCTTCCAGAATACGTTGTTCAAGTCACACTGGTTGGTAAGGTTTCCTTGAGATCGATTTTAATTTCCATGCATTCTTAACATATTTGAGGTGTTTATTCATGTTCAGGATGTCATTTAGAGCAGGTACAATGTGTTACATGTGAGTTTCAGAGCTTAGATCGTGTGATGCCATTGTTAAGGCATAAGAAGCTGTGAGCTTCGAACTCGTCGATACAAGAACTTTCAGGCTGTAAAAACACCACCAATCGATTCGCAGAGGTCGAATTAGGGGGTAGGGTCATTGTTTTCCATTTATCATGGCTATTTGTACAATTTTGATTTTGCAGGGATCAGAGAAGATGAAGTTGACCACCCTGGACGGTGGTTTGAACGTCTGACTCTGGTGGTCCAAGCATGGTGCAATCTGATTCGTCCATTCAAACATATAAGGACCCACGCGCGTGTTTGGCTTTTAACTTGATTTTCAAGTTCCAGAAGCACTATCTCCAGAAGCTCCACCGGACCCTCGTATCATCTCCAAGCTCCACAGTGGACCCCGTATCATCTCCGAAGCTCCACACGGACCTCGAGTATCATCTCCAGAAGCTCCAGCTTCTAGCCCTTAAGTATCCCTCCGCTAGCTCGGATGCCCGAGTGCTACCCACGTATGAACAACTTCCGTGCGAAAGAGGCGTGCCACCTCTGAAGCTCGATGAAACCTTTATTTTTATTTTTCTCCGATTAATTTTCTTTTTCTATTTTTCTTATTTCAATTAATTAATTAGTAATTAGGTTAAATAATTAGCTTAATTAGGATTAATTTCACAATTAATTTTCTTTTTCTATTTTTTCTTAATTAATTTAATTAGTTTAATTTAGGTTAATCATTTAATTTAAAATAAATTTCTTTTATTAATTAAAATAAATTAGAATTAGGGTTTCTGATTTACCCGATTTTCACTTAGTAATTAGGTTAACTAAAATCAAACCTTTTTTTTACTAACCTAAAACTTTTTACTAACTATTCTTCAAGCCTCTCTCGATTCTATTTTTCGTTCGACTATCTGTTTTCGCGCATATTATTGTAACTGCTTCCAGGATGTATAATTTTTCGCGTGCGTTTCTTTTATCATTATGTATCTGCTTATGGAATGTAATAGATAATTAGGATATTTACTTTCCGTACTCCTCAATTATGTAACTGCCCCAAAACAATGTAATAGCGTAAGACATTTACTTTCCGCACTTTACATTTCCGCAATTTATTTTCCGCACCTATTAACTGCTAGTAACTAGGCGTGTATGGAAAGATAAAAATCAACTTAGGTCGCCCTAATTCAAGATAAAATATCTGAATACAATACACTTTCTTCACACGTGCACTCACCTTAGGGTATCCTCTCTTGTTGCCTTACGAATAATGGTCATGTCCCTCAAACGTAGGGATATCTTAGCTAAGACGCTTACAAACACATCATCATAGTCCCTTCGATACAAAGATCATAGTCCCTCGATGACCCTCGATGTTGCCTACAAATATATGATCTCGTCCCTCGATTGTTGCCTACGAAAAGTGATGATCATCCCCACGAATATGCTAAGGTATCCCTACATGTTACCTTCTATGACCAGCCAATGTCCCTTCGAATGTTCCTCTACATCCAACGAATAGGGTTACCCACCAACTAATGGTATGGATAGCCTTATTCTAAAGGAAAGCAAAATAACACGGAAACGACCGTTCTGAGTAGGTAATAGACTCTTATTGCTTGCTCTATCAAAACACTTTTCACACCTCACACTTTCAAAAGACATTTTTAAACACTTTGTATACATTCCAGTGTGAATCATTACAAAGTCCTTTTCCAAACCAAAACATTTCCAAACACTTCGTATACATTCCAACGAGAATCATTACGAAGTCAAAGTGAAATTCCTTTTCAAAACATTTTTAAACACACACACTGAAAGCAATTTATAAAGTGAGCTAAGCAATTAAGAGCCCGTAGATAACTACGGATGGAAATGGTGCTAATACCTTCTCTTTTTATAACCGCCTCCCTTACTCAAAATCTAACGAAGGTCTTTTCCTGTTCTTTTCACCTTCCCTTAATTGGATAAAAGAAAAGTCGGTGGCGACTCTTGCTATCCGCAACAGTTGCGATCAAATGCAAAACAAACAAGTCAGTTCCCCCACCGTATTACACTGCGAATTCAAAACGAATTCAGAAACAACGAAACTAATTACACGCGCCTCACGTACACTCGTGTTTTCCTGTGAATTGAACTAGATCTATAGATATCAATTATTGGTAAACAAAGGTTGAAAATGAAAATAAAATAAAGGAGAGAAAGAAAGAAAGACGACTACAACAAACTTGTTGAGGAAGAAATTGTATATATTAAAATCTTACTAAAACCTTAGTTACAGAGTTGTTTATATACAAAAATATAAATTTTCTCGTATGCAATAGCAAAAATAAATTTAATAGCTAAGTTAGCAAAATAAACTAGGACCCTAAAAGCCAAACATATTTCTGGACGCAATCTTAGAAGCTTTTGTTTCTGACTAATACAAATACTTCTGAATATGAATTACATCTAACATTATAGATACTCCCTCTGGTCACTATTAAAAGCAAAAAAATGACCTTAAATCTTGGTCACTATTATAAGCAAAAGTCATTAACTTTTAGACTAATTGACACTTGTATTAATATCATACACTTAATTTAATTAAAAAACATTTAATATTGGTAGTTGATTCTTCAAATATAACTAAGGATATCATAATAAATTTTATTTAGATTGTACATAAAATCAAGAAAATTAATTACAGTTAACTAATTTTCTTAATATGTGTGTGTTGGTTGTGATTTTAAATAGGCTTAAAATCCAACTAATAGAAGAAAAGAATTCAAAAGGGTTCTTTGAAGTAATGTAATGTTTGGGTCGACCAGGGTACAATTGATTGCGTTTGCAATCAACTAGGAAGATAATTAGGCCTAGAAATATCAAAAGCCCCAAGTTACGTAAGTATGGCCTAGATCAATCGAACACATGTTTCTTGGAGGGAAAGAGAGTAAGAGTGGAGAACGTTGGTTCGTGGAGAGAAGTTGCAAGAAATACGTGGCGCGTAAAGGGATGAAGCCCGCCAGGAAGCGGTTACCATATATGTATTATAAATAAAACACTTAGTGCATTGTGTAAAAGGTTCAAACTTTTACATTTCTAACGCTAATAACTCAGAGTAACCAAGCGAACGAGCGAAATGAGTAAGGCTCGTATGTTTGAATCAACTTGCTTACTTTTCAACTATTTTAAATGTTATGTCATTTACCTTTACAATTTAAATATTTTTGTTTCTACTTTACCATTTTTACTTTATTTACTTTTGAAACCACACAAACATGTTGGACGTGAGGTCGAACACATCCTTTTCAAAAATACTTTGTAGAAAAACATTTGAAAACTGAAACATTGTACCAAGATTTCCTGATCGATCTCGCAAGTAAATTTTTTGGCAAGAGATCAGTTTTGTTTACCAAAATCCAGGATAAACAATTTGAAAGTAGTTATTTTAACTTATAACTAGTCGATAACCCGTGCTGTTGCACGGTGCCGGTCGAGAATTCATAAAACGTGGAACTAATCTTGTCATGTAACAGAAAATTTGTTTTTATGTAATTCAATAAAAGTTCATCTAATTCGGCCAAATTTAGTGTATCAAACTTATTTGACAACATTCAAAAATGTAAACTGAAAACATGATTGTGTAACAAAATAAGAAACTGTGATGACTCTTCAAAATAAGAAACTATCACGAGTCTTCGACACAACGCAACCACTTGGAAACGATGTTTTCAACTATTTGACCGCATAATAAATTATGCAAAAATTAGACAACATTTACTAAACAATTTATATTAAAGAAAATATTTGTTATTATGTACTTACCGATCAACAAAGAGATTGGAAAACTTCTTTGTATACAACATTTGTAGTGATAGATGTTGATACATTCATACTATCATGTATTAAGATCTTTAGACCACTTTTGCTTGTAACTCTTGAAATGGCTACATACAACGGCCATGATTGAATACGTGAGTAGCAAATACAATCCAACTGTATCAAGTGATCGACCTTGAGACTTATTAATTGTCATTGCGTGCGACACAATAATCGGAACTCTCTAATCAACTTAAATGGCCACGGTGACTCGGTGACATAGACATTCGAGGGATGTAAAAGATGTTACCAACATTCTTACCAGACATGATCTTTGCCTCAATAACGTGATTTGTCAACCTTGTAACAATTAGTCTAGTTCCGTTACACAAACCATCGTTTTGTCCAAATTCCTCATAAGCATTATTGGTGTACCAACCTTTAATCTGATTTTGTGATTTGGGACACCTGAAGTCCTAAGCTTGCTAAGAAATTCTGGAGTAAGACATTCATAGGCTTCGGTGTAACTTGTATCAGTTCTATCGATCGAATCAAAACTCAAATACTCTTTGTCCTCACCTAAGAAATGAGAAAACGCGAATCAATCCATAATGTTTTAACTTATAATTATAACCAGAGAAAATATAAAAGTGTCAATCAACTTAATCCAATAATAAATGTTTTTAACTTACTTCCCAATTTTAATATTTAATTTAAATTAAATTTAATCGTTAGGTTAAATATAATTTAAAAGTCAAGATTATAAAGTAAGTTAAGAACCTTCACTTTTATATATATATATATATATATATATATATATATATATATATATATATATATATATATATATATATATATATATATATATATATATATATATATATATATATATATATATATATATATATATATATATATATATATATATGCTGAGTGTGCTGTGATGAGAGGGATGGAGTTATAATAACACTTGTCATCATGTCAATCTGAATATTCGTCTGTATACGCAATCATTTCATTTCCAACATCATCACTGTTCCTCTTCGTGTCTTGCTAATATCTTTCTGCCTGCGGTTTTCATCTCACCCCTTTCCTTCAACAAACCATGGTATTCACTTTTTGTTGTATGTTTTTCTTCTTCTTCAACTTGTTCCATTACTTACTTTGATCTAAAACTTTGATTTTTCTTGGTTGTTCTTCATGATTTTGTGATATTCTTGTTGGGTCTTATGTTTTTGTAGTTCTTTCTCTTCAATTCATTGTTGAGACTTTAGAGTATGCATGTTGAGCTTGTGAAAATGACTTTAGAGGAAAGTGATTCATGGAGTTTAGGAGGAATAATTGGATCCTTTATTGACCTTTTTGTAGCTTATGTATTACTTTGTGGATCCACTTTTGTTTTCTTTGTTTCAAAATTTCTTTGGTTTTTTGGATTTTATATGCCTTGTCCTTGCAAAGGGATTTTAGGTTATAGGAATAGCTATCTTTGTTTTCATATGTTATTGTTTGAATGGCCTTTAAGGAAGATATGCTCCATTCAAGTAATGGCAATGAAAAGGTTTCCATTTGATTTGGTTTGGGTCAAGAAAGGTCATTCTTTAGACAATATCAATGAGAACAAAATGGTTGTTAATGTTGATGAGAAAACATGTGACAATAATAGTAATAGGATTGTTGAGTTGGAAGATGAGAGTTCGAGTTCAGGCCCGCGATTGCGGGAAATTGGGTATGATGTTAAAGGAAAGGGGGTTTTGAGTTTGAAACGTAGGTCCGGGTTTCGGCGTAGGAAGAGGAGTGGTTATGATTGTAGAAAAATCGATTCGGTTGTTCATAGTCATAGTTTTCAGTCTGATGTTACATTCACTTCCACGCCGTGTGATGGAAGCAGCCGCATAGTTAAAGATAGATCCAGTCACAGCTCGAATTCTGCGTCAGGGAAAGAAGAAAATTTACAATGTAAGTGAGAAATCTTCAACATAGTTATCGTTCTTTCGATGATTTTAATTAAACTCGAGTATAAGTTGAATCTCATTTTCTTACCGGAACTGTTTTATATTTCTATGTGTATATTTTTAGCATGCTGGATATTAGCTTATATAGTTTTAACTTGCTTATTTAGACGATGACCGGACGAGCCATGATTTGGACGAAAAAACATGTCACAGTTATGAATTCAATGCATCGATAATTGAAAGTCTGGGACAGGGAATATATTCATCGTCTTTGGAACACTACTCGAGTCCTAGTGCACGGAATAATGTTCATATTGTTGGAAATGAAGAGAGCCGTAACAAGATGTATGAAAACGCGCTTGAAGAAGAGAAAGCTGCTTACGCGGCTCTTTATCTAGAGCTAGAGAAGGAGAGAGCTGCGGCTGCTACTGCTGCGGATGAAGCCATGGCTATGATATTGCGTCTGCAAGAGGAGAAAGCTTTGATGGAAATGGAAGTGAGACAATACGATAGGTTGATTGAAGAAAGAGTTGCTTTTGATGAAGAAGAGATGAGTATTATGCAAGAGATTCTTATAAGAAGGGAAAAGGAGAATCTATTTTTGGAAAAGGAACTCGAAAGTTATAGGCAAATGTGTTTGGCGGGAAATTGTGAGTCTAAGTCTAAGTCGGCGGATGTACGGCTTAATGAATGGAAACAAAGTTCACCACTTTCTTTTGAAATATATGACGATCCACCGCAGACAGAAAGTGTCGTATCAAATGTTAAGGGAGATTTTACCGATACAGAACATGGAGAAGAGCTGGAGAAGAACACTAGACACAAGGATCAAGCGTGCGATGATCTGCATAGCTCTTTCTACGATACCGAGTCCGATGTTCTTGACGTTCATGTTATTGATGACAACATCGAACATAAGGAAAAGCAAACTGAGAATTTAAGTAGTGCTTCATTTAGTACTCTTTCAGACAAACTGATGAATACGCGTCTTGAACACGCAAGTTGTTCAGATGCTGACTCAAAATGCAAATCTATGCCTTTCGATACTGAAAGTGATTCACCGTATTTGGTTCATAATGAAAAGTTAAGGATCGACAATGAGATTGAAGTTCTTGGAGAAAGGTTGAGGACTGTGAAACATGAAAAAGAGAAATTGACTTTGTTTGCAGACAAAGGCGAAAACGAAAAAGGCCAGTTGAAGCTTTTGGATGAGATAGCAGCTCGTCTTCAACAAATTAAACAATTAAGGAAGCCTGCGCGTGGCGCATCCTTGCCCCCTAAGCCTGCGCGTGGCGCATCCTTGCCCCCTTCGTGGACTCAGGTATAACTTCGAACTTGTTTTCTGTCAGCAGTTAAATTTATGTATAACTCTTTCACATATTTCTGTTTGTCTAAGCATAATGCTATTAAGGGCCTGTTTGGATTGATTTGTTTAAGTATATCAACTGACATAATCACTTAATGATCTTTGTAGTACCAACACCTCTAATCAAGACATGATTACATTCAGTTACTTCTATTTTCTCAAGTTATTACCGTGTCTATGTGTCAGTATCGTGTCTGGTGTTCATATCTTAAATGGCCGATTTTTTTCTTTTCAGGTGAGCGAGAGGAAGCGGCGCAGCCAAAGTGTGACCTTGGAGACTTGTGAAAGCTCTTAAATCATGTAGAGTTTGTTAATTGACATGAGGTTTCATAGCCAAGCATATTTGTAAACTTGTAAATGCTATGTGAAATACCTCTTGTTGCCACTAGAACTCACCACTACTTCCTTTTATCTTGTATGTTTGAGAACTTTTAGCTTTATTGTAAATAAATAAATGTAATGTGTCATCATAGTCAAACTAGTCACAGTTGTTGCTTTTGCCTTTTTGTTGAAAAGCATGGAAGCCATAATTAGGTGTTCAACAACACCCTACACCCTACCCACCAACATGAGCTTTGTTTTTTACCACTATATTGAGACTACTTTTCTATCTTATAGATCCAAAATTGAGACTATAAATTTGGTCATTAAAACTCAGGTAATTTTTAGGGTTTGGTATTATTGGGAAAACTACGTTTCACATATTGATAATTAGGTCCATCCACCATTTATATTTACACACTAAATTTATTTATTGGGGATGTCTATGAGAGGGTGTAGGGTGTACTGTGAAAAACTTAAGTCTCGCATTATTAAAGATAGAGTCCACAAAAATTTATTCCAAATTTATTCCAAATTTTTTCTCACTTGTTCTTATTTTTTGAAATATTTGAGTGGAATCGGAAATATACTTTCGGTATGCACCATATTTTGAATTTATTTCAAATTTGTTCTCACTTGTTCTCACTTTATGAAATATTTGAGTGGAACCAGAAATATACTTTCGGTATGCACCATATTTTGAATTTATTTCAAATTTGATCTCACTTGTTTTCACAATTTAAAACCAGAAATATACTTCCAGTTTACATCCAACCCTTTTCAACGTGATTTCCACAATATAGGGTGCTAATCAGAAATTTATTTCCGGTATTCCGGGGGAAAAATGGAATTTCACAGGATTGGGTAAGAAGGACATGAGGTGGGTTAAGAAATTCACAAAATTTATATTGATGTCTCTTGTGACACCCCAAATATTTCAATTATTAAATAATTCAAATTTTTAATTAATTATTTAATTAGAAATTTAATTATTGTATTTTTGGAATTTTTGGAATAAAATAAGAATGGAAGTGTTAATGTGTGAGGTGCGAAGTGGAGGGTGTGAGGAGTAAAAGACTCTAATCGTACTAATTATTTTTTTATTATTATTATTTTAGAATAATAAAAGGAATAAAATAAAGGAAAAGAGGAAAAAGAGACATAATTGGAGGTTTTCATCATACGTACAATTGCGAAGAGGAGAAAGAAGGAGGAAAAGCCAAAACGTCAGAGTTCGAAGAATTATTACGAGGTAAGGGGTGATTTTATTCAATTATGATGCCTTATGGATTTTGGAATTCGATTGAATAGTTGAGTATGTTAGGAAACTTGAATTAGAAATTCTAGGTTTGTAGGATTATTCCTAAATGTGTCGAATTGTGCGAAATTGAACCGTTAGTAATGTTATGGAATTATTGGGGATGATGGAATTATGCTATGTGTCCTTATGTTGATGTGTGTTGGATGATTTTGGTGTGTTTGATGTATTAATTCGTAATTGGAATGAAGAGGAAAGTTGGAACACAGATGTCACAAAAGTTGCGAGTTTTTGTTCTCAGTCGCAGAACCGGTTTCCATGTGGGAGGAACCGGGTTCCTGGTACAAAAACTAGGGAGAAGAAATTCTGGGTGAGTGGGAACCGGTTACTCCTGAGGAGGAACCAGATTCCCAATTGAAAATTTTCAAAGGAAATGCATTTTTTAGTGGGAACCGGTTCCCAGTTTGGAGGAACCGAGTTCCCCATAGTAAAACCAAGGAGCGTGTTTTTGAACAATGTGGGAACCGGGTTCTCCCTGAGAGGAACCGGTTACCACTGTGTTATTTTCAAAAATACTTAAAACTTTAAAAACTTATATTTTCTAAACCGTAACTCCAATTTGAGTGTCGTTTTGGGCAGTATTCTCTAAATTAAAAATACTATTTTATAAAATGAAGAAATTACTATTTTATGGAATTTATTTTAAAAAGAGTTGATTCTTCCAATTTTGTAAACGTTGGTAAATCTAGAAATGGTGATGAGCCGGTTAGAGTTGTTCTGACAGATTGGGTAAGGAGTGATACTTAGGTGTTGTTCCTGTTGTTTATTCATGATTATGCTATTATCATGTGATGTTTGTTGGTGTTGGCTATGTATGCAATGATGTTGTGATATCATAGTCCGTTATTTGAATGTTGCATGCTTTTGATGTGCATGCATATGCATTCTGGTGTGGTTAATTCCAATTGTGTGGAATTGGACCTGCAGAGCCAATACCCATACCCAGAGGTTTAGTGGCGGTGAGGTTAGATTCGTGTCCCAGTGGTGTATGGGCGAATCGTTGATTAACGTTGTGTCCGAGGTGTAAACGGAACAGGGTGTGAATTGAGTTCACGATTGGTACCACATGCATAAAGTCTGCATTGCATATGGATTATAACATGATAGGATGATTTTGTTGGTGTAAGCCCTAGAGGCCAATACCTTTTGGTACTTGTATCGAATTATTTATTAATAATAAAAGGCTTTTCTTTATTATGTTTGCTTTTTGAAAAATAATAAAGTCCCTAGAATAGTTAGTCCGTTTAATGCAATGTTAAGTGTGACTTAATCATGAGATCCATTAAACACAAGGACACTATTCTTAAAGTATCCATAATCGAGCTTTATTGTGAAGTGAGATAACATTAAAGCATTGAGATTATTATGAAGATAGACTGATGATCACATCTCATGGATCATGGATAAGGAGTTATCAAGTCTTGACATAGGTATAAATATTAGGAGTAATATTTATACCGGATCGACCCCATGAGAATACTACATAGAATGTTATGCAAAGTGTCATAAGTTATTCTCATGGTGATAAGTGGTGCATACCACCCTTCGACCTGAAACCACTATGAACCCTAGATGTAGAGTCAAGTGCTTTATTGCTGATCAAACGTTATCCGAATCGGATGATCATAAAGACAATGATGGGTACTTCACAAAGCATGCTGAGGGACATGAGTGACCTAGATGAAATTTGTCCATCCTGCGTAACAGGATAAATGTCTGAGGGCCCAATATTGAACTGGACAAGGATGACACGGTCTATGCCTTGTATTCAATATAGACATAAGGGCAAAAGGGTAATTATACACACAAGTATTATCACATAAAGGTTTTTGTCAGATCACATGACATTTTCGTGACTTGGGTAGCAGTGATGTGTTGCTAGATACCGCTCACTGTTTATTATGTTAAATTTGATTTAATATAATTGCCAACGTCATGAAACCTCTGTGGTCACACATAAGGATAAATTAATGAGAGATAGTATAAATAAGGAACATCGTAGGGTACAGTGTACTTAAGTGGAATACGGAATATGGTAAGGTACCACATGCTTAAGTGATATACGATACATTATAATGTATGATATTCGTGTGCTTTATTGGGATTTTAGTTTACAACCTTTATTGGGCTTTTATCTTGCAGCCCACACTCGTGGTCTTATAAATAGAACCCTTGTGATGAAGCTTTTCACTTGATGCAAATTCGGTCCTAAATCTCTGCCGTGATTTCGCTCACTCTCTCACTCAAAGCTTCCGTTCGTGAGCAGCTAGCACTGTGATCGGAAGCGACCTGTTCGTGTGGAATGAGTAGAGACGTTGTTCTTCATCAACGTTCGTGATCACAACATCAGAAATCCAAATCGCCACAAGAGGTAAAATATTATATCACTGACCATGATCATTCGTAAGGATCACAAAGGAAAATTGTTTTCCGTTGCAAATTTTATGTCGCAATTTTCCTTCAGATTTCCAGTGTTATAATCTTAATGTTGTTGTTATGTGCATATTGAACTGTATGAATTGTATTTGTAGACTAAATCTGATTATGCTAATGAGGGTGAAATAATGTATTAAACTGTTTTATTGTTTTTAGAAACGTATAATGCATTTTAATTGTTGATGAAATCTCACCCTTACTTTGATGATTTCAGATTGAAGTATTATCCGCTTAGGAGCTGGTGAAGATGGCTTTGAGCTGTGCTATTTAGTTATCCGTGTGTCAGTGTCATGCTCTGATAGTTGTAACACTGGGGAACGTTTGGTTGAGAGTTTTATTTTATACTCTATTGTTCTTTGATTTATTTTTGGGAATAATCATGAATTGAATTTTATTCCAGTTTGTTGGTATTTTTTTGCTGTGTAGAACATGTCATTGGTTCTTGATTATTTTAATAAAGTTCTTCAGTGAAGCATGACTACTGTTATGATATTCTTATATTTAAATAAATTGTAATGCCCTTGTTTTACATGTTATCTCTGATTTAATTATTATATTCGTGGGATATTTTAGAGGGGTGTTACATCTCTCGCATTACAAGCTGGATTGTAAGTATGAGTTAGAGATTTAACATCTCACCCTTAATTATACGGGTGTGGATCCTCTGACTTTTTGGAGGGATCTGCTCTCTAACTTTGTCTCTATCTCACTCTAAAATTCCTCTCTCTCTCACATCATGTTTCCCTCTCTTTTTCTTCTCATTCTCTCTTTTCTCTATCAAAATGACCTAAAGTTAGGGGAAGTTAGAGGCTTCAAAGTTAGAGAATTCATTTCCTAATTATACATGCCACCTCCATAATTATTCTGAAATATCCTTTTCACTATTTATTCTAAATATTTATATTTGTAATTTTTTTTTACTATTAGTCAGAGTGAGTTAAATCAAGATTTCTGGTATCCTAATATTGACGTATATCGGAAATACTTTACAATTTATAAATTTTTGGTTGCGAAATACTAGAAATTTCAAATTTTCGATTGCGATATAACGGAAATTTCCAAATTTCTGGGATGATTTACAAAAACATTGCACAAATCGGAAATTTTCCTAGATTTTCGGAAATTAGCTTAACATGAAAATATTAAATTTCCAGTCTACTGTAAATTTCAATTATGTCTGAAATTTTCGGTCCGCATATGAAATTTTATACCTTTGCAGTCTAGAGTCGACGTCTTCCACTTCTTGTATGGATTCATGTACTGATGTGACGCAGTTCTTCACCACAAATATCATAAGTCTTATATTGAACTTACACATAATTACTTGTATGTCTGTTGCTTAAATGAAATTCTTTCTTTTTACTAATTGTATGTTGTTGTATTTGGAAGATTTTTGAATCCCGAGTTAAAGTTCTAGAATGAGCACAATCAATTAGTAAAAAGCAAGATATTGTTGTTGTTATAATTCGTTAAGATTCGGCTAATGGAATATGAGGGAGAAATGATAAATTGATTTGGTTGTGATAGAGGAGGGAATTTAAAAAGAAAAAAGGAATCTGGGTCCACCTCCGATGACATCTATACTATGAAAGTTAGATGTCCCTTTAGACTGAGATTTATTCCAAGTGGTATCGTTGAAAGGTGATGGTTAGATGCGGGATACATAAATATAGACTAAATGAGGGCTTGGACGACCATGACATATTAGGACGTCTAAAAGAACCTGAAAAAAAGTTTTTGAATGAAATGACAAAGTACAACTTGACACCAAAGTATATCATTTATGCTTTGAAAGACAAACATCCAGATAACCTCACAAGTGTTATCCAGATATATAGAGCTAGAGCAACATACCAATTGAGAGAGGTGCAATGACTGAGATGCAAATGTTATTTAGCCTTATTCACCAAGACAAATACATGTGTTGGACTAAAAATAGAGAGAATTCAGAATTGTGGCTGATATCTTTTGGACACATCCTGATTCTGTGAAGTTGTTGAATACGTTTCATATGATGTTAATTTTTGATTGCATATACAAGACACGTAGGTAATAATTTTACTTCTCCTATCCTAAAATATGTTGAATGAGCTGGTTGATTATGTTTATTTTAATCGTGCAGGTACTAGCTACCACTGCTGGAGATTGTTGGTGTTACATCACTAAAATTAATGTTTTCAGTTGCCTTTGCCTATTTAGAACATGAAAGGGAAGAGAACTACATATGGGCACTACAAAAGCTGAAAGAGTTGTTCTATTCAGAGAAGTTGTTTCCGAATGTCGTGGCGACGGACTGAAACTTGCATTAATGAATGCAATGGATTATGTGTTTCCAAATTTAACACATATGTTGTGTACGTTCCATATTTCAAAAAAAGTGAGCATGAAATGTAAATATTACATGAAATCAGAAAGACAAGAACATGCCATGGATCACTAGAACAACATCATGTATTCAAATGCAAAAAATGAGTTTGATGTACATTTTAATCACTTCGAGAATGTTTGTGGCGATATTCCATCTTTTATCAAGTATGTAAATGAAACATGGTTAACACCATATAAAAAAGATTTGTTGCTGTATGGACTAACAAAGTTACTCATTTAGGGAACACAACAACAAACAAGTACTCAAATTGTGGTGTTTTAATATCATTATTATACACGTTTATTTTTCGATATTAATCTGAAATATGCTATTTAGGGTGGAGTCTGCACATTGGATGGTAAAAAACTTGTTGACTACATCTCGTGGTGAGTTATGTCGAAGCTGGGATGTTATGAACATCATGTTGAAGTTTCAGCTAGGTTGCATCAGAATTTCGTTTCAAAAAAGTATAGTAAACACTGAGCATCAATATAACACCCCATTCTATGCAAAGTTGCATGATTTTGTCTCAAGATAATGTGTAGAATTCATTAGGAAGGAACTAGAAAGAGTACAATTTGTTGGTTCAGACAAGGAGAGGTGCGGTTGTTTCATTCAAACAACACATGGGTTACCGTGTGCGTGTCTATTTGTCGACTTTCAAGTTTTAGGTACCCTTATACCTTTGGAATCAATTCATGTATTTTGGACGAAACTGCACATTTTAGAACATGATGTGAGTCCTGGAGAGAGTAAGTGGAATCTAGAAGAAGAGTGTGAAGAGTTGAAGAAATATTTCAGTACTTTAGATATTATTGCACTTTTCCAAGATCTCTCATGCTTCCCGCAAAGTTGCAGCTCATGCAATCTTCTCAAAGTGTGCTTCATCAACACACCGGTGAATCTGGAATGTTGCTTTGCAATCCTTATTTTTGTTCTCTATGTGAAGTGCCTTCTGTGTATATGTGGAAAATGTAGAAAGTGCTTGATAATCATTTTCTACAATTTTCATGACTTAATGGTAACCCATTACCGCTTTTAGGGGTGTTCGTGGCATGAACTGAATTGAATTGAACCATATTAATGGTTCAATCCAGTTATTAAAAACCATTTTAAAAAAAAATAGTTAATCTGTTAAACCAGTTACAATTCAGTTTATAACTAGTTCAAACCAATTTATAGTAAAAAACCAGTTTAATGTAGTATAATTTAACTAATTTCAAACTAGTTTTATTGAAAAAAAGTATTTTTTTAATTGGTTTTGAAAATTTTATTTATTTATTTTAATTTTTTTTTTTCAGTTTTGATTTATTTTCAAAAAATATATATTTTTTTTTGAAAAATAATTTCTTTTAAAAAAAAATTTTAGAAAATATTTATGCATTTCGGGAAAAAAAAATTCTAAAATTTTTTTATTTGAAAAAAAATTCTTTTAAATTTAAAAAAAAATTATTACAGTTTTTTCTGAAATTTTTCGTAAAAAATATTTCAAAATTTTTTATTTTCGAAAAACATATTTTTTTGGAAAATATATACTTTTTAAAAAAATTAAAATTTCAGTTTTTTTTCTTCTGAAATTTCCTTTTTTTTTATTTCTCAAATTTTTTTTTATATTTTTGTTAAAATAAATTCAATTTTTTTTCAAAAGAATTTTTTTCATTTTTTTTTGAAAGTTTTTTCCAGTTTTTTTTTATTTATAAAAAAAATACACAGTTTTTTATATTTTTCGGAATAATAATTTCAGTTTTTTTATTTTTCAAAAAAACAATTATTTCAGTTTTTTTTTTTAGAAATTTTTTTTCAGTTTTTTTTTTATTTCTCAAAAGAAATTTCCAATTTTTTTTATATTTTTTGGAAAAATAATTTCAGTTTTTTTATTTTTCAAGAAAAACAAATTTTTTCAGTTTTTTTTTTAGAAATCAACTTTTTGTTTTAAATTTTATTTCCATTTTTTTAAAATAAATTTTTTAATATTTTAGAAACAAAATTTATTTAATTTTTTTATAAAATACTAATTTTTATAATAAAACTAATTTATAATAAAATACAATTCAATTAACCGCTTTCATCTGCACCCTCCATGGATCTCAATTCTTTCCATTGAGAACAAGGAGATTCGTTGTGAAGGTTGCACCGTTGTATGTGTATCACAAGGCTTCTAATCAAACCAAGTTCTAGATACCCGTTGTTAGAGTATGTACACAGTAACGGTGATAGGAAGAAGATAAGTAGTAAAAGATGAATGAATGAGAGGAGTTTCTATATCTGAATTAACTTGTAACATTAGAGTAAGACTGAACTAGCTTATCTAAGCATGCACATTACAAGACACATGAAATCATATCATTGGACACCTAATTACAACTATATACATTTTGAATTATTTCTACCAAATAGTACGTATAGGGCTTCAACCTGATGTGTACCAGTCAGTGTTACAAAGGTACATATAGATTTGTTGTCTAAAAAGAAAAGATGATGCTGAGGCAACAAATCTGGATCTATATCACATCATTGTACAACAGTTGCACCGTGTGCAAACGCCATTAGGAGATTCTGGTCCCTCCCTCTATTTAGCACTATCTCTTAACTTGGCTTTTGCTCATGTCCGAATTTAGCATCATAATATTATGTCATGTGAACTTTGATTCACTCAAACGTAAGCCATTGAATTTCTTCCATTCATTCTCATAATTTATATTCCAAATACAATACTTTTGCATATTACTCTCACAAGACTAACATTCAACATACAAAATTATTAACTACATTAATTTCATTAATCAGTTTGCTTAATATAATAAAACACAAACTATAAACTAATTCAATCATGCCATGCAACCTTCACTTCACTTCATCTTATTAAATTACCATCTGCAACCGCAATTGTGACTGCAATATAGAGATTTCACTCACTCGCGCACATTTGTCCTTAGTTTCCTGCAATATTAAAGATCGCGACTCAATCATAAGTCCGACCGCAATTCAAAACCGTAATCATTTTCAAGACAAAGATTTCCTCCACCTATTAGGAGTAGTCCTACCTTTGACATTAACCAACCTAGTTTTCATATCAGAACTAGCAGCTGGTGTCTGTCTTCCATACTCAACTTGACCATCACCATCAACACCACCATCTCCTCCTCTTCTTCCTTCCACAACAACACTCTCTCCTTTAACAAAACCACTCACAGCAAACCTCTTACTCCATTTGAAAAACCCTTTCTTCTTCTCAACCATTCTCTCCATCTGAACTTGCATTGCATTGCATTGACTCTGCAGCCTATGAACATCTTCCCTCAGCTTCTTTATCTCAATGTGTTGAGCATTCATTTCGCGCTTCGATAAACACCTCGCCGTTGGAACTGCTTCTAGTCCAAATCCATTTGTTGGACTTCTGGTTATACTCATTATGGATCCACTCCAATCAATGTTGTGACTGTTGTTGTGCCTGTTGAGCTTTGTTTGTTCAGAAAGAAGGACTTGAATTACTGCTCTCACCGGGAACCGTTCATTTTGTGCTGCATGAAGTGATGCCTCTTGTGTTAGTTTCCTGCAATCTATTAGTCTGCATAAACCTTTCCTTTCTTGCTTTGATACACTTGGATGTGCCTGTTAAAATAAACCATAGTTAGTATACTCCAATCTACAGCTACAGGTATTGTCTGTTTTGACTGTCAGAACCTCTCAGGGTTTTGTCCTTTGAAAAAAGCGTCTCGTTAAACAGAAGAGTGTGAGTGTTACACGAACGATATTAACTATTGCATATCAAAACATAGAAATATAAATTGAAAGTTCAAAGATAAAGAAAACATACTTTTAGGTAAGTATCAATGGCTCTATACAAACCATCATCAGTATTTCTAGCATGACTTGGAAGAGAACCAGCAAGAGTAACAAACTCATCCAAACTCAAGTTAGCATCAACAGCAGCTTCAGCAAGATAAGAATCAACCAACTTAGCAACTTTAACCAAAGCAGCACCACTTTTAGCACCTTCGTTATCCAAACTAACAAACCTCTTAACAAGCCTAATCACAAGTTCAAAATCCAAAAGTGTTCCACAAGTGTGACTGAAAGAAGGTATAACAAGTTCTTTCAAACAAGCTTGATCTAACTGCCATGAAATTCTTTTCTCAAGCTCTTGTCTATAGCTTCCATCAACACCAACCATGTTAGCAGTTCTCAGTAGCCTAAGCAAGAAGTTACATGGAATTGAATCTTTCTCTGGTGGTAGAACATTAACTAAGGTTTCTACAAAGAACCTTTTCTTCATCCATAAAGCTGTTACACTCTCGGGGGATGACGATGTATCTTCAAATTGTGTTACACCCTTTTCAGCTAAATCAGGTAGCCATTTGGAGGCATAGTGTGTGATAATGGAACCGATTAAATCGGCGCGAACGCCTTTTGCTTTGATTCCAGAAAGTGTTTTCACAAAGTAATCCATGTCGAGAATGCACGCGTCGTTGAACCAGCATTCTGAGGTGAAATTTGATGGTGATTTTGGTTGCAAATTGGATTGTTCTGTATAGGATTGGTTCTTCATTTCTGTTAGAAGCTCAAATAATGTAGTGGAACAACTAGTCTTTGTTGTACTATCTGTCTTTGACATGTTTGCACTATAAAGTATGCTAAAAAAGTTACATATTTATATCTGTGTAATTACTATCCACCAGTGTAAAAAGTTTTTTCACATTCTTACAATTATATTTCACTATGGAGATATTTGATGATGTCCTTTAGAAAATACTATAACAAAGTGACATCACCACGAAACAAGAAGTCTTTGGAGATCCTATATAGGTTAACCATAATTCGACTGTGAGTTTTTATTTAGTCACAGTTTAACTGTGACAAATTTGTTAAGAGGTCCAATTTAGTCATGGTGGCAAATTTTAAGAGTATATGTCCGATGGTTCTGGTCATAAAACTGGTATGTGTGTACATATATGTTCATTTGACAAAATCAAATAACTGATTATCTTTTAAATAATACAATAAATTTTATAATTTTAAAAATTTATTTAAAAATACGGACATATCGACGTGTTAGGGTCTGTAACCGCCCTAATATGTATTAGATTTATTCTTATGACATTGTGGAAATGAGATTTTAGCATGAAGATGAAGACAGAAATGAAGAGGGTGGATAAGGTATTTTGTTGAGAAAGGAATGAGACCACTCATAATAAGGCCGTTTATTCTCTCCCTGTGACAGAGAAGATATCATATTTTGTTCATATCTTTCTATGCAAGCACAAAATTAATTATTGCACCCTCAAACTTGAAAGGAACATGAAACAGACACATTTGTTCTTTCCCTATCTCATGCATGTGTTGAGTAAGGAATTTGGATTTTATTCTATTTATATTTGCAGATTACTATAATAAGGAATCCAATAAGGATTATAAGCAAAGGGACAGTGAAAATTTGTTTGATTTCTTTATATGACAATGCTATGTATATATTATATATTTAGAAAATGGGGTATGTGACTTTTGTTTGGAAAAAAAATAAGGCCTACAAAACTCTCTGGAAAGCTACAACTGAACACAGAGAGGAATAAACATTGTATCTCCTATAATTGCCACCTTGGGAGGCTTCTTTTTTTTTGGTAATTTTTCACTAACTTAAATTCATTATGAGCTTCTTAGTTTTGAAACTGTGAGATATTGGATCGAATTCTATTAGGTCGAAGGTAGTATCTTAGTTCGACGGTTCGACAAAGTTTAACATGCAGTCGAAGGTTGCTCACGTGTTGTTGTCAAAGTGTTACAAATTGTATTCGAAGTGTGTTCTAGCTTGTAGTGTCGAAGGATGCTAGGATTGTTAACATCAAATTGAGTCTGTTTATTATGTCCAATTGTTTAAGTTAGCTTGTACCCTAAGTTAGTTTGTAATAGGTATTTGTGATAAAAGCCCATTAATTTAGTAAGTTAGGTTTATTATAAATAGCATACTAGTCTCTCATTATTGCATATTGAAAATCCTATTTTTAGGGTGAGAGGATTATTTGTTATTATTGTATACTTGTAATCTTGTTTTGAAGATAAAGGAAAGAATAGAAGTTAATAACTAATTCCTTGTGTTCATCGTGTTCCTCATATATTCTACCCTTGTTTGTTTCTTGATCATTAAGCAACAAGTTTATACTTTGTTTTCAAGACATCCGATTCACAACAAATTGGTGCGGTGAGTATGGAGAAGATGCCTTCAACAAAGTATGAGATTGAAAAGTTCACCGGAGTGAACGATTTCGGTCTGTGGCGCTTGAAGATGAAAGCCATACTGGTTCAACAGGTTTGTTTGGAAGCGTTGAAGGGAGAAGCAACCATGAACGTTGTGTTAACTGCAGATGAGAAGACGGCGATGATAGAGAAGGCCCACAACGCAATTTTTTGAGCGTTGGTAATAAGGTTCTTCAACAGATATCAAAGGAGACAACGACGTAGGGTTATGGGTGAAACTTGAAAGTTTGTACATGACCAAATCGTTGGTGAATCGACTCTACCTAAAGCAAGCTTTGTATTCATTCAAGATGATTGAAGATAAAGTGTTGGATGAGCAATTGAATATGTTCAACAAGCTGATTCTTGATCTTGAAAATATTGATGTGAATATCGATGATGAAGATCAAGCGTTGTTGTTGTTGTGCGTGTTGCCCAGATCATATGTTCACGTCAAAGAAACTCTCTTGTGTGGAAGGGGGTCCCTGACCTTTGAAGAAGTGCAATCAACCTTGTATTCGAAGGACATGAACGAACGAAGGAGCATAAACCTTCAACGGTTGGTGAAGGTTTGGCCGTTAAAGAAAAATTCTTGTGAAAGGATAGTAAGTTCGACAAGAAGAAAGGTAAAAGTCAGCTGAAGTTTTACAGTGGTGAAGCATCTGATATTCGATGCTATCATTGAAAAAAGGAGGGTCACACAAGAAAAGTGTGCCCTGAACGCCTAAAAGATCATAGAGGAAAGGATAATGGCAATGCAACTATTGTTCAAGATGATTTCGACTCATCTGATGTTCTTGTGGTTTCGAGCAGCAACCCGTCGAAAGAGTGGATTATGAATTCTGGGTGCACTTGGCACATGACTCCAAACAAATACATGTTCGAGAAATTATATGATCAAGATGGTGGATCTCTATTGCTGGGAAACAACAAAGCTTGCAAGATTGTAGGTGTTGGATTTGTGAGATTCAAACTCCATGATGAGTCAATAAAGTTATTGACTGAAGTCAGGCATGTACCTGATTTGAAGAGAAATTTGATTTCTCTTGGTGAATTCAACAAGAAAGGATATGTTTTCAAGGAGAGAAAAGTATCCTAAGAGTCATGAAGGGGTCGAAGGAAGTCTTGAGAGGCGTGAAGAAACAAGGCTTGTATACCCTTGAGGCTGAAGTTGTAAGTGGTTTGACAAATGTTGCATCCACGAAAACTTTGTCGAAGACAAAAATTTGGCACATGAGATTGGGCCATGTCAATGAAAGGGGTATGGTCAAATTGGGGTAACAAAATTTGCTTGGTGGAGACAAAGTCAAAAAGCTGAAGTTTTGTGAATGTTGTGTACTTGGAAAATCTTGTACAGTGAAGTTCAACAAAGGAAAATAAAGAACATATGGATCCCTTGATTACATCCATGATGATCTTTGGGGGTCTGCAAGGTGTCTATCACATTCAGGAGAAAGATATTTTCTATCCATAGTATATGACTATTCAAGAAAGTTATGAGTATTCATTCAGAAGACTAAGGATGAAACTTTTGAGAATTTCAAAGGTTGGAAGACTCTGGTCAAAAATCAAACTGGCAGAAAGGTCAAGAGGTTGAGAGCATACAATGGTCTTGAACTTTGCAATGAGGTATTCGACAAATTTTGTGTTGCCTCTGGTATTGCAAGGCACATAACTATTGCAGGTACTCCACAACAAAATGGTTTGGCTGAAAGGTTTAATAAAACCATCTTGGAGAGAGTTAGATGCATGTTGACTAGTGTTGGGTTAAAGAAGGTGTTTTGGGCTGAGGATGTTTCGACAGCAACATATCTGATAAACAAATATCCTTTGACTGTGTTAGATATGAAGACACCTGAAGAAGTTTGGTCAGGACATCCATCAAATCTCGACAAATTTTTGAGAGTATTTGGTTGCGTAGCTTATGCTCACATTAGGCAAGACAAGGTCGAACCTAGATCTCTTAAATGCATGTTCATGAGATACCCTGAAGAAGTCAAAGCTTATAGGTTATGGTCTCTAGAGTCAGGTCACATAAGGATTATCACCAGTCGAGATGTTGTTTTCATTGAAGCTGAAATGGCTTTCAAGAAAACGGACGATGTTGGTCGAAGTGCAGAAGTATCTGACGAAGAGTTGGAACAGGTAGAGATTCCTATTGAGGTGGAGCATGTTGATGCTAAATTGCATATCCCAGATAAAGTCGAAGAAGTAGAAGATGATGATGAAGTTGAGGAAACTGTCGATGACTACCTATTGGAAAGGGATAGGACACGAAGAATCATCAAGTCACCTCAAAGATTTGGGTGTACAGATCTTATAGCTTATGCCTTAATCTCTGCAAGTGAGGTACTAGATGAAAAACCAAGAGACCATAAGGAAGTTATGAGGAGTCGAAATAAGACTGAATGGTTGAAGGCCATGTATGATGAGATGAAGTCTCTTTATTATAACCACACTTGGGAATTGATCTAGAAACCTGCTGGAGCCAGGTTAGTCAGCCGTAAATAGATTTTAAAAGTTAAGGAAGGAATCGAAGGAGTGGCGTCAAAAAGATACAAGGCAAGGTTGGTTGCAAGGGATTTCACTCAAAAAGAAGGTGTAGACTTTGATGATGTGTTTTCTCCTATTGTGAAGCGTAGGTCTATTCGAATGTTGCTTTCCATGGTGGCACAGTTCAATCTTGAACTTAAACAAATGGATGTGAAGACTGTGTTCTTGAATGGTGATCTAGATGAAACAATCCTGATGAGACATATTTACGGAAGATTCTCAAAAAGTTTGGTATGTCGTATTCGAAGCCTCTTGTGACTCCAACAAACCCTCAATTCAAGCTAAGTATTGATCAGTGTCCCAGTAATGAAGTCGAAAGAGCTTATATGAATAGCATCCCATATGCTAATATAGTAGGTTCTTTGATGTATGTTATAGTTTGTACTAGACCCGACATAGCATATGCAATAAGTCTTGTAAGCAGGTACATGGCGAATCCTGGAAAGGCTCACTAGCAAGCATTGAAGTGGATTCTAGGTACATAAATGGGTCTCTGAACAGAGTCTTAATTTATGGTGGAGCCTTGGGTAAAGATAGTAAAGCAGTAATCGAAGGATATGTCGACTCTGATTATGCAGGTTGTATGGATTCTAGAAAATCTATTTTTGGATATGTTTTCACTTTGTTTGTTACAACAATTAGTTGGAAAGCAACACTTCAGAAGGTTGTTGCATTATCAACCACTGAAGCAAAATACATTACTTTAACTGAAGATGTGAAAGAAGCATTGTGGCTTGAAGGTTTTTCTAAGGAGCTGAAAATTCAAGGTGAAGTTATCACTGTTAAATGTGATAGTCAAAGTGTAATACATCAGTCAAAGAATTCATCCTATCATGAGTGACCGAAGCACATTAATTTGAGACTACATTTCGTTAGAGGGGTAATAGAGCATGGAGAAGTCCAAGTGCTAAAGGTTTCGACAAATTATAATGTTGCTGATATGATCACCAAGACATTGCCTAGTTGCAAGTTTTTCCACTGTATGCAGTTGATAAAGTTGCATGAAGAAAAATAGTTTGTTCTTTGACAATGGAGTTTGTTCCAAGGTGGAGATTTGTGAGATATTGGATCGAACTCTATTAGGTTGAAGGTAGTATCTTGGTTCGATGGTTCGATAGAGTTTAGCATGCAGTCGAATGTTGCTCACATGCTGTTGTTGAAGTGTTACAAGTTGTATTCGAAGTGTGTTCTAGCTTGTAGTGTCGAAGGATGCTAGGATTGTTATCATTAAATTGGGCATGTTTGTTATGTCCAATTGTTTAAGTTAGATTGTACTCTAAGTTAGCTTGTAATTGGTATTTGTGATAAAAGCTTGTTAGTTTAGTATGTTAGGTTTATTATAAATAACATACTAGTCTCTCATCATTGCATACTACAAATCCTATTTTTAGGGTTAGGGGGTTATTTATTATTCATGTATACTTGTAATCTTGTTTTGAAGATAAAGGAAATAATAGAAATTAATGACCAATTCATTGTGTTCATCGTGTTCCTCATATATTCTACCCTTGTTTGTTTCTTGATCATTAAGCAACAAGTTTATACTTTATTTCCAAGGCATCCGATTCACAACACAAATATTAACAAAAATACATAGTACATTACATAGTACATTTAATGTATTTATTTTATCCATGGATGTTTTTAAAATCTAATTTTGTATATAAATCTGTTAAACTCTGAATTGTCACCTTCTAGCAGGATATATTTTTGTGAGGAGAGATAAATTTTAAATGATATTTTATCGAGAAATGATAACCTAAAACAAAAGTCCATCAACTATACAATTATATAAACAATGTCATCAAATAGTTTAGATAACAACTAGTAAATAAGATTAAAGATTAACGAAAGTAAAAGATAATGACGTGATCGATCTTTGTTAATGTAGTCCGACCAATGATATCTACCTCTACGATAATAGAGTAACTATAGTTTCTTTTATTTTTGTCTTATGAGTTTATTGGACTACACTTTTATAAACCATATATATAATACTAGGGTTCAGTTTATCTAAGACCCTAATCCCTCAATCTTTCCTTATCAAACAATTATCTCTATTAATAATTATCTCAAAAAGATGAGTTATACTCTCAACAATCTATAGTTATCTCAATAACTGGTAGCTTTTTCAATAATCCATAACTATCTCAATAATATGAGTTATACTCAATAAGCTTCACCTTGGCGAATATTAAAACTATATGAAGACTTCACGCGTAACACTTCATCCTGAAAACTGGGAAGGTACACCTCCTGCTTAACATTGATTAACATGTTATAAGTCCATGCAATGCTTGAACTTGTCACTAATGACCGACTTGATCAACATATCTAATACATTCTCTTATTAAGTATGAACATTTTTAAGTAATATATGCCTAGATGCAATTGTGAAGCCTTACATCAATATGTTTGGTCCTGGCATGATACATCTGATTATTTGCAAATAAATGACATTTTGACTATCACAATGCTACTGAACTCCACCTTGATCAACATCTAATTATCTCACCAATCCCGTAATACATAAGTCTTCTTTGTCAGTTTCGTCTGCCTTCATGTATTTTACTTCAGTTGTGACATGACCATTATGGATTGAACTGATGATTTTAAACAAATAGGTATTCCTACAAAAGTAAAAGCAAACACGTTTGTAGACCTCTTATCATCCGTATCACTAGAAAAGCCTGAACCAATATATCCTACAACTAAAGGATCACCATGTTTACTTCCAAACATGATAACATAACTTATAGTACCTTTCAAGAACATGAAAATCCATTTTTATGCTTCCCAATAACACTTTTATGGTTTGAACGTAAACTTACAAACCTAACTTATAGCTTGTGTCAAAATGGTGTAGTGCAGACCATAACATAAATTAAACAACCAACAACACTGTCATAAGGGACATTTGACATAAACTATAAGTTATGTCAAATCCAATGAGATCTTAAAATGATTCGCCAATGGAGTACTCACAACTTTTGAATTACTCATGCCAAACTTATCTAACACCTATTCAACATAGCTTTTTTGAGAGTCATGATTTTTTATCATATCCCTATGAATTTACATACCAGAATCTTCTTAGCAGCACCTAAGTCTTTCATTTTCATGTCAAACTTTTTTCCCAACATTATTTTTTAGTTTATTTACATCATATAAATGATTAGCAACAATCAACATATCATCAACATACAATAACTAAAAAATAAAAGAGTCAGCATCAAGGCTTCTAACATAAACATAGCAATCATACTCACACCTTTTGTAGACAATCTTAAGCATGTATGAATCAAATTGATTGTACCATTTCCTTGGAGATTGCTTTAAACCATACAAAGAACTATTTAATTTACAAACTAGTCTGCCTTATCTAGTGACACATAACCTTTTCGGTTGCTCCATGTAAATTTGCTCATCTAGATTACCGTGAAGAAATTTCTCTTCACATCCATCTACTATAGATGCATGTCTTTCCTAGATACCAAGACTAATATTTCCCTGATAGAAGTATGTATGACGACCAGAGACAAAATATCATCATAATCAATCCCTTTTTGTTGCGAGTACTCCTTTTTTATAAGATGAGCCTTGAAGATTTCCACTTCTTTTTCTATTATTGCTGGTTTTTTCTTGAACACCCACTTACAAATGATGGCCCATTTTCCCTTAGGAAGTTGAACAAGTCCCCATGTTTGATTTTTCTTCAAGGAATCCATCTCATCCCCCATTGCATCCATCCACTTATATTTCTCTTGATTATCTATAGTCTCTCGAAAAGTATAAGGGTCTCCAAAACTAGTAAGAAGTGCATAGGCTACCAAGTCTTTATATATATATGGTGGCTTGGTTGAACGGTGCTCTCTGTCACATACAAGGATATGACCTGTATTCCACCTGAAACTTCAGGTTTATGGTCAATTTCAATATCAAAGCCTGGTTCGTCGTGTTGTTTAGGCACTACCTGCAAATTGTACAGTGGTGGTAGATCAACATCCATGTGAATCACATGTTTGCTAGAAGTTTCTTCTTTAAATGATGATACATATGTTTCAACTAATTGCTTAACATTAACTTCTTATAAAAAATAACATCTCTACTGATTACCATTTTTTTTAATCAGATCCCTTAACTTGAACTCTTTCCCATTTTTTGTGTAACCCACAAAGACACTCTTCTTCTACTTTGGATCAAGTTTGGATCGATCTTCACTGGATATATACACATTATAAAGACACCAAAATATCCTTAAATTGTTAAAATCAATAGGATTACTTGTCCATACCTCATATGCAACCTTCCCCTCCAATGAAGCCAGTGGTGACTTGTTGATAAGATAGCACGCCGGGTTAACTGCCTTTTCCCATAAACCTTTGGATAATCAAACATTTAAAAAATACATCCTGCCCTTTTAGTTAAATACATATTCATTCTCTCCACCATACCATTTTATTGCGATGTCTTGCAATCTGAAAAATTTATTTAAATATTTATGACACTCGGTCATTACATATATTTCATTGAGAAATCAGAGTGAAATCAATCAAACATGAGAAAATATTAAGTATTAACACCAAAGAAAGATCCAAAAGTCACTAAGTATTAAGATATAGGGACTTGGTGAATATTCGACGAAAAAGGAGAAAAAATGCAATCATGTGATAGGATATTATGAGTAACATCGCGTGCAAGATAGTTCCCATGACGCATGCAAGGGGTATTTTTATGGGCTTTTTATAATGCATTTTGGACCAATTTGACACCTTTAAAAGGGGATTTTGGCATTTTGCTATAGGTTCTGCGAATTTTGAGTTAAAGTGACAAAAAAGAGTAACGAAAGAGCGATTTTAAGAACATTGGAAGCCATTAGAGGTCAGATATTCAAGGATTTTCTCATGAAATCTTTATTCTATTGCTTGGTATTTATTTGTATCAGTATGAGTAGCTAAACTCTTATAGGTTAGGTTTTGTATGAAGAACTTGTTTTGAACCTATTGGGATATATGTCTAATTCATCTTTAGACCAAAGCATAGTAAATCTCTTTTCTGACTCTTGAGAAAAGTGGGACATTCTAGTTTTATGTGACCAAAGCCTTCACACTCATAACATTGAACTCCTTTGCTTTGATTGGTCTTTTCTTCAGGACTAGTATTCTTCTAAAACGTTTTCATTTAATTGATGTCAGATGAGATGTTCCTAACATTTGGTCTTCCTTTTATGTCCAACCTTTTCATAATTATGTTGAACTGCTTACCAAGTACACGACCGTATTGGACAAATATTTACCAATATCCAACTCAACTTGACCTTTAACATCTTCAACACTAGATACAAAAGTTATGCCTTTGTTCTTTTTCTCAGTTTTGTCACCAATAGTCAATTCAAATGTTTGACGTGATCCAATAAGTTCATTAACTCTCAACTTGTTGATGTCCTGAGCTTCTTCAAAAGTTGTAAACTTCATATCAAATCTCCGAGGTAAGTACCTAATAATCTTTCTGACTAGCTTTGCTCCTAACTTTTTCTCTTCCAAGACACTTGATGCACTAGCAATTTCAAGAATCTTCATATGATATTCTCGAATTGTCTCATCATCATTCATCTTCAAGTTATCAAATTTGGAAGTGAGAAGCCGAAGTCTTAAAATCTTCACTTTAGAGGTACCTTCATAAGTTGTCTTGAGAATCTTCCAAGTATCCTTTACTACAGTACATGTATTAATCAGCCTGAAAACATTTTTGTCTACTCCATTGAATAGAGCATTCAAAGTTGTGAAGTTTCCAATAGCCTCTTTATCATCAACTTCATTCCAGTCTTCCTCATGTTTTATAGATTATTTATCATCTTTGTCCTTCACAACTGGATGCTCCCATTCTTTTAAATCAACCTTTCAAGCTTTGCTATCCATATATTTCAGAAATGCCGCCATTCAGAAATTATATCCCTAGATCTCACCCAATAGACAAAATAGGGTTCCTGCTCTTGATGCCAATTAAAATTTTGGCAAACACAATATTATAAGTCAAGACAAATTTCTTAACAACACACAATGTCTCGACAGATGTAATAACATATGATGACAGAAAATAGACTTGCTAAAAACAGAAAGATTGTGCTGATAAATAAATTATAGAAACTTAAAGAACACGATCAATTATTAACCCAGTTCGATGATACTCACATACTATAGAGGCTACCAAGCTAGGAAAGAAATCCCCTATCAATAGTATCAATTTGAAGCTAAACAGTCCCCGTTTTCACTTCTCACTTATTCCCTTCCCAATGCAATTTCAATCTAGTTACCTCCTAGATGTGATAACCCCTCTTACTCCTAATCATCGTAGTGATATCAAACAATCTCAATCCCAAGAAGTGTCTCAAGAAACCAAAAAGAAGAATGCTCTTCCAAAAATAAAATACTTAGTTTGCTTAAAAGCTTCACTAAGAACAATACTCAACTCTTTGCTTAAAAGCTTAGAGGAGAATAATAAATTGATAAACAAGTAACAACCAGACAACTCAAATGCATCAAAAGATACACGATGATATACAAAAAGACACACAGAGAAGCTAAGGAACTCTCAAATCCTAAACCCTTATTTTTTACAAGGTTTTACAAAAACTATGCTACTTAAAAAATTAGGCCTTGATCGTCTTCTTATATAGCTTTTGTAGTTGGGCTTGGACTCTTCAATCAAATGCAACCTTCAGTTATAAATCCCTGCATAATATTCTCCACGAAAATAAAAAAAATCTCATAAATATTTCTTAAAAAGGCTCAAAGATCATTTTTATGAAACCAATCAAATCTTCACTTTTTTATCAATAATATCTTTGGTTCGCGCATAATGATGAGGAATATTCAAATTTATCTCATCAAATCAAATTAAATTTGTCAAGATATATCCAACAACAACACCTGATGTACCAGACTAAGATGTCACGATATCTACTTTGACATCTGACTGAAAAACTTATAACAATTGAACTGTCGTGACAGTTGATGTAGATGTTAAAACACCTTGCTCAACATCACTAGAACCATATTTTACCAAAATTTAGTCAATCGTAAAACCATGTAACTAATAAGCAACATGGAATAAATGCAAAAAATTTTCAAAGGACTCATGAGTCAAACACATATGCTTTTGGATGCTTCAACGGGAGGCACAATTAGAACTATGGCTTAAGCATAGGTTAAAGACCCGATTGAAAATATGTGTCTAAACTAATATCCTTCGAAGAGTGAAAGAGTAGTCAAAGCCGAAACTACAGGTGCACCAAATGGTATGAGAACTTTAGATGTTCATATTGTATCACTAGCTCAAATTGAATTATTAAATAAAAAGTTAGCTGAAAGAAGCTTGAATAAAGCTTGAAGGTGCGAGAAACACAAGAAATGGTACTTTGATTTGGGTTTCACTAAATAAATCTTTTAACAAATAAAAAACAAAGCTAACAAGTGAATAAAAATATATGATAAATCTGATAAACCTTATTGGTAACCCCAACAAGTTTTTTGATCCTTATTGCAAATCCATTATTACCACATAGAAAGTCTTCTTAAGAATCATGATTCATAGAGTCTCTCAAGGAACCTATCAGTGATCGTTAATTTATAAATATGTGTATATAAAGATGCTTCTAAACAAGCAGATTACACAATATTTAAGTACAACAACATAAATTTTTTGATATCAAGATACGAACAAAAGTTCCTTGCTTATTTATAAAACCATACAAAGAATATAACAGAGTTTGTGCAGCGCTTTGGTGTAGTTTTGTTAAATTGATTCGTTGATTTCAAATTCTTCCAAGTCCTTCTTTTATAGCTGAAAAAGTGAATCGTTGGAGGGTAGAATTGAAATACAAAAATTCAATTGTTTTGTTCCCAACGGTCATGATAAAACTCGTAGTTAATAGTACAAAAAAATATTTCCTTATGCCACCTTATAGAGTAGAATTCACGATATAATTTTATACTTTTATACTCATCATCACATGCTTAGGAGAGATGATACCAGAAAATAAAACTCTATTATTATACACTCTTCTGACACATTTATAAGCAACAAAAATTTTTTTAGATCCATTGAATAAATGATGTATCTAATTCTTATTTTGTACCAGATACATCAATTATTTAATAAATCTAAAAAGATTTGTGTTACTTATAAATATGTTCGGAAGATGTACTTTAGAAGAGATAATATCCACCAAAAACTATATTTTAATGCAAAACTTCCTATTAACTTAAAAGAAATGCCATCGTCTTATCTAATTGCTATTGAATATAAACCTAAAAGTATGATGTAAATTTCTTGAGAAAAAAGTTTTAAAAAATAACAAAGTTAGGTTAAATCCAAAAGAAAAAAAAATGTACTCTAGCATGTATCTCACATCACAGATCCGTACCCAAACTCGTGAGCAATTTTACTGATTTTGATTGAAAAAATTTATGTCACTTTTGAAGAAGACAAATGAAGCATCACCATTATTGGCCCCCTGCATTTATTATGTGAGCATTATTATTAAATGTAACGAACAATTGGTGGTGCCCCTCATTAGATCATATTTTGGACCAACAAAAGTACTTTTCACTTTTCTCTTTTTCTTTTACTGATATTTGATTTTTTTTTTTAAATAATAAGAAAGGTACTTGTATTTTGTTTCACAAAAATAAAATATCCACTAAAAAAAATAATGTCTAGCTTAATTGAAAAACCATTTATTTAAGAATAATAAATTAAATAAAATGAACATTTTAAAATGCCTCAAACATATTTTTATAAAAAGAAAGAGTTGACGAATTAGAACTAATAATGATTGTTGCAAAATGAAGCACAAATTTAAAGTATTTTTGACAAGTATATCTTATAATAAAAAATTTAAATCCTTTATCTAACATTAGATAATCTCTTCCTTTTTAAAATTAAGTGATGTGAGATTTAATAAACATGTATATTTTCAATCAGTACCAACAATTTATATCTTGATTGAAGATAATACATATTGTTTTCAAAGACAATTATAATTCAAAGAAAACTATCATACTTATCATAAAGAGTACAATCACTTCTAATTATATCATTCCAAGAAGTTTAATATTGTCTTCATCGAAAATTATAGTTCAAAAACTATTATACTCTACCATAAAGAACATATTCCACTTGAATATAAATCACTCTAAGAATTTTACATTATCATCACCGAAAATCATATACTCTATGATAAAGAATATCTTTCCCTTGAAGCTAAATTATTCTAAAAATTTCATATGTCAAAATTTAGGTTGAAAATTTATGGTGCAACTTTCATATTGGCAGGAAGCTCTTCAAACACGGACATAATATCATAGTACACTTTGCATCAATGTCTATCAATACTCGAGTACTAACCATTAATCAACACCTTGCATAATCTTGATTGTGTCAACATTTTTTTTTTTTGAATTTCACAGATAAAAAATAATTCTTCCATCAATTTTCTCTAGCCCAAATTATGCATCAAATCTTGTGACTGCAGCTCGACAACTCTTTCACAACACCACCTTCTTTAATGATGTGGAAGATTTGACAAAATTACATCCACGGAGTATACTAAGAACTATATACAGAAATTGAACAAAATCTAGAATACTAGTAGTTGAGGAAAACGCGACAAAATAAGACACAAAGATATGACATGGAAATGTCGAACTAGATGGAAAAATTATGGCCGTTGTCAAATGACACTAAAGAATAACACTATTTGAAAATTGTTATAACACATTGACTCTGTATAAAAATATAAGTGATGGAAAGTGGTGTAGAAAAAGAATAGAAACCACAAAATAATAATGATAGTTTTTAGAGGAAAATGTTATGTTATTAAATTGCATAAAACAAAAAGGTACTACAAAATATATAGAGACAAACAATAAGTGTGCTTGTTGGAGTGAAAATATAATTCAAAGCAACAATATTCTAAATAGTAGGCATTATTAGTTTTAGTCTACTTTTACTATCTTGACAAGCAAGAATCTAATTATTATAGTAACAATAACAAGTAAAGTAAAGTAACAACAACAAGCAAAGTAACACCCATAAATAAAGTAATTGATGTGTTGAAAAATATAAATTTCTAACACTCCTCCTTGAGATTTTTCTTGAATACTACAAGTATTGATCTCAATTCTTCAAACTTTCCCTTAGAAAGAGCTTTGGTGATTATATTTGTAATATGATTTTATTAATTGCAATACTCCAAACTCATTTCCTTTGTCTACAAGATGTCATATTTGATTTTTCTCTATCATCTTTATCTCCTCTTGCATGGCAGTTTTCCATCCCTCAACATTAGTAGCTTCAATATATCGTGTAGGTTCTAATGTAGCTATACTGCACCTGACATAAATATCATCTAAGGTTATAATGCATCAGGTTGGAAAATCAACATCACTATCATAATTTTCTCCTTCATCTTGTGAATTTTAATCTTCCAAACTATCTTTCATAGGCCATACCTTACTTTGACTTTCAGCTTGACTTTTCTCTCAGTTCCATTTAGAGAACTCATCAAACTTCACACCTCTGCTAACAAGAATTTTTTTGTCTCCAAATTATAAATTTGATACTCTTTGGAGTTATTGATGTCCCCAAAAATATATCGACCAAAAATTTCTAATATATCTCTTTTCACTTTTGCAAGATGGACATACCACACACGTCCAAATATTTTCAAATATTGAACAAACGACTATCTTTTATACCATACTTCAAAGGATGTTTTACCCTTCAAGACTTTGGTAGGCAACAAATTCAGCAAGTACACTGAGGTGTTAACAGTCTCAGCCTAAAAGGTTTTTGGAATATCTTTATCAAAAATCAAACATCGAACCATCTCCATGATTGTAATGTTCTTTCTTTCACTCACTTCATTTTGTTGAGGAGTGTAAGGAACAATAATTTGATGTTGGATTTCAGCTTGTTCACAAATTATTTTAAATTCTCCTGCTATATACTCAGTTCCATTATCAGATCTGAACTTTTTAATTTGACATTCAACCTCTTTTTCAACCATAAGTTTGAAACTCTGAAATGCAGCAAACACATATGACTTATTCCTTAGAAAAAATATTCAACTCATCCTTGTAAAACGATCAATAAATAGAAAAAAAAATACATGTTTCCATTTAAAGATGTTGTTGGCATCGGACCACACACATATGTGTGTATGAGTTGTAACTTTTTAGAAGCTCTCTAGGTTGACGCAACATGGAATGATAATCTATTTTGTTTTTCGAATTGACATACATCACATATCTCAACAACAACATCATCAATGACTGGTAAATTTTCAACCAAATCATGAGAACTCATTTTTTTAAAGGTTGAGTAACTAAAGTGACCCAACCTTTTATGCCACAGGGAGGATTCACAAACAATACTTTGAAAAGTATGCATGGTTTGTTTGATTCCATTCCACTGGAAAACTTTTACCTCTCATTCCAACTGTCATTAACTTAGATCTAAAAGGATCTAGAATAGTACATCTCATGTCTTTGAAATACAGTGAATATTTCTTTTCCATCATTTACCTCACACTTAAAAGACTTTGATTTTATTTCAGGTACAAATAAAATATCTGAAAAATATTTGACACTTGGGGAGTTTCAACAGCTACAACGCCTTTTCCTTTGACATTGACATGTTCTTCATTGCCTAAAATAACTTTGGTGTAGAAGGACTTATCAAGTTCCTTAAAATTTCCACATTGTGAGTCATGTGATTAATACATCCACTATCTATTAATCATATTTCTTTGTTACTATTGACTGAATAGCAAGAAACCATGAATAATTATTCCTCTTGTTGGTGGTGTTCAACAATTTGGCCTTGTTGTCTCTGCTAGTTTGCTTTGTTTTTACAAACCTTCTCCATATGACCAAGTTGATTGCATGCTCTACATTTAACTTCTGGTCTGTACCAATAATATTTTTCTAAATGAGTATCCTTTCTGCAATGTTGACAAAGTGGAAACTTCTTTTTCCAACTCTCTTCTTTTTTGTTGAATTCCTCCATTTTTCCTTTTACTTTATACTCACCAAAATACTTTTCTCAAAACAGTTTTAACTTCGTTTTTTTTTGTGTTGGCCACAAAATCACCTTCAACATTTCCCTTCATCCTTAAAGATATTCTTTGCACAATAGCTTGCAAAGCATTAACAACCTCTGCAAGTGTGATTTGATAAAAGTCCTTAGTTTCTTTAAGAGATGATATTTTTTCTTCAAACCTCTCTCGAAGATGCACCCGAATTTTTTCATAACTCTTTGATCACTGAGTTCGTCTCCCAATAACTTGATTTGTGAAGCAACCTTCGAAGTTCTGTCAAAAAATTCTTTAACAGTTTCAGTTTCTTTCATTTTTAGTGCTTTAAACCCGCTTCTCTAGTTCAACACTTGCATCTTCTTTGTTCTCTCACTCCCTTGGAACTCCTCCTTCAGCTTGTCCCAAGCTTCTTTTGCAATCTCAAGATTCAATATCTTGATAAATATATCATCATGTAGTGTTGCATGTATTATGGCAAGTGCTCTTTCTTTTTTAGACAATTTTTTAATGTAATTTTTTATTTGAGCTATTGTTGGTTTATTTGGAAGAGGTGGTGGGTTGCTTTCATTTTCCACAACATCCTATAATCTTTGAGCTCTCAAATAAGCTTTCATTTTTGCAGCCCACAAATGATAATTTTCTCCTACAAACATAAGAGGTGGAGGTAAAAAAACTATTGTTGGAAGCCGTTTATGGTGTTTATAGGTTGTTTGTAAATATTTTCTTGTTGATTTATTTAACAGACCCGTTAAGATCAATGAAGCTTTAGATACCATGTGAAAAAAATATAAGTGATGGAAAGTGGTGTAGAAGAGATGGAGTAGAAACCGCAAAATGATAAAGATAGTTTTTAGAGGAAAAAGTTATGTTATTGAATTGCATAAAGTTGAAAAGTACTACAAAAGATATAGAGTCAAACAATAAGCTTGTTTGTTGGAGTGGAAATATAATCCAAAGCAACAATATTCTAAATAGTAGATATCATTAACTTTGATCTACTTTTACTATCTTGACAATGAAGAATCTAATTATTATAGTAACAATAATAAGTAAAGTGACATAACAAATAAAGTAAAGTAACAACAACAAGCAAAGTAACACCAACAAGTAAAGTAGTTGATGTGTTAGAAAAATATCAATTTCTAACAACTACCTTCAACCACCCTAAGGCCCCAATACATCTTAAATAAAATATTTAACCACCTCTCACAATACTCTAATACAAGAGTATAATAAAATTTATAAAATGTCAAATAAAAGCCTACTAAATTGTTTTGGACTAGTTCATTTTGTAATAAAATATGGGCGTTCAAGGAAGTGTTTGAGAGTAAGTGAAGTCAAAGATGGTTCAAAGTTTTCAGTTTTTTTGAGAAATTTCTGGTTTTTATTTTTGAAAAAAAAATTCCGAAATTTACTGAAATTTCCAGTACTGAACTGCAAATTTTGAAATTTTTGGCTGTGTAAAAAATTTATTTTTGCCTAAAAACTGAAATATCGAATTTTTCGAAAAATCTAATATTTTTTCGAAAATTCTGGTAACCCCCCAAGTTTCTGGGAATTTATTTCTGAAAATTAAAAAAAAAAACGGAATTTTCTTAAAATTTCTTATATACCCGTAAATTTTTTATAAAATTCGTGTTTTTTTATAGAATTTTATGATTATTTACAAAGGTATAATGATAAAATCATACGCTTTGGGGGTGTCATTGGATGAGATGTTAATTCCTCCTTACTCATACACTTTGCAAAATCCCAAAAATACTTAGAATATGGATTCAAATATCCTGACATAGTGAATACACAATTAACTCTCTGTAAAGCGTGTTAAATCAAAGTTAATAATAAGTTCGAATATTGAAATCTTAATTAAAACACAAAAAAATTATACTTAAAAATATGCTCGGATTTTTAAATTTGAATACTAGAAAAAACATAATTTGCGGGGTTTTAAACCTTTTCAAAATCTTCAAAATGATCCAAAACAAATTTTTACTCACCTGCACATATTTCTCAAAAATACTTAATTTATATGGGTTGCATGGGTCTCATGGAGCTCAAATCCAAGACAAATAGTACTCAAGAAATTAACATGTCACCCCCTAAATTAAATATGCCACCCTCCCCCTCAATTTTTTTTAATCGTGTTTTGTCCTTGATGAAATGCAAACAAATATCCGGTAGAATGGGTGAAATTTCTGGTACGCTGATAAGTGACAAAATGTAGTTATTTTGTATATATGTTTTGTGGCACTTATTCGTTCTTGTTTGTTAATAATAGTTTAATAACCCCAATTTTTGTTGTAAATACGTTTCATTGTGTTTTGTGTACATAATGTACCGTTTGATTAGTTTTAATGTATTTTTGTAGGTATTTGTTGCATATTTGGAGCATAGAGGAATAAAGTGTCGAAAACACGGCTCCGAAGACGCATTTTTGGAAGAAATAAAAGCAACTTTCGCGCTTAGCGTGGTTTTGAGCCCGCTTAGCGCAGTAAGGCGGTTTAAGTAATAAAGTAGAACACGCTTAGCGCAATCTGCGGGATTTTGTTTTATAAATTCATTTCAAAACAAATTTTTAGGTTATGGTTTTGGGTTGGATTTTGATCCCAATTTCCATCAACCTTTATTTTGGTAGTATAGCTTAGAAAAAAACATTAGGGCTTGCTCATGGATGATTAGAGGTGGATTACTCTTCGATGGGCGTTGACAAACTGGTGTAAATGAGTTGTTTATCTCTTCTCTTTGTATTTCTCTATTTGTTGGGTTTGTATGTATTTCTACCTTGAACTCATGTATATTTGTCCCCCTTGGCGTTGTATAAAGTTTGCTTTACGAATATGTGTTGGTGATTGTCTTAGGTTTTTACTCTATGTTAGGGATTTGAGATTTTCTAGATATAAATTGCTTAGATTTTTACCTAGGATGATTATCTGTTAGTTTCTGAATGCTAGAAATGAGTTTAGAGCTGACATTCACTTAGGGTATCTGAGCTTAATGTCTATGTGTTGGTTGTTTTGAGCTAGAGATAGTCGTTACGAGTGGCGCGGTTGACTTCTGGTTGTCGAGGTATGCCAAACATGGATATCGAGGTGATTCTGGAGGATTCTCAATTTGGGTTAAAAATAGCTTAGGTTGTAAGAGGTATGTGATGACATAGAGGAGTATCGTAGGCTGAGTATAACTGGATGGTAGGTTTTTAAGTTTGTGACGGGTAGTGTGCATTCGTTCCGGACAAGCTGTCTATCCTTTATACTTTTTGTTCATTTACTTTTTGTCTTTTTATTTTTAACTCATTTAATCTCAAACTCATTAACGGTAGAATTGTCGAACGAAGAACCAATAACCAATCTCTGTGGACACGATACGATATAACCTAACCGGTATATATCACTCGGTAAAAATAAATACTTTACTTTTTGCTTGCTCGCTTTACCGCTTCAACATACACCCCTACTAAATTTCTTATAAGAGTAAATTTTCGGTGGTGCATTTGAAATTTCCGGTAAGTTATCTATTCGGGTTTTTTCAAAGATCGATATTTTCCAACATATTTGGAGGGTCTTGACTGCACCGACACATTTGTGTGGTCTAGAATGCATTATCGTTTGTATAAGTAGGGGTCTCAGGTTATAGGGTAAGACATCTCAAAAATGTTTCTTCCTGAGTATTTGATTAATGCAGAAGTGTATTACAACAGATGCAACCATGCTATTGAATTTAAGATTCCAGATTGCTCTGAATTCCTTGCCACCTTGAAAGAAACGTTGAATGGTTTGCTGTCTGATTTCGATAACAGGAGGGTGACAAAGATCGAGTTTCGAGAGAGTTTGATTGATACAAATGGAAAATGAAATACAACCTAATTGAGTTGAAGAATGATGCAGATGTGAAGGCCATAAGGAAATCATTTCGTCGTAGGATAACTAAAGGTCCAATCGAGTTGGATGCAAAGATCCGAAGATCCGTGGACGACATAGTGAAGATGTTGAAACATCCAGAGTCATCCGGTAGTGCTTAAGTTTTCATGTTTAGGTGTACTATTTATGTTTATTATTTATGTTTGTTGCACTATATTATGTTATGTTCTTCATCGAATCAAAACATGTAATGGTCAAAATAATATGCAATAAATAAGATGTTTGTTTGTCACAAAATATACATATAATACACCATAATAAAATAAATCTGCATAGGTCATCCACGGGAAATGTCGGCCAAACTAGATAAACTAGTGTAGACCTCACCATCAGGGTTTACCAACCCCATGAGGCTATCTAAATAAAAATGATGAACTGTGGGTGACTTTCCTGGCCACCTGCGGGAGGTGGAGCTTGTAACACCCGCTTCTAATTCCCCAATAATTATTAAACATATCATAGTAAATAGAATGCATAACAAGAGGGCGTCACATGATTTATTTTCAATATTAAAACCATACATATATGCACTGATCATAATCATAACACATATCTGAATTTCATGCTTCAGAAACAATTCATGCATTTTCACAACGAATCATTTAATAATCACAGATACTATCAATGATTATATCTCATACTATAATCATTAGATGAAAATTAATGAATTCATAATATAACAAAGTCATCAGAATTCATGCATCAGCACCAAGGCCACATCAACATAGTATCTCATTCATACAAATCAAAATAGATGAGAATACATAATAAATCTCATCAAAGCAGAAATCTAGATAAATCTCGTGTTACATGACCAGAGCAATGACTAACTACCTAGTAAAAGATAAACTAGCTAGACTCCTCAACTATTCTCGTGCGAAGCACCACTATCCTCGGAACCTACACGTTATCCACGTAGAGGCAACATCATAACAGAAGGGTGAGAATTCACATCATTATTCAAAAGTATATAATGGAAATAATGAAGAAACATCATTTATTCATGAATTCCACACACTTCAAGTGATGTTCCAAGATAACATGATCATACAAACATAACAAGTATAATATGTTCATAAATAGCATAATTATTATCCATTCAAACAATCCAATTAATCCACGTGATTAGACATTCACAATTTCATTTTACACATTGCATATTCAATAATGACTCATGTGACAACAATGAAATGTGACTCAATATGCATGTGGTACCAAGTTTTTGGGAATATTTCGTTAACCCTGCTTCCGATTCATTCATAGAATCCAAGCCCTTACTTACGATTTGGACAAGACCAAAAGCCTCTGCTACTTATTCCCAATGGAATCGAGCCAAATGTGAACTCAACGTTTCACCGCTACTTATCCATCATGGATCGAGCCAATTTGTGAACCCAACGTTTCGCCACTACTTATCCACACAAGGATCGAGCCAAATGTATGCATTTACAACTCACCAAGACGACATATACAAATTAAGATTATTCAATAAATCTCAACTATCCAAGCATATCATCACAATTCATCTCATGTGAATTATACATCAATTGCACAACATTATATTTCAACAACAAAATCATCACATGTATCTTATACCTATCATCACTCATAACAAATAACATTATGACATATCATTCCACCAATGTTTTTCAACACATTCCATCAAATAAGATTTGCACATATTATACTCAAGTAGTCAAACATACATTGAAATAGTATTCAAAACCAATCTAAAACACATTCAATTACAATTGGATCAATTAATCACATATATGAAAATACTACAATAAATATAATCATATAAGATTCCATGCCAAAAGATCCTAAAAATAACATTTTTCATTCCAGATCACGCTAAGCTCGGCCTATCGCGTTAAGCACACCTCGCTGAACAAACAACCCCAAAAGTCAGAACATTTCGCGCTAAGCGGGCTCCTCCTCGCGCTAAGTGCGGTCTACGAGACTGCATTTTTCTGCTACGAACCAACTTTATTTTCCCACAAAATTATCACATAAAACTCATTCCAATCAACCAAATAACATTATTAAAGGGTATCCTAACATGTTTCTAATCATGGGATCATCATTCAAGTTGAAAAACACAATTCCCTTTTAAACCCTAACATTCAAAGATTCTAGAAATTGAAATTAAACAACCTAGCATATTCTTAATCATTACCCACAACATACAATTAAACAATAACATGGATTCTCCACCCTTACCTCTTGAAGATTCTTCTTCTAGGGTTTCCTCTTCACTTTTCTTCTTCCTCCTCTTCTCTTCTCTTCTTTATCTTCTTTCTCTTCTTTCTCCAAATGAAATTCTAATTATGATTCTCTTATAATCCCTACTAACTAGGATTGTCTTAATGGGGTTAATACTTAACACTTCTCTATTACTTCCATTCATAATATATAGGCTCAATACTAAATAACCATAATTCTACTAATAAAACTCAATTATTCAAATAACACACATATTCAAATAATTCCATTTTTATTTAAATCAACCAATTAAATTAATTATCACATAATATAATAATTAATAATAATTAATAATTAGCTATTAAAAATTAGGATGTTACAGAGGTGGTAGTAGTGGCTCGACAGAATTCCTGGTACTTGAAGGTCTCAAAACATCATATGTTGTAGATGGTAGTATGATCTGAGGGTGTGAGACAATGTGAAACCACTTCAGGTATCTATCATCACACTGCCCTAGATGTTGAACCTCAACAGTTGTATCTATGATCTCACGGGTGTAACATCCTAATTTTAATAGTTATTTATTAATTATTATATTATATGGTAATTGATTTAATTGTGTGATTTGGTGAATATTTGGATTATTTGAATATATGTGATATTTAAATAATTGAAATTTATGGGTAAGAATAGTAATTACTTATTAATGGGCCTAATTATTAGAATTGGTGTGGATAGGTGAGTTAAGTCCATTAAGAGAATAGGGTGGTAAGGAGAAGGAATTAGTTATTGTTATCATAACACAAAAGAAGAGAAATAAGAGAAGAATAGAAGAGACGAGGAGAAAGAGGAAACCTTAGAAGTTGAATCTACAAGAGGTAAGGGGGAGAACCCTTATTATTATTATCTTGTATGTGATTAGGTAGTAATTAGTAACATGTTAGGATACCCTTTAATGATGTTATTTGACTGATTGGAAAGAGTTTTGCATGAGAATTTCATGGGAAGAGGAACATGGTTCGTAGCAGGATTTTTCTGAGTTTCCTAGATCACGTTTAGCGCGACCAGAAGCCTGCTTAGCGCGAAAGTCTCTAGAATTTGGGGGTTGTAGTTCAGGATATCGGGCTTAGCGCGGTATATCAGGCTTAGCATTATCTGGAACACAAAATGTTGTTTTTGTGATCATTTAACATGAAATCCTATATGCTTATATTTTATGGAGTCTTTTCATGTATGTGATTACTCGATTCGATTGGAATTAAATGGATTTAGATTGAAACTTAGTAAACACATAATACTTGATTTTGCTTATGTGTATTGTGTTTGTATGATTGTAATGAATAATCATTGTTGGCTTACGTGCTAAATGTTGTTTGTGAAAATGTGATGATAAATGCTAAATGATTTGCATTGTTATAGAGGTGTATGTGTATTTGTGCAATTGGTGAATAATTCAAGGTATTAGATTATTGTGATATGCTTGATAATTATGATTGGTGGAGAATATTAATTTGTATATGTTGTTGGATAATTGCACATGCGTACATGGTTGACTTTGATCCTTAATTGGAAATAGAAGTGGTACAACTTTGGTTTCACATGAGGCTTTGATCCTTGAGTGGAAATAGAGGCAGTGAAATTTTGGATTCACATGTGTTAACTTTGATCCTTGATTGAAAATAGAAGTGGTGAAACTTTGGGTTCACATGTGTTGACTTTGATCATTGATTGGAAATAGAAGTGGTGAAACTTTGGGTTCACATGAGACTTTGATCCTTAAGTGGAAATAGAGGCGGTGAAACTTTGGGTCCACATGAGGATTTGATCCTTGAGTGGAAATAGAGACGGTGAAACTGTGGCTTCACAAATTGTACCACATGCATGAGTCACATTCATTTTGTAATTGGAGTCTTATTCATTATTGATGGATGTGTATTTGAATTGGAAATGTAGTAATTAGTTAAATGATTACTTGAATTGCTACATTGGTAATACTTATGTTGTATGGAATATCATATGAACTATAGAGGATTGTTAATTAGATGTTTGTTTCTATATTGCTTCTAATTATATACATTTTGATAATGATTTGAATTCTCACCCTTGTGTTATATGTGATGTTCTATGCGACATCGTGCAGGTTCTGAGGATAGTAGTGTTTCGCACGAGACTAATATAGAGCATCAGTTAGCTTAGCCGTTATATTAGGCAGTGAGTCCTTGCTCTGGTCATGTAACGGGGAATTTGTTTGAACTCATGTTTGTTACGAGATATTATTATGTATTCTCATTTGTTTTGGATTTATATATCGAGATACTATGTTGAGGTGGCCTTGGTGTCGGTGTTTGAATTCATGTGAATGATTATGTTATGAATTCATTGTTATAATCTTTAATGGTTATAGTATGAGATATAATCATTGATAGTATCTGATAAAGGAAATATTTCGCTGTGATATGTTGAAGCATGAGATTTAAATATGTGTTATGATTATGACCAGATGCATGTTAATATTTTTTTCCCGTTGATTTTCTATTGTGTGGAAAACGACATGTGACACCCTTTGTATGTACGCATGCTATTCTACTCTTATTTGTGCTATATTTATTTGAGATTAGAAAATGGGTGTTACAACGGGGAAGCTAAGGATGTGACTCTGAAGCCATCTATCAATCCCATCGGTTGGAGTCCCTAGAACTATACGAGGAATGTCATACACTTAAACATACTAGCGTAGACACCTCTCAGTCAAGTGTCTAGCCACATTGGTCTCCCATCTGATATGCCATGAATATAAAGTAGATACCTCAAATGGACGATGAGGGCGATGAGATGTATAAGGTGTCCAGATGACATCCTCTAACGTCAGTGCATCCAACCTCCTCCTGTACTTCATCAAGCCTCCGGGATGGGTTTGCTTGCCCTTCCATCTCCTCGCACATGAAAGGGTAGCTGGTACACGCTGAATCTTCCGCTCATAAATGTGAAGAAAGTGCTCATATATCCAACACTGCATAAATAAGAACCATCAAATAAATACACTCAAATAACTAATAAAAAACATCAAATAAATTACAGTATACCTGTAACAGGCTAAGGTAACCAGAAAGTTATCTGGTCTCAGCATAAGAAGCAACGTCAAGTGACGTGTACAACATGGTCCAAGCCGCCACTCCACAAACCCAACACGGAGTGTTAAGCGTGCTGAACAGAGACAAACATTGAACATCAATGTAAGCATCAGACTTGTCTACAAAGAAGGTACACACTACCAAATATAACATGTACGCCCTAACGACAATCTAGTACCTATGTGCCTCCACAAACAGCCAAAACATCTGAAAATGATATCCTCAAATTTTCATTGTTGAGGAGCCTGTTCCTATACTCCATCATTTAAGATTTAAGAATAATTTGATATGTTATCATTAAAATAGTGTCAAGAATCATTTTTATTTATATTTTTTTAAAGTTTATTTGATGAAAAATACTTATAATTTGTTACGGAGAAAATAGTTGATATAAATGTATATATTTTAAAAATTAATGATATTTATAGAAATATGCATACACTAAAATTTTAATAATGAAGAAATTCATTATTTTAAAAAAATAAACTCCTGTTTTAAATTGATAATCTAATTTTTTAAATATGAGTTTATCTTTATAAGAATATGACTTGTTAATCAATCAACTATGTTAAATAATCTAACTTGTATTTAAATAATCAAACAAATTAGTAGATCAATGAAAATAAACTTAATTTTAATAATCTAATTATATATGATATTATATTTTATAATAGTACAATTAAATATGCAAAAATTAATTTAGATTAATAAATTAAAATTATTAAAATACTAAAACAAATTAAAATTTCATTTTAAATAAATAATAATATTATTAGACTTGAAATATTTGTCTTACATCTTGACTCATTTGAGGTAGTTATATTGCAAAAACTCGTCTACATTTTAAGAGATATAAGAAAAGAACAAGTTGGTTTTATTTGAAAACAAATGTGAGTAAGAAATAAATAGTACGAGAGTCAAAAAAATTATGAGACTGAAAAAAAATAAGTAGCAAGCTTATTCTATATGCTTAGTAAACCTAAAACAAATAGTTTCATCTAACATTGCTCTCAAAACAGTTTCTTTCTAATCATTCTTTCTGTAACCAATTCTCCACAGAAAGAACCACGCACCCTGCACCATGCTTAATTGTTGCGAGGAGTTGAGGCTTCGGATGGACTATTTGACGAGTCACTTGTGAGGGAACCGTTGCCACCATCGTTCTCGGAGACCACTGGTATCTTAACAGCGGCTGCTCTTTCCATCTCTTTCTCGAGTTCTTCCTCTTTACGCAACGCGGTAAACTGAGTATCCAATGACTTGGCCGCTCCTAACCAGGCAAGAACAATCACTAGAAGCACACCTCCAAGGTATGGAGTTGAATTGGCGAGTGATCCGAAAGTTAGGATCATGAATTGTTGGATAAGGGCACCTCCGGATTTTCCCAATGGGTTGCAGACAACATCGATGGCTGCTTTGCCTTTGACCTGCACCAAGGAATGCCAAGTATGTTTCAATGAACTCTTATGGATAGATTATACATAAGCATTTATATGATGTCGAGTTTGGCAAAACCATGAGCTATCATGATTAGAATGGCAAACCGAACCGTTATATTTGACTAGTGAACCAAACCATGTTGCACAAACAGTTCTAAAACCGAACCAAATGGCAAAAAAAGAATAAATCAAAATTTAAAATGAGAAATGTTAAATACAAGTTTAAAATTTTTTATTAAAAAAAATCGAACTTAAGTTTAATGGTTCGTTTGAAAAAAGTTGTCTTCTAACAGTTCGGGATTCTGAAACAGTATACCAAACCGGTAACTTTGGTTTAGCTCAGTTCTGGTTAAATTGAAACGGCCTGGTTCTGTTCGGGTGACTATGAGTCAGCTTGGTAGGTTTTCTGATTGAATTGTACCATGAACAACCCTAATCTAATCATGATTCTGATAAACTCAGTGTCGGCTCAAATATGCAATAAGTATGACGGCAGTAAAAAAAATGCATACCTTGGTATCCTCGTCCAAGGGAATGTAAGCCATTTCTTTGCAGGGATCGAATAAGCTGTACTTAGCACTCTTGCTAAAGATGTTCTGCAAGGCACCGACATAAACAGCTGCTAGCAGGGGAGTCATTCCAAGCGAGGCAAGACCAGGTGCAATTGGACCTCCAAACAATATGAGAGAGAAGAAACCAACTCCAGTTAGAAGCAAGACAGTAGGTGTGATCTTGGCAGCAACTCCCCAACCATATTTGTCAAATATGTATTGACTTAGAAGCATCATTATGAACGTGGCAATTCCAGTTGCAGTCGAGAAGTCTCCCATGAAAGAAGAGTACTCGTTGGGGCTAGGGAACTGCGGTTTGCAAAGATTTGTGAGAAAACAAAAAAAAGTCACAGAATGGCATAGCGAGTTTTCAGACCAAAACTAAGACAAGATTAAATTTTTGGTATATTTATTACCTGAGCTTTGAGCTTAGACTTCCATGTAACCTCAACAAGATTAATACTGATTCCATAAGCAACCACCAAAGTGGCAAGATCTCTGATGTATCTTGAAGATACCAAGAATTTCAAGCTCTCCATTGTTCCCATTTTGGGTTTCTTCTGTAAAAACGAATAGCAATGTAAAATGTTAGTTAAAAGGTTTCAGAATGGTTATTTTGTTTAAGATTGCAGAAAATAGTTGGTACCTTCTTCTTTACGCTACGTTCTGGAAGAGGAACGAAATTATTCGTCCACCAGTACAGGCCACAGATTGCAAATCCCATAATCACCACAATGCTCATCATTCCCTTTAGAGAGATGGCCCAACCATCAACACCAGGACCTAAATTCTTCCTCATATTAGAAAAGTACTTCACGGTACGACCAGAGAATATAAGAGCTACATTGGCACCAAGTCCAAACAGTGGGTAGAATCGTTTTGCTTCATCAATAGTAGTTATCTACACAAAATAACAAGGGTTAGAATCATTTTATTATGCTAATGAAGGAAATTGAAAATTGGAAAGCATAAAACAGATGCCATCATCACATAGTAAAATTATAATCATTAAAAAGTTGATGCATAGTATTGCACATAAAACAAGCATCTAACCCAGCAGTGGTGCTTTACTAGCATCACTAGGACTTGACTCAAGATTATTAAAACTATAATGACTCAAAGCAATGAAGCACTGGCAAAGACACCGACAGTGAACTTGACACCAACGTGCATAAGGACTCAAAGCTATGAAGCACTGGCAAAGACACATACATTGGACTCAACTCCAATGTATCAGCCACAATTGTAATTTGAGAAAATGAAGGCATTCAATATAATCGCACATGCAACAAAGTTTAATGTGTTGTACACAAATCAATCATTAGAGTGAAATCATCAAACATGTAAATTATGCTAGTATCATAAACTCCTGAAAAAATTGTGTTCATTGTGAAAAAAGCATCAGACAAGCAAAACAAGCCAAACAAGCAAGACAGACCAATCATTCTATTTATCAACATATCAAATCTAAAAGGACAATTCACTATATACTTCATAAGAAACAGCAAACAGTTACATGAATGCAATATACCAAAACCACATAATCAAATCAAAAGTACCTGATTAGCAAAACCCCAGAAGAGCACAGAAACAACCACACTCCCCCACAATTCAGCCATAACATAGAACAAACAGAAACTCCAAATTCTGATAATTGCAAGAGGACCAAGGAACCTAGGCCCAAGAACACTAAGAAGCTTGTCTGCAAAAGCTTCGGGATGAATATAATTGCTAAGAGGATACAAAACAAACCCAAAAGCCCCAAAGAAAGCAATAAAAGGCAGAATCACAGTATAAAAAAGTGCCTGTTTTGACAAAACATTAGACAACTTTGTATACAACAACATAAACCCAATAGCCATAGGAAGATTCACCCATGTTTTCAAAAACGGAATAATCTCAGCACTACTCCCCTTAGCAGTAACAACCAAAACATCCTTAGTATCCCTCAAAATCGTATAATTAAACAGGATGCAAAAGAACATCAACCCTAAAGGTAAAATCTTTTTCATAGTATCAACCTCAATCCCCAAAATTTTAGGTTTTTTCTCAACCTCAACCTCCCCAAAAACAGGTTTTCCTTGTCCTTGTCCATCAGAAGCAGAAGCAGCCGCCTCTGCTTTACAGATGAACAAATTCTTCTCGTTTTGACCAAAGCCATTAACTTTTGGTGAAAAGGAATTGAATTTCGAAAACCCATTTGAATTCAAACAAGAACCATCAAGGGTTTTGGGTTTAAGTGATAAAAATCTATGCTTTAAGCCATTGGGTTGAGCTTGAGCCAAAACCCTTTTAGGGTTTGCAGGGAGGGAGAGAAGCCCTCTGGTTTGAAGATGAAGAACAGCCACCATGACTCTCCCCTCTTAGAAATTCCTTCAAGAAAAATCAAATTTTGATGAGAATTTTTTCAAGAATAGAACATGAAAGAGAGGAAGAATTTGAGATAGGAAGATAAGGTGGTGGCTGAAGAATGAAGCTTTGAAATATCTATTGCTTTTATATTTTTTTTGGAGGAGGAATCAAAATCTTCAAGGGTTTATTGAAGAACACAAAAAATAATTAAAATTTTTTTTTTTCATTTTTTTGAGAAAACTAATTATTGTTATTTTATTATGTGAACATTTGGAACAATGGATTTGAACATGTATTCAACTATAAGAAAGGGTTAAAGCAATTTATTTGATGTAATAAAAATGGAGGAATGTATTTAGCATATGTTTGTATTAGTTGTTTATTGGTAATCAATTTTATTAATTTAAATTAAAAAATTATCATTTATAAAAATATTTTAAAAACAATAAATAATTAATTAATTTTTAATAATAAAGATTATAAAAAATAACAAACAAATAAATAATAAATTGTATCGATAATTCATTCGGATAGTAAAGTTATTTTCCTATAAATTATATTTATAGTACTAAAAGACATATTATTTACTACTCTTTTCGATATAAAATATAATTTAATATATAAATTTAAATATAGTTATGTTATTTAATTAAGAATAATTATTTAAAATTTTAAAATTTTACTTTGCATTATTTAAAGTTATTAAGTGAAATATTAAATTATTTATTTGTAAAAAATATTGTAAATTTTATAGTTTGAATAATGATATTCTAGAAGTCGTTGTTTATAGAAAAAATAATTTAAGAAATTATTTTAAAATGTTAGGTGGAATCTATTTAGTATTACGTGTATAATACGTGGTGCTCGATAAACTTAAAATAGTTTTTGCTAATTAAATTATTGTTATTTATTTTTTTTATTTATGTGAATGATAAACTTAAAGTAGTTTTTGATAACTAAATATTGTTATTTTTTTATTTAGGTGACGTGAAATTTATGTAATGTTACGTATGATAAACTTAAAGTAGTTTTTGATAACTAAGTTATTGTTATTTTTTTATTTTGTTGACATGAAATTTATGTAATATTATGTATGATAAATTTAAAACAGTTTTTGATAACTAAGTTATTGTTATTTTTTTATTTTGTTGACAATTATTTATCAAAGAATTCAACGTCGATTTTTTGATAAAGTATATATTCATTCCTTAAAAAAATAAAAATTTACTTTAATGATCTGTTTTATAATGTATTTTATATTAAAAATTATTTTTAAATAATTATTTTGATATTACATTTATGCATATTTAAATATATTGAGAATATAATTGAAAAAATATCTAAAAATTTATGAATAAGATTAAATTTATTTAAAGATTATGAGTTCATATCATGAGTAATACTTGGACACAACCCCAACACATAATCACTTAACACACTCATATAAAATTATATATTATTTAAATATCTAAATATATATATATATATATATATATATATATATATATATATATATATATATATATATATATATATATTTATTTCATTTTGTATTTTTTTTATTGAATGTGTGCCTATAATTTGTGACCAAATAATCTTCTCTCATATCATTTAGGTTACCAACCCCATTGTTGGTTGGTGATTTCTAAATACAAGAAAAAATTAAATAATTTTAATATGGTTAATATTATATAATAATTTGAAGAATAATTTTTTATTATATTAAAAATAATTAAATAATATTTTTTAATTAGCATATTATATATTATATATATAAAATAGTAATATATGATGAATTATGAAATGTAGGACGGTGAATGAAATGGGGGTAGGTATGAATGAAAAAGTGCATAGAAAGATAACCAATAGTAATAGTAATAATTTTGGATTGATTTGACAAAATATAAAAATATTCTTCTTTTACACAATAATGACGAATATACCCTTGCGATATTTGTTTTTGTTTCTACGTTCACGCATCACAAAGCAATTTGATAGATACACGAGCGATTCAAAACGTTGGAACGTGAACTGCTTAACTTCAAAATTACAAGTAACCAACCATATGCCAATTTGCCCTCTCACTGCCACTGCTTTGCAAGTTGGCACTAACAAAAAGAACAATTTCACCATTATCATCATGCATCAACCATGCAACCTCTCTTTTCATTTTATTAGTAGGACTAATTAATTAAGGTTTTAGTATTAATTGTTGTTTTAAATATTAGTCAAGTTATCAACATTGGATTTTTTCTTTTTAATGTTAATGAATGATCATTTCAAAAGACTTAAAGCTAGGGAGGGTTAAGATTGTATTTAAATGCAAAACTTAATCTAAATTCTCTTTTATAAGTGTAGTTTTTTTTTATTGCAAAATCAAATCATATAACTAGATCTTGTTGGTCATCCTCAAATTCTACTTGTTTTTATGATATTACACTACATGAATTTTCTAAAATGTTTTTAGAAATCGTAAGTATATTTCTGGTTCGCATCTCATATCATAAAAATCATGTTGAATAAGGTTAAGTGTAAATCGGAAGTATATTTTCGATTTTAAATCATATGTAATTTTTAAGACTGTAAAATATACGGTAAATTTTTTATCTGTATAAATTAAATCTTAATATTTGATTTTATTTTGTTAAATTAAATTATTTTATTTTACCGATAGAATAAAGTGTGCATGTGAGAATGAATTGAGAATAATTTCTCATTGTTTTGTTATTTAATTTGAAATTGGAAATATATTTTCGATTTTAACTCAAATATTTTAAACTATAGTATGTACTAAAAATATACTTCCAATTTTATAAAGCATTTTAAAAAATGCATAAGATTCAATTCTATCCCATAATATAGATTAAGAAATTGCCTTTGATTTTGTCTTCTATTTTTATAACATTCATATTTCTTTTTCAAAAAAAAAATCACTCTTGTATGAAGAAATAGTTAATTTGTCACCTCTCATCAAATAATTATTTACACATGCATAAAATTATATATTATTTAAATATTTAAAAACATATATTATTTAATTTTTTAAAGGATGTTTGTCTAATTATTATGTCCAAATATTTTACTCATACAAGACTTTCTCTTTTTTATGTGTATTATATTTAAATAAATAGATATTATTAAATAAATAAAAATTAATATGAAATTCTCATGTCTATATCAACGTGAATGTGTGTTTTTTGCGACATCAAAAAATTTAATTTCTTACTTAGCATTGGGTTTTCTTCCAATTAAGAGAATACACATGCAGACACAAATGATTGTTCAATTAAGACAAACAACTCAAAAATCAAGATTGTTGGATATATATATATATATATATATATATATATATATATGTTTCGGTCCTTTGAATAAATATGATATCTATATATGCTTCATATCCATATAGATATTTGTTAAATGAGTTATCCACGAGTTTTAAGGTATTTGCGGATATTTATGGATAATACTATTATTTTTAAAATTATGTCTTGAAAAAAATATTTTCAACTTCTTTTAAAGACGTAGGACATTATTATCACATGACATGATACAAATTCCCCTTATTTTAACAACGAAATTTAATCACATTAATTCGATACAAATTCCTCTTATTTTAACAACGAAATTTAATCACATTAATTCTCTTTGTTGAAGTGAGATGTGAAATATAAAAAAAAAACTTAAATATGCAATGGTCAATAAGATTTTTTTGAAATATAAATTTTTTTTTAAAATAAAACTTAAAAAAGGAAAAGAAAAAAGAGGAGTCTAGTTTTTTAGACGATGAAAAAATGAAGTATAATAAATAAATAATATTTAATTAAATTTATAATTTATTAACGAATACGGATTTATGTTGGCGTGGATAACATTAGGGTTTAGGTTATTTTATGCATGAATATCTATTAAACTGCATATCTTGTATTTCTGATGAATTTTATCGCATCGAAAATTCGAGGGGGGGGGGGACACTGCGAGGTGGGTAGTTTATCTGACGCGGATGCCTCCTAAAGAGTAACGGAGGTGTGCGAAGGTAGGCTCGAGCTAAGATTCTGCTTGTGTGAGCGTAATGTATAAGCCTGCCTGACTGTGAGACCGACTGGTCGAATAGAGAGACGAAAGTCGGCCATAGTGATCTGGGAGTTCCGTGTGGAAGGGCTCTCCCTCAACGGATCAAAGGTACGTCGGGGATAACAGGTTGATGACTCCCAAGAGCTATTATCAACGGAGTCGTTTAGCACCTCAATGTCGACTCATCACATCCTAGGGTTGAAGAAGGTCCTAAAGTTTCGGTTGTTCGTCGATTCAAGTGGTACGTACAGATATTTTTGTCATCCCTAGTCTCGAATACGTGAAAGTGTGTTTCTTCTGATTTGAATGTGTGCTTCTTCCAGTTTTAGGGAATCCAGTTCGTGCACATTGCAGTTAAGGGAACATGCATTCACACATTTGATGCATCAATGACCATTTGATTGTTCAAAATCAAGGTTGGTGTATTTCGTTATAAAATAAAAATAAATTTGTGTCTTTTATTCTATTAATTGATCTTGATCAAACAGTCAGCAGTGTCCCAAATGCATGAACGTGTGCTTTTTTGTATTTAAAGAATTCACTTATGTGAATCCTACAATACAAAAAATACACATTCAAGATATCATTGATTATTCAATCAAAATTAGAGTGTTCAGAATCAAAATTGTTATATTGAACATAAAAATTAAAAAATATTTTTGTTAGACGTTAGAGATCGAATTCTTGGTGATATCTCAGATGTGAGATGCCTCTCACTTTAAAGAATCAATCATGTACTTACTAAAAATATAATATGTGGCAACCTTTAATGATTAAGCGTTGTCAGAAGTTTTAGGATTGTTGAGGGATTGAGAGTTAGCTCACGTAAGGGGTGAGAAATTTTGTGTATGTAGTTTTTATATAATTATCAGATTATCCCCTCTCAACTGCAGGGTTGAGATATTAAAATAAGACTATTTTACGATAAATTTATGTGAGAAACCCCATGTGAATGCACATACATAAACAAGAAAAAAATAAGAAAAAAAAAGTTGAATAAAGTTCATATGCCATAAATCGGAGGAATAATGAATGATAAACTTAGACTAGTAAGTTAGACTTATTGTTGAGAATAATTCATATGCGGAACTTCTGAGAGTCGGTCAGAAATTCTAATATTCAGTAAGGCATATCCAGAACTTCTGATGTTCTGATGTTATGATGTTCTGGTTCCTAAACTTAGTTATTAAGTTTAGTTTTAAGGGTACTTTAGTATTTGTTAGTTTGTACTTTTAGTATCTTTTATCTTGGTCACCAAGATTAGTTTTAATTAGGGTTTACATGACATATTTACTTTTGGCCATTTTTGGTAGCCGTCATTCTCTTTTATTCTTCCATCATTCCAATCACTTTTATTCTTGTGCACCAACAAATTGGTATCTAGAGCTCTGCTTAGAAACATAGGGAAACACGAGTGAACGTGAGTTTGTGTTGTTGTTGAAGCGGTAAAGCGACAAGTAAAGAGTTTGGTATTATTTTTACCGGGTGATATATACCGATTAGGTTATATCGTATCGTGTCCACAGAGATTGGTTATTGATTCTTCGTTCGACAATTCTACCGTTAATGAGTTTGGGATTAAAAGAGTTGAAAATAAAAGACAGAAAGTAAATGAACAAAAAACTAAAAAGGATAGACAGCTTGTCTGGAACGAATGCACACTACCCGTCACAGACTTAAATCTATCGCCATGTCATACTCGGCCTACGATACTCGTCTGTGTCATCACATGCCTCTCACAACCTAAGCTATTTCTAACCCAAATTGAGAATCCTCCTGAATCATCTCAATAGTCATGTCTGGCCTATCTCAACAACACAGAAGTCAACTGCATCACCTCCATACCCATCTTTGGCATACTTCACCGACACAGAGGTATTAAGATCAGATACTCTATAGTGAATGTCAGCTCTAAACCTATTTCTAGCATTCAGAAACTAACAGATAATCATCTTAGGTAAGAATCTAAGCAATCTATCTCTAGCAAAGCTCAAATCCCTAACATAGAGTAAAAACCTAAGACAACTACCAACACAGATTCATAAAGCAAGCTTTATACAACGCCAAGGGCGATAAATATACATGTGTTCATAGTAAATATACATACATAACCAACACAATAGAAAAATACAAAGAGAAGAGAGGAGATAAACTACCCATTTACACTGGTTTGTCAACACCTATCGAAGAGCAATCCACCTCCAATCATCTGTGAGCAAGACCCTAGTGTTGTTTTCTAAGCTAAACTATCAAAAACTATAATGGGTGATGGAATTGGGAGCAAGAACTTCACACCCCAAAACCATACCAAAGAATGAAATGAAAATGAAAGTATAAAGAAATTCTGTTTCTGCACAGTCGCCCGACGAACTAAAAGCTTCGCCTGACGAATGTTCATTTAACTTTTCCCAAATTAAGCCATGTTCTCTGCAAGTACACCTAACTACCTTCGCCTGACGAAATTGAGCTTTTCCCGGCGAAATTATCTTTTCCTCACCCAGCGTCTAAGCAGCGAAACAAGCCAGAACCAAACCAACTTTCCTCTAACTGGTCTGTCGCCCGGTGACGCTGGACCCCTCGCTCGGCGAAAATGCCCAGGCAGCAACAATTTGTTGCTTTCTTACAACTTGGATGGCTTCAATCTTCCATCCTTATTCGATCAAAAATGCATCTTGGAGTTCCATTTGGACTTTATTCTCAATGCTCCAATAATGCAACAAATACCTACAAAATATATACAAAACTAATCAAACTGTACAATATGTACACAAAACGCAATAAAACGTATTTACAATAAAAAGTCAGGATTATTCAACTAAATATTAACAAAAGAACGGATAAGTGCCACAAAATATATATACAAAAAACTACATTTTGGCACTTATCAGTTGTGTGGTAGATTTTGCTTCTAGGGTTCACGTTGAATCTAGAACAAGAATCATTTTTTTTCTGATTTTGTGGGTTGGGAAACACTGTGTGAGTGAATATCTAAGTGTATTGCACAAGGTAGAAGATGAACGGAAACAACAACATGAAAACCAAACTTCTAGTTTTGATGGCAAGAACTAGAATAGATTGATGATTCAGATGCGCGTGTTATTTGGAGCTCAAGATGTTCTAGAGCTTGTTACTGATGGGTATATTCCAGTTGTAGAAGATGCAATAGAAGATGAGAAAGAGGCGCAGAGAAACAAGAGGAAGAGAGATCAGAAAGCTCTGTTCTACATCTATCAGTGTGTGGATGTGAATGTGTTTGAGAAGATTGTTGATTCTTGTCATACCCCAATTTTTTGACCTAATATACCACCTCATATATGCATCATTGCATCACTAACAGTTTCAGAATAGAATAGATCGTGTGTGGCTTCTAGAAGTCAGAATCAGGGTTTCTTCAAAATTTCATTTGTTCAAGATGTGATCAATTAGGGTTTGAATTCCCACTCACCTAAAATGATCTATCTTAATCAATCATCAACATTTGATCTTCAGATTCCAAACTTTTTCTCATGATCTACCATGAATCGACCAATTAGGGTTTTTATCGAGGATAGTGAATCATTGATTTTCTGATCAATGAATGATCTATTTGCTTGGAGATTGATCTTAACATCTTCAATGCAACATCTTGACCCAATTTCTTGATTCAAAACATCACAAAGTCCATGTTTCTTCATCAGACAAATTCTGAATCGTCTAATAAAAATTCATCTGCTTTGAAAAGTCAAACTTTGACTTTTGGTCAACTTTTTCAAGACCAAACTTTTTCCATCATAAAAACATTTCAAATGATCCGTCATGATTATAAAAAATCAAGAAATTTGAAAAAGTCAACAAAAAAGTCATATTTGAAAAAATTTCTAACACTTGGAATTTTTTTTTAAGTGTTAAAAAACATGTTTTTTTCCTACTTTCATGGCTATTTTTCACATAGATCCTTTTGGAATCAGAAAAAACTCAAAACATGAAAGTTGTAGCCCTTGCTACAAGCTTTCCAAAATGTCCAAGAACTTGCAAAACCATTTTGTCTAGCTATACTTTTGATTTTGAAACATAGAGCTCCAAAACCATGGAATTTCAAGTTCAAAATTATAAGTCATTTTTTGCATTTTCTCCTTCTAGAAGCCTTGTCATCACTTAGAGACAAGTTATAACTGATAAATATCAGTTGTGAATGATTGAGAAAGGATTGGATCAAGAAGAAATTTCTAACCATGGTTAGAAAAGTAACTTTTGCATTAACTGCAAAAGATTCCATCTTACCACTTAAGCCAAGTTGCAAGCTCTCTCAATGATAGCCATGCCTTGTCATTCAAAATTTTTGGCCTATAAATAGAGGTCATTTCCTCAAATTCAAACCACACCAAAGCTATCCAAATCAAGCTTTCTTTCTTGCTTAAGTTTCAAGTTACAAAGTTCAAAGAGGGAATTTTTGCAATTCTCAAACCTTGCAAAATTTGAGAGAATTGAGGGTTCAAACATGTTATAAACATCAAATAGAACTTGTTTAAAACTTAAAACCATCAAGAAACAAGCTAAGAGAGATTTTTCTACACAAAACTCCATTTGTGTAAGTTTTGAGCCTAAACTTGCAAACTGGAAATCCACTCGTGCTTTTATCATTCAAACACTTTCCATACATCCCATAGAGATGATCCAAGCCTTTAAACAAGTTTTGTAACATCATCATCATCATCCTCCATTAAAAAACCATCCACCTGCAAGTTGACTTGGTTGGAGTAATTCAAAAGGTTTCAGAACAAACTAAGGATCGAAACACACTCAGGGAGGTTCAAGGAAGCTAAATCAATCGTTACTTTGCACCTGGAAGTTGTAGAACTCGAACTGGTTTTTCATACTAAGAGGTAAGTTTTTCAAACTTTGAATCCTCAATACATGCACTTTTAGCTTTAAAATTGAAAAGCAAAATGTAGACATTCAATCACTAAAGTTATCTGGGTTGTTAATTGGAACTAAAAACAACTGAGTTTCAAGAATTAACAATTTTTTTAGTTAGGGTTCAAATTGGGATTGTTAAAATTCGTGATAATCTTTGATTAATAATAACAACAAAATACATATTCATAATCGTGGCAAAAATCTAGATGAAATAGCATTTTAAACTTTTAAAATTGATCAAGATTTGAAGAAATTCGAATTTGCCATGGATATGGTGTTTTTTTCGCGGTTACAGTAAAGAGGAAGAAGATGAAGTTTTGAAATTCAAATTTTGAAGCTATGTTTAAAATATATATTTCATGTTTAACTTAAAATAATGGATGTATTACCGCCCCAGTGGTTGCCAGCACGCTTTTCATGTCTCCTTTGCCTTGCTTATGGTCCAGGGGACGAATCCCCTTGAGACCATTTTTTCACTTTCTTTCATTTTTAAACATTTCAAACACTTGTTTTTAAATATAATTAATTGGAAGCGTGTAAATAACAAGACAAGCACTTGGCTCAGTGGAAAACTTTTCAAATCAAAGCCAAAGGTCATGGGTTCAAGCCTCCTTAAGACCAAAATTAAATTTTTACCACTTGTTTTCTTCACATTTTCTATCAAACTTCAACATTCTCAAAAACCAATCAAAACTTCTCATTTTGAGATGATTTTTTGCATACTTGTCATTTAATATACCTATTTTATGATTATGTCAAAAAAATCCAAAAATATTTTCTTTTGATTATATTTTTATTAAGTAAAAAATGAGACATTTTAAGTATTCTTAATACTTTTCAAAGATGTTTTCTTTCAAACTTTCAAAACTCAAATCTTTTTAAAACTTCTTGTGAATATACTTCACTTCTCAAAATCATTTTCAAAACCTTTTCAAAACATTTCAACATACACTCCTTTTTTCCATGATCGACTCAATTTGAAGATAAAGTCGAACCAGTTTCTTCCTCGAATTTCTTAATCGATCATGGGCCTCCCTCACGGTGTAAGTCCCAATCCTTTTATGTACATATCCAATTTTACTTGTACATATACAATCACCTTTGTAAATATTCAAACATAAACAAACTTCTTTCGTTTGTTTTCATTCGCTTGTTTATACACCAATTCCATTGGTATTAAGAGAAGAATTATTCCCGGTGAAACTCCTCTTAGATCAATGGGCCTCCCTCACGGTGTAAGTCTCAATCCTCCTATGTACATATTCATTTCCTTGTACATAAATACCCCTTCGTGTACATATTCATTCCGTTGTACACATTCAAACTTGTAAATATTCAAGTTACACTAGCTTTAACGCTCGTTTTATACACTTGTTTATATTTCCTTCATAAACTCCTGTGAATACACATCATGCACTTGTTCATATAGCTACTCAGTTATAACATAACAATTAGCCTAACAACTAGGTTCCCTTTAGCCTCCGCTTAGGCTTCGTATAAGATAACTCATTCATCTGAGTTTAGCCTCCTCTTAGGCTTCATATAAGAAAACTCATTTACTGAGTTTAGCCTCCGCTTAGGCTTCATATAAGACAACACTCCCCTGCTAAGTTTAGCCTCCTCTTGGGCTTCGTTCAAAAGAACTCCTCGTCGAGTTTAGCCTTCTCTTAGGCATTAAACAAGAAAGAGACTAGGAAATCTCTTAACAACCTCCTATTGGGCTTCCAATACAAAGAATCACCCGCGCTAGGATAGAACCCTAAGAGGATGATTTCCTGGTGAAATCACTCTTGAATCCTAAGAGGATGCTTTCCCGGTGAAACCACTCTTAAAGCCAAAGTCAGCCATACCCTATAGCTTCCTCTTGAGCTTCATACAAGGACCCTCGATGACCCTCGGAATGCCTCGTCTTGGGCTTACAATACAAGGACCCACGGGCTTCTTAAAAGCATCCCCCTAATCCAATCAATTTCTCCTCGAGATTTAGACATCTATCATCTCTATGGAAGAAATATCTCATCTATCACATCACATACAATCAAATACTTTTCAAACACTTTTTTTCTTCAAACAAAAACATCTCTTAATCGTAAGTGGTAACGCTTGTACACTCAAGCAAAACACCCAATACTTACAATTAAAATATTCAATCATTTGTCAAACATATTTCTTAACTCGTAAGTGGTAACGCTTGTACACTCAAGCAAAACACCTATAACTTATGATGAAAGATTTAATCAATCAAACCTTTCAAAATGTATGTGATGAAATAGATTAGATACATTTTTCATTAAGATTACATTTGTCTTTGTCTCTTAATAACATTCCGTTGCTTCCACTAGCATAAGTGGGAACTACGATTGCTCTGACTTTCTCAACCTCCCTTCGAGAATACGTAGGCACAAGGTCTCATCCTTGGCGAGCAAAACTTCTCCCTCTAACCAAACAAACCATAGATCCCTTTAGATCCGAGCTACAAATGCTCTGATTCCCATTAAGGGATATGTATGCAGAAGATCCCAATGATCTTTGCGAGCACAATAATAACAAAACCTAGAATCCCACATAATCAAACATATTCATATATAAAGCTATAGATAACTATATATATTTAGGGTGTCACATCTATTCCCTATATATAACAAACCCCCTTTCTCGGAATCTCCCTAATGCGTTGCGTCTTGTTCGCGCTAGTCGTAATGCATATCATATCAACTGAGGGTATTGTAGCTTTCCCCTTTTTCATAATCATTTTTCTTGTGTTGGAAAAAATAAAGCTTGATGCTCGCGGCATCTTTATAAACAAATCAAAAGAGTAAATCGTTTCGAGCTAGAGAATCCGAATTCAGATTCGATTCCCTCACGCGTCACTTTGTAACGAGAACAATTCTATGACGTCAAAGGAGGCGTGGGACACAATTGTCAGATGTTAAGGTGGTGACGCATCAGTGAAAAAGGTGAAGCTTCAGTCCTTGAAAAAGCAATATGAGAATCTCAACATGAAGAATAGTGAGAAAGTTTCTGAGTACATTTCAAGAGTGATTCTGATCACTAATGAAATGAAAACTTGTGGAGAAACATTTTGTGAACAAGTAATCATAGGGAAAGTTTTGAGGTCACTTAATCCTCAATTTGGTTACATTGTTGTTGTCATTGAGCATTCTAAAGATTTGGAAACCCTGAAAATACAAGAGCTGCAAAGTAGTCTAGAAGTGCTTGAGTTGCGTTTGACTGAAAGAACTTCTGAGAGGGAAGTTGAGCAGGCTCTGAAAGCTTCTTTTGTCAAGAAGGACCAAAAGCAGTCTTGGTCAGAGGCCAAGAATAGACGTGGTGATAGATCCCAGAAGTCATAAAGTTTAACTTCTGGTGAGAAGAAACATCAAAAGGGAAAGGAGAGGAGGAAAGTTCAATGTTACTGTTGTAAGCAGTTTGGACATTTTGCTAGAGATTGTTGGTCAAACAAAGAAAAGAAATCAGAAGAAGCAAAATAGTCAGAGGAGATTCAGATGATGATCCTGTGTTATTGATGGCTTCTGATTCTAATTGTAAGCGATCAGAAGATTGGTGGTATATGGACACTGGGTGTTTAAACCACTTGACTGGGAACAAACATTAGCTGATAGACTTTGACTCCAAAAGGATAACAAAGATCAAATGTGCTGATGATAAGTACCTTAATGCAGAAGGTATGGGAAATGTTAGAGTCAAGGTGAAGAATGGGAAAAACAATCTGATAAAAGATGTTTGGTATATTCCTGGAATTAAAAGCAATCTGATGAGTGTAGGTCAGCTCATTGAGAAAGTTTTCTCAGTTGTAATAAAGGACAACCTCTTGAAGTTGTATGATTCCCATCAGAAGTTGATTATGAAGTCTGAACAGGGAAGCAACAGAACATTCAAGGTGAATGTTAGTAAAGATGAAGCAGATTGCCTTAGTGCATAAGGCGCTGAAGGTGATAGTAAGTTGTGGCACAAGAGGTTGGGGCATTTGAACTATAAAAGCTTAGGACATCTAAGTTCTAAGAAGCTCGTACGTGGTATTCCAAAGATTGTGAAGCCTGAGAAGTCATGTGAGGTGTGAACGAAAGGCAAGAAACCAAGATTGCTATTTGCATCAGAAGTTGCTCCAAGGGCAAAACATGCTCTGGGAGTAGTACATTCTGATGTGTCTGGACCATTTCCAGTACCTTCACTTGGAGGAAACAAATATTTTGTGTCCTTTGTGGATGAGTTCAAAAAGATGAAGTGGGTAACACTCATTAAGTTCAAACATAAAGTGTTTACTAAGTTTGAGAAGTTCAAGGTGAAGGCTGAGAAGCAGAGTGGTCAGAAGATGAAGATTCTGCGAATAGATGGTGGAGTTGAGTATAAATCTACAAAGTTCCATAAGTTCTGTGAGGAGAATGGAATAGAACATGAGGTTACTGCTCCATATACTCCTCAGCACAATGGTCTTGCTGAGAGAAGAAACAGAACTTTGCTTGATATGTCCAGAAGTGTGCTGAAAGAGAAGAAGCTACCTCATATGTTATAGGGAGAAGTTGTTGCCACATCAGCATATGTTCTGAACAGGTGTCCAACATAGAAGTTGAAAGAAATTGTTCCTTTAGAGAATTGGACTGGAGATAGGCAAAGTGTTGGTCATTAGAGAGTGTTTGGTTCTGTATGTTACAAACACGTTCCAGAAGCTAGAAGACAGAAGTTGGATGATAGAAGCAAGGTAATATTATTGGTGGGGTACCACAGTACAGGTGCATATAAGCTTTATTGTCCAGAAACCAATAAAGTTGAAATCAGCAGAGACGTTGTTGTGAAAGACAAATTGCGGGGGGTCGGATCGTCATCCGCCCTACCAAGTTCAGCACCAGGGACCACTGAACCAATTCATAATGGATGTTTGCATAAATATTTTATAGTTTCTGCGACTGTTGGATTAAATGATCTGGTAAGGACCATCTAACTTAATAAGTGCATCTTCTAATAAAAATTTTCTTTAAAATTCTTGATCAATCACTTATATTCATCGCTTCTCCACGTAGTTTGTCGTTTAAGGCGGTGCCGACTGCTTAATAAACTACTCGGGGCTACTTTAAAACTAAGTCTTAAGGTGTTGGTATAATAAGTACTTAAATCAATCTAACACATTGGGGGTTTTAAAGTGTTAGGACGATAATAATTTTGTTAAGTTTTTACTCGAATTCTTATTTATAAATAAGCAACCCCAATACTAGTTGAATAAGTCAATAAATGCGTTTAAATTTTTTCGTTATGGCTCAAGAAATAGGAGGAATTCGAATAAGCACGAAATTTAAACATAAAAGATTAAAATTACATAAACATGTATTTTATTGAATTGAAATTTTGCAATACATAGAAAAAGAAACAAAAAGAAATACTAAATAGAGCAAAGAAAATAAAAATGAACCAAAGAAATGTTGTGACTCCCCCAAACTTAAAATAAGCATTGTCCTCAATGCGATAAAACCAGGAGAAATCAGAAAAGAGAAAGGTGATCACCTTGGGCAGCGAGAGATGCATGTGACTTAGGTAATAGAGATAGGGAACAATTTTGTAGACCACATGCATACACATTATATACTTGCATATATATATATAGATGATTTAGAATTTTTAATTAGTAGGATATATATATAATACTAGTATATAATTCCTTATAATACTATAAATATTGGGAAGTATTAATTCGGTATATTAAAAGGAGAAAGCACGATAATTAGAATATTCAATTATTATGTAAATATTAATGTAGATTATTTAATTGAATATAATTATCGCTATTTCGGGGAAGTAGTTCAAACGCATCAGATGAAAGGGTGCAAACGATAACCGAATAAAATTAAAAATTTAACATAAAATAGAAAAATTGAAAATACTAAAAAGAAAAATTAAAATTAGAACTAGAATGACTACTCGTTGATTTTCCATGGCCACTTATCAAGCCATCTCACATATCCCTCACCTTTTCTTTTCTTACGTTTGTAGGGCGGTTTATTCTTTCGAAATTTTGGTAGTGGTCCTGGATTTATCCTAAGTATGAGTTTTTCAATTTTGGGCTTAGTGATTTCATCCATCGCCTCATAAGTTAACCTCACCCTCTTAACAGTAATTATTTCCTTAATTTTATGGTCCTCTAATTTTCTCTTTTTAGGTAAGACTTCAAATAGTGGTAAATTAGTGTGGATATTTTTCAATACCGCAACGTACGTTTTAGATTGGGAGTCTACCGGAGTTTCCATAAAAATTTTCGGGAAGGGAATTAGTGGGATGTAGTGATTCGGGATTACAATAGATGCTTCCTTCTCTACCTCTTTTACACCCTCCTCTTCGAACATTGTTGTTTTATTTTTCTCAATCTCCACAATTTCCTCGTCAGAACTTTCCTCGTCCACAATATCACTCTCCTCATACTCATCATCACCAAGTAGTATTCTCATAATGGTTGTTTCAACATCCACATCTTCCTCAGGTAGAGGTCCTATAAGGTTTTGTTCGAGTTGGGAAATTTGAGTCTCTAAGCTAATGGTGAGACGCGAGGGAGTCAACCATAGTGGTTAGCTGGCTAAGGGTTTCATTAGTTTGAAGACTTTGTTTTCTTACTTCCTCGTTTTGGATAGTTTGTGCTTCATTTTGGATAGTTTGTGCCTCTATAAAGTGTTCAATCATAGACTCTATCCTAGAGTTAATTATCATCTCATCGGAATCCTCTATTGATGTTTCGAAATTAAAATCTTGCGATTCTTCAGAGTCTTGAAAGTAAGTTAAAGTCTCTTTTTGTGTTTCCCCGAAGCGTTGTATCATTCTACATGATTCATTAAAATCTTCCATTAATATTTCGAGATCAGATTTGTATGGTTCTGGTGATCCTTCAAAATATTGGGTGTGATAATTGTAGGAAGAATTGGGTTGAGGAAAATTTTGGTTGAAATTATAATTTCCTTGTGGTTCTTCAAAATATGGGGATTGGTAGTTTTGAAGGTAGTTGGGGTAGGAGTAGGTTTGTGAAGCATTAAAGTTTTCCATCAAGATTCCAAGGTTGGATCTATGGGGTTCTTGTGGTTCCTCATAATCGATAATGGGCGAGGAAAAATTTGGGTTATACATGGTAAATAAAATAAAATGCCTTAGTCTATACTTGTAACACCGAGTTACAATATCGACTTAAATAGTCCCGAACGCGCCAAAACTTGATCGCGACTTTATCGTCTATTAATCGCCAGATCGCAAGCACCTATCGCGTAGTTTTAAAAGATATCGAACCCACGAGACTATAAATCGACCTATTGTTATCCTATGTTACGGTATACGACTAAGAATAATTCTTTAGGATTTTGGTTAAGGAAAATATAATAAATAAATAAATAGATATCGACGTAATTGCCTAACCTAAGGGATCTAAATTTCCACCGACGTGTTACTCATGTTGATAAAAATCCTATTTCAAAGAAACAATACTTATCTAAAGATCCTATCTCAAACGTCGCCTATTGATAAGAATCATGTAATTAAATCCTAACGTATGCTTCCGCTATCCCTACCGAATATAAAAACACTTTTGAAAATAAATAAAGTTTAATTGGTTTTAAATGTCGTCATGTTTTTAAAAACAATACCTAGTATCTACTATCGACTCTAAACCTCAAACTGTCGCTCTGTTGGTTTCTAACCTTAGCCCGTTTATTAACCTCAAACTTTCGCTGTTGGTTTCTAAACCTTTTAATAAATTAAATTAGATATCTAAGTCGAAAGAATATTTTTAACAACGTAACATTATGTCGTTTATTTTAGATTCCTATGGATCGATTAATTTACATACCAATATCAAAAGACCTAGCGACATATTAATTAATTCGACATGCATAAATAATATGTATTAATATATTTAAACATTTCGAAATCAAATAAATAATATCGGCAACAATAAATTAAATAACATAAAATAAATAAATAAAACACGAAATTAAGAATGGAAATAACCTTGTTCTTGACTTCTTGAATTGAAAGGAAAAATAAAATACGACAAGGAATAAAAGCACGGATCTAACGTAAGGTTAGATCAAAAAAATAAAATAAATTCAAAATACAATATTGGAATAAAATTGCGAAAATAGAAAATGACGGTTGTTCGGTGAAAACGCCACCACCCTTGATTCTCAAACTGGACTCCTATTTATAGATGCGTTTGGTAACTTCCCATTCCGAATTTCCGCAAGCCCTTGGAACGTGGAGAGAAAATTGCCTTGAGAGTAGGAGGCGGGGCCTCAAGAATAGGTCACAAATGGAGACGTGCGCCAAAACGTGGGAAGAAGTAGTGGGCCCCACTAGCTAAGGAGCGGGCGCCCAAAGGAAGTGGGAGGTTGAGGCGCCTTCGTGGCACGTGGTCGGCTTCCGTCCGGGCTTCCATGCTTTGGGCTTCTTGCTTGTGGGCTTAGTCTTTGCTATGTGTAATTGGTTTCTTCTTCTTAACACCTCCTTTTACTATATATCACTTGCTTCATTTCTTTGCCTTTTTAATCCGATTTTTCCTCGATTTTACTTCTTTGCTCGATTTATCTTTATTTAATGCAAATACCTGAAACATAGAAAATACCAACGTAATACAGAAATAAAGTGAAATAATTAAATAAAAACATTAACATTATTTATGAAAAATACATCAAATATGTTATATAAATTCGTGTTATCAAACTCCCCTATACTTAAACCTTTGCTTGTCCTCAAGCAAAAATTAAAAATGAAAATCACTTAAGCATATGTCAAACGCAGATATATAACACAATTCAATTCGTACTAGGTTGCAATTCACTTATTTGTTGGATAACTCGAGTTTAGACTTTGACACCAAAATTACCGTAATAACACAAGATAACCCCATTTTTTTGCAGACCAATTTAAGTCGTGTTATTATAGCTCGACCTAGTACTTTTGTTTTGTTTCACCCGTTTTCATTCTGGCGCAATCACATTAAGCCCATTACCTTACGCGCACATAGTGGAGTAACCGGTTAGTGACTTTGATCTTTATAATCCACTAGGTCCCGTAATTATATTTGGTACTCCTTTGTCCAATTACAATGGGGTCGGATCGTCATCCGCCTACCAAGTTCAAAGACTGTGGACCACCGAACCAATTCATAATGGATGTTTGCATAAATATTTTATAGTTTCGCATCGTTGGATTAAATGATCCGTAAGGACCATCTAACTTAATAAGTGCATCTTCTAATAAAAATTTTCTTTAAAATTCTTGATCAATCACTTATATTCATCGCTTCTCACGTAGTTTGTCGTTTAAGTGCCGATCGCTTAATAAACTACTCGGGCTACTTTAAAACTAAGTCTTAAGGTGTTGGTATAATAAGTACTTAAATCAATCTAACACATTGGGGGTTTTAAAGTGTTAGGACGATAATAATTTTGTTAAGTTTTTACTCGAATTCTTATTTATAAATAAGCAACCCCAATACTAGTTGAATAAGTCAATAAATGCGTTTAAATTTTTTCGTTATGGCTCAAGAAATAGGAGGAATTCGAATAAGCACGAAATTTAAACATAAAAGATTAAAATTACATAAACATGTATTTTATTGAATTGAAATTTTGCAATACATAGAAAAAGAAACAAAAAGAAATACTAAATAGAGCAAAGAAAATAAAAATGAACCAAAGAAATGTTGTGACTCCCCCAAACTTAAAATAAGCATTGTCCTCAATGCGATAAAACCAGGAGAAATCAGAAAAGAGAAAGGTGATCACCTTGGGCATGAGAGATGCATGTGACTTAGGTAATAGAGATAGGGAACAATTTTGTAGACCACATGCATACACATTATATACTTGCATATATATATATAGATGATTTAGAATTTTTAATTAGTAGGATATATATATAATACTAGTATATAATTCCTTATAATACTATAAATATTGGGAAGTATTAATTCGGTATATTAAAAGGAGAAAGCACGATAATTAGAATATTCAATTATTATGTAAATATTAATGTAGATTATTTAATTGAATATAATTATCGCTATTTCGGGGAAGTAGTTCAAACGCATCAGATGAAAGGGTGCAAACGATAACCGAATAAAATTAAAAATTTAACATAAAATAGAAAAATTGAAAATACTAAAAAGAAAAATTAAAATTAGAACTAGAATGACTACTCGTTGATTTTCCATGGCCACTTATCAAGCCATCTCACATATCCCTCACCTTTTCTTTTCTTACGTTTGTAGGGCGGTTTATTCTTTCGAAATTTTGGTAGTGGTCCTGGATTTATCCTAAGTATGAGTTTTTCAATTTTGGGCTTAGTGATTTCATCCATCGCCTCATAAGTTAACCTCACCCTCTTAACAGTAATTATTTCCTTAATTTTATGGTCCTCTAATTTTCTCTTTTTAGGTAAGACTTCAAATAGTGGTAAATTAGTGTGGATATTTTTCAATACCGCAACGTACGTTTTAGATTGGGAGTCTACCGGAGTTTCCATAAAAATTTTCGGGAAGGGAATTAGTGGGATGTAGTGATTCGGGATTACAATAGATGCTTCCTTCTCTACCTCTTTTACACCCTCCTCTTCGAACATTGTTGTTTTATTTTTCTCAATCTCCACAATTTCCTCGTCAGAACTTTCCTCGTCCACAATATCACTCTCCTCATACTCATCATCACCAAGTAGTATTCTCATAATGGTTGTTTCAACATCCACATCTTCCTCAGGTAGAGGTCCTATAAGGTTTTGTTCGAGTTGGGAAATTTGAGTCTCTAAGCTAATGGTGTGAGACGCGAGGGAGTCAACCATAGTGGTTAGCTGGCTAAGGGTTTCATTAGTTTGAAGACTTTGTTTTCTTACTTCCTCGTTTTGGATAGTTTGTGCTTCATTTTGGATAGTTTGTGCCTCTATAAAGTGTTCAATCATAGACTCTATCCTAGAGTTAATTATCATCTCATCGGAATCCTCTATTGATGTTTCGAAATTAAAATCTTGCGATTCTTCAGAGTCTTGAAAGTAAGTTAAAGTCTCTTTTTGTGTTTCCCCGAAGCGTTGTATCATTCTACATGATTCATTAAAATCTTCCATTAATATTTCGAGATCAGATTTGTATGGTTCTGGTGATCCTTCAAAATATTGGGTGTGATAATTGTAGGAAGAATTGGGTTGAGGAAAATTTTGGTTGAAATTATAATTTCCTTGTGGTTCTTCAAAATATGGGGATTGGTAGTTTTGAAGGTAGTTGGGGTAGGAGTAGGTTTGTGAAGCATTAAAGTTTTCCATCAGTATTCCAAGGTTGGATCTATGGGGTTCTTGTGGTTCCTCATAATACTGATAATGGGCGTAGGAAAAATTTGGGTTATACATGGTAAATAAAATAAAAATGCCTTAGTCTATACTTGTAACACCGAGTTACAATATCGACTTAAATAGTCCCGCAGCGCCAAAACTTGATCGCGACTTTATCGTCTATTAATCGCCAGATCGCAAGTGCACATCCTATCGCGTAGTTTTAAAAGATATCGAACCCACGAGACTATAAATCGACCTATTGTTATCCTATGTTACGATATAAGGCGAATAATTCTTTAGGATTTTTGGTTAAGGAAAATATAATAAATAAATAAATAGATATCGACGTAATTGCCTAACCTAAGGGGATCTAAATTTCCACCGACGTGTTACTCATGTTGATAAAATCCTATTTCAAAAACAATACTTATCTAAAGATCCTATCTCAAACTCCGCTCTATTGATAAGAATCATGTAATTAAATCCTAACGTATGCTTCCGCTTATCCCTGAATATAAAAACACTTTTGAAAATAAATAAAGTTTAATTGGTTTTAAATGTCGCGGTTTTTAAAACAATACCTAGTATCTACTATCCGACTCTAAACCTCAAACTGTCGCTCTGGTTTCTAACCTTAGCCAGTTTATTAACCTCAAACTTTCACTCTGTTGGTTTCTAAACCTTTTAATAAATTAAATTAGATATCTAAGTCAGAAAGAATATTTTTAACAACGTAACATTATGTCAGTTTATTTTAGATTCCTATGGATCGATTAATTTACATACCAATATCAAAAAGACCTAGCCAGACATATTAATTAATTCAGACATGCATAAATAATATGTATTAATATATTTAAACATTTCCGAAATCAAATAAATAATATCAGGCAACAATAAATTAAATAACATAAAATAAATAAATAAAACCTGAAATTAAGAATGCTGGAAATAACCTTGTTCTTGACTTCTTGAATTGAAAGGAAAAATAAAATACGACAAGGAATAAAAAGCACTGGATCTAACGTAAGGTTAGATCAGTGAAAACTGAAATAAAAATAAATTCAAAATACAATATTGGAATAAAATTGCGAAAATAGAAAATGACGGTTGTTCGGTGAAAACGCCGACCACCCTTGATTCTGAAACTGGGACTCCTATTTATAGATGCGTTTGGTAACTTCCCATTCCTGAATTTCCGCTGCAAGCCCTTGGAACGTGGAGAGAAAATTGCCTTGAGAGTAGGAGGCGGGGGCCTCAAGAATAGGTCACAAATGGAGACGTGCGCCTCAAAACGTGGGAAGAAGTAGTGGGCCCCACTAGCTAAGGAGGCGGGCGCCTCCAAAGGAAGTGGGAGGTCGAGGCGGCCTCGCTACGTGGCACGTGGTCGGCTTCCGTCGGGCTTCCATGCTTTGGGCTTCTTGTGGGCTTAGTCTTTGCTATGTGTAATTGGTTTCTTCTTCTTAACACCTCCTTTTTACTATATATCACTCCTTGCTTCATTTCTTTGCCTTTTTAATCCGATTTTTCCTCGATTTTACTTCTTTGCTCGATTTATCTTTATTTAATGCAAATACCTGAAACATAGAAAATACCAACGTAATACAGAAATAAAGTGAAATAATTAAATAAAAACATTAACATTATTTATGAAAAATACATCAAATATGTTATATAAATTCGTGTTATCAGTCACAACGATTCAGAACCATACCTAGAAGGTTTGCAGATTTTGACATGCTGCAAGACACTGAAGTTGACTTAGAGGGAGAATTCATTCAGTGTGCCATGTTAGTAGATTATGAACCATTGGGTATAGAAGAAGCACTCAAGAAGAAAGTCTGGATGGATGCCATGAAAGAAGAACTTAAGGCTATAAAGAGAAACAAAACTTAGGAGTTGACAGAGCTTCCAAGGGAGAAGAAAGCCATCAGCGTCAGATGGGTTTTCAAGGTGAAGTTTAAGCCAGATGGATCAGTTGGCAAGCAAAAAGCAAGGCTAGTGGCCAGAGGTTTTCTTCAGAAACTTGGACTAGATTATTTTGAGGTGTTTGCTCCTGTAGCTAGGCATGAAACAATAAGATTGGTGATTGCTTTAGTTGCAAACAGAAGTTGGCCGCTGATGTATTTGGATGTGAAGTCAGCATTTCTGAACGGTCCATTACAAGAGGAGGTATACGTGTCACAACCTCCTGGCTTCGTGAAAAATAATTAGGAAGGGATGGTGTACAAGTTACACAAAGCTCTGTATGGGTTTCAGAAATGTGAGATGGAGTATGGTGTGTATGTGAAACATTTTGGAAGCAATATGATTCTAGTGTGTCTTTATGTTGATGACATATTGCTTACGGGGAGTTATCCAGAAGATATGACCAAGTTCAAGAAAGTGCTGATGAATGAATTTGAGATGACAAATCTAGGAAATATGTATATTTCCTAGGGATGGAAGTTCTGTACTCAAATGAGGGTATCATTTTACATCAGCTGAAGTATGAACTTGAACTTCTGAAGAGATTTAAGCTGCAGAATTGTACAGTTGCTGTGACACCATCAGAAACCAATCATAAATTGGACTCTAACTCTGATGGTGATTCTATGGATGCTACAACCTTCAAGCAGTTGGTTGGTTCTCTTAGGTATTTGTGCAATACCAGACCTGACATTTGCTATGCAGTTGGAATGGTCAGCAGATTTATGAGTAATCCAAAGTGGTCCAATTACCAAGTTGCTGTCAGGATTCTGAGGTATATAAAGGGAACTCTGAAATATGGAGTGCTATTTCCCTCTGGAAGAAAGTCAGAACCAAAACTAGTGGGATACTCTGATTCTGACTGGTGTGGAGATAGAGTTAACAGAAGAAATACCTTTGACTACTTGTTCAAGTTTCTGGGAGGTCCTATTTCTTGGAGTTCCAAGAAACAACCTGTTGTGGCCCTGTCAACATGTGAAGCTTAGTATATTGCAGGCGCTGTAGCTGCATGTCAAGCTGTTTGGCTTCTGAATCTTTTGGAGGATTTGAAGATTGTGATAGAGAAACCTTTGAAGTTGTTGATTGATAACAAGTATTCTATCAATCTTGCCAAGAACCCAATGTTGCATGGAAGAAACAAGCATATTGAGACGAATTATCATTTTCTCAGTAAGTCTTGTAAGCAGGTACATGGCAAATCTTGAAAAGGCTCACTGGCAAGCATTGAAGCGGAATATATTGCTTTAACTGAAGCTGTGAAAGAAGCATTGTGGCTTGAAGGTTTTGCTAAGGAGCTGGAAATTCAAGGCGAAGTTATCATTGTTAAATGTGATAGTCAAAGTGCAATACACCTGTTGAAGAATCCAGCCTATCATGAGAGAACAAAGCACATTAATGTGAGGCTGCATTTCGTCAGAGGGGTAATCGAGCGTGGAGAAGTCCAAGTGCTGAAGGTTTCGACAGATCATAATGCTGCTGATATGATCACCAAGACATTGCCTAGTTGCAAGTTTTTCCATGCATGATAAAGTCGCAAGAAGAAAACTAGTTCGTTAGTTGATAATAGAGTTTGTTCCAAGGTGGAGATTTGTGAGATCTTGGATCGAACTCTATTGGGTCGAAGGTAGTATATTGGTTCGACGGTTCGACTGAGTTTAACATGCAGTCGAAGGTTGCTCACATGTTGTCGAAGTGTTATGTCGTAGTCAAGTGAGTTCTAGCTTGTAGTGTCGAAGGATGCTAAGAGTGAGCATCGAATTGGGTCTGTTTGTTATGTCCAATTGGTTAAGTTAGCTTGTAACGGGTATTTGTGATAAAAGTCCATTAGTTTAGTATGTTAGGTTTATTATAAATAGCATACTAGTCTCTCATCATTGCATACTACAAATCCTAATTTAGGGTGAGAGGGTTATTTGTTATTCTTGCATACTTGTAATCTTGTTTTAAAGATAAAGGAAAGAATAGCAGTTAATAACCAATCCTTGTGTTCATCGTGTTCTTCATTATTTTTCTATCCTAATTGTTTCTTGATCATTAAGCAACAAGTTTATACTTTGTTTCCAAGGCATCCTATTCACAACAGCTATCAAAACCGACCAGTTTCTTCGTTTATGAAATGAAATTGGTTTTGTTAGTTTTTGATGGATATGAATTAAGGGATGGTGTTAAGAATAATTCATATCCAGAACTTCTGAGGGTCAGTCAGAAGTTCTGATGTTTAGTAAGACATATCCAGAACTTCTGATGTTCTAGTTCCTAAACTTAGTTATTAAGTTTAGTTTTAAGGGTACTTTAGTATTTGTTAGTTTGTACTATTAGTATCTCTTATCTTGGTCACCAAGATTAGTTTTAATTAGAGTTTTACGCGACATATTTACTTTTGGCCATTTTTGTGTATAAATAGGTATTCCTATGTTCTTAATAAAAACAACAATCCTTATTTTCTTTACTCTTTTGGTAGCCGTCATTCTCTTTTATCCTTCCATTATTCCAATCACTTTTATTCTTTGTGCACCAACGCTTATTACAAATGAGATTCTCTCAAGCAAAAAAATTAGAATACCTAGGGAAAAAGGTAGAATTCCCAAGAGTTTAAGGACAAAAATCATAAGTTTGAAAAAAAATATGTCCATATGTGCTATCAAAGAACAAATAATGATGAAAACCTATAAAAAAAATTGAAAGTTATCACATGTGTGTATTGTATTACCATAGTAATACCTCCAAAAAGAAAATATGTTTTATTTTTGAGCCAATGCTATTGAATAAAATTAAATTGGCATGAGAATTAAAAAAAAGAGTTGTAATTAGAAACAAAACCCTATCTTGAAGTAATTTTGAAGGTTAAAAAAGGATCTACAAAAAAGAAGTAAAAGGAAAAATCAAAGTAAGTAACACCATTTGCCTTAACATCTCAATTTGAGCAATATGATGCTGAGAGGCGCGACACCAACAAAGCACATTTTTTATTCCTTTTAATATTCGCATTAACACATCACATGTTTCTCGAGGAGCATGATAGGGTCCTACCATGACCGTTTAGAATGATGATGAACCACGAGGTCTCAAGAACAAACAAAACAAAACCATGCATGACTCGATATATATTTATTTTTCATTATTACCAGTAATCAATTGGTCATACCCACTCACAAAAGCATGGCATCAAATTCTTAGTGAGGTTATGTACTTATGTTATGCAATCTAAGCATACCACAATTAATGTTATACGCACAAACAAACGTGCCCGTCCCACAAAAGTACATGTAAAACAAACATTTTCCAATAAATTAGATCTATTTTGCCATTTCACATATTTTCTTTAAATCATCGTTACTCTGACCAAAACAATTAAAATTACAATTTTTTTTAAAAAAAAATTCATAAAAAAAGTACACAAAGAGTAATCCTTCACAACACTAAAGAAAAGAAATAGCAAAAATTTAAATGATAAATTGCGAGAGGCCACCCCACCATAAACACAACTGCTTGAGTTGCAAGTCAACTAGCAACCCTTGATTTTAATCAAGCACATTTCAATCTAAAGAAAATTAACAGAATAGCTCCAAATAGAGAAAATGAGTTAGTGTAATTTCAATGAAAAAGCATGTATAATTTTTGTGTTGTCTAGAAGTACACTTACAAAAATGGTGTGCAAGTATGATTCCAAAACTCTGGGAATTTTTAAAATTGTGCTGTGAAAAAAAAGTTGTTCACTTCACTTTATTTCCTAATGTAGAAATTAATTATCTATGGGTTAGAGTGGGGTAGATTGAAAATTGCAGCTTTTCAATATAAATAAAAGTCATTATAATTTATAAGTCTCAAATATAAGCAAAAATTATTCAATTCTATTTAAAATTATTGTTACAAAAATATTCTATCAATTCTTCTATTTTTTAAAGATGAGTGTAAGGTTGATGTGATGATTAATTAAAATAACTGATTTGTTTGTAAAATATATGTGCAAAAGTAGAAACTTTTAAATAAGGTCAAAGAGATCACAGTTTTACCTCCTAATGCTACTTGCTGCAATTAATTCCCCACCTATCCAAAATAAAGACAAGCTTGTAATGACTAATGATACTCAATAATCACTTAAATTTTTCAATAAGGATAAAGTATATATGCCTTACCTGTCAAAAAATTGAAGGATGGGCCAAAATCATGTTGCCAAAAAAACCTTTAATGTGAGTAAGTTGCAAGCAATGCATACTATAACTATTTATTGAATGTTAATAAAAGTGAAAATTTGAGACCCAAGGGTAACTAACATGTATCTTCTTTAGTGAAACACAAAAAATGTGTAATTCAAAGGACATTTCTTCAGTGTTCCCAGCACTCCTAATTCTGCTTTAAACAAAAACTGATTAGCAACATGGAAAAGAAAGACAATAATATGGCTAGAACCAGAACATCTTCTAGACGGATCGAGACTTTCCTTTTCATTTGGTGCATCATAAGTAGCATTTCGTCTTGGTTAATTTCGCGATCACTAGCAAGCTCCACTTCCAGAATCATTCACTTCTTCTACGCCCCTGTGTGCTTCTTTAACATCAACAGTGAAATCATACTCTTGATCACAACCCATGTATGAATCACACATGAAATAAAGTATGTATGGTTTCTTTCCAGCATCAGCAGGAGCAGCAAACTCCAGTTTGGCTTTTAACTTCCGCTGCAAGGAAACCCGTTTGATTGCAAGCAACGAGTTGGTTTTGGTATCACCAACAATAAGCCACCATCCTTCCTCCTTGGCTTTTGGATACCTAGGAGCATGAACAGGTCCTACTTCCGTCCTGCCTTCGAGATCCCTCTCCAAAGTGACATATACTGTTATATCCTCCCCAATCTGGACAGTATCATTGTGCAAAACTTCATACGACAAATCAATATTAGGAAAGCGATTGCAAAATCGAGCAATATCCAACAATTGTGAATCTGACATGCTTAACAACTCACGCCTCTTAATATCTTCCATCTCTAATAAATCAAAGACAGTTTCTATACTCTTCCCCGGGTTCTCCTTGCATTTCCTAGCCAATTCCTTTGTGAAGTGAGGAAGTTGTAGCAGCATAGTATCGCGTTCCCACATTCCTTGTGTCAGCATTTGACTAACTTCCATAGCAAGAAGAGCCAAACTCAACCAACCATTGCTCGATATTACATCTACCATTGCCTGTAGCAGTTTATTTGCAGAAAGCAACACCTCTCTCTGGTCCAATGCAATGTCCCCACCTACAAATTGCCTTGAAAAATGAGCTTGAAGCAACGCATTGGCTTTGACATGTGGATCTTTAACGTTGGGGTTTACAAAGGAAAACCTTTGGTGATTTATTAACTTGCAAACCACCTCTTCTTCTCCAAGTCGTATTGGAAGGTAAGCATATTCTAACGCAGATGATAGAACCTCCAAAAGGCCCTTCATTTTTGTATTTGAAGTAATGGATGATGAAAACCTTTCAATTGTTGTGTAACTAATGTGATAGTATGATGATATCCTTCCAAGATTAAGAGGAGACAAATGTATATCGTCCTCTATAGCAACACACTTGCTTGTTTCCAAATCACTCAATGTATTTTCCACCATCTCAGAGAGGTATTCAGAAAGATGTCTGTGACTAACTCCTTGTAAATTGTAATAGTTTGGATTCTGCGTGAGGCGCCTGTACATAAATGTCCATGTAAGATAATCTACGGCGTCTTGCTTGTTTTCAATAATTCCAGCAACAATTTCAGCATTCAAATTATCATGTAAGAAGTGATGAAGATGACTTTCAACCGGGAATGCTTCATACAAAAACTTTTTGTAGTACTCCTTACGAGGTGCCCAACAGAAGATGACACACTTTACAGAATTGTCCACCGAATGACGACTTGCATGACCCATCATCTGCAGAATATCAGTAACAGGATAGTCTGTTTGTGCATTCTCCTGCCCATGATAGTGTTGTGTGCCCATCACAACCACCAAATGAGCTGACAAAGTCACTTTGTAGCACATGGAACTACTTAACACACATACTTGAATCCAAGCAGCTTCAAATAGTTGTGCCACAATGTCATGATCAAGATTGCTCAAGCCCTCGTGCAAGTAGCCAACCCCTTCACGTAATGTGACTTTCAGCATTTTATCACTAATCTTGTTAAGAAAAGGTTCAAGTTCTTCTGTGGACCGCAATAAAAACGACTTTTCTCCAGTGCCAGCACTTGAGTATGTAATCAGATCCATAGCGGTCAATTGGACATGCTTCCTTGTAGGTACAAATACAAGGGCAGGTTTATCATTTTTGGCATGTTGAGCAATTGCAGTGTATGTTCGTTTTGTCATTGCCTGCATCCTCGCCTCAAAATTGGCAATATCAACACCCTGGATGTATATTTCTAATCCAGGACGTACGCCAAGTGGAAAATTGAATAGGCCATGAGAGGTAGCTCCAATCCAGTCTCCCAAATCTTTTGCATTTGCAAGTGAGGTAGATAAAGCCACAAAACGGATCTTATTTTCAACCTGACTAGCAATATATTTCATCCTAGATACAATAACCTCTAAAATATGGCCTCCTTGACCCCCAATTAAGTGCAACTCATCAACGATGAAAAGACTAACCTGTTGGACATGTTTCCTATGTCTCCAACGGCGAGATAAAGCATCCCATTTCTCTGGAGTACAAATAATAATCTGGCCATTCTCAAGCAGTTTCAAATCTGTCGTTTCTCCAGTTAATTCAACTACCTTCAATTTAAGACCAACCCCAAATTTCTTCTCCCAATCACGATACCGTTCCTTGGCAAGAGCTTCAATTGGAGCTACATAAACAACACGCATGACACTATCAGGCCCTTTTTGATGATTTCTCAAAATTGCAAATTCTGCACATGTAGTCTTACCACTCCCAGTTGGAGCAGCAACTAAGACGCTGTCATCAGAATTATACAGAACTGTGAAGACTTGTGTCTGTATAGGATTAAAATGCTTAAAGTTCTGATACAACATTTCATATGAAGGACTTTGTAAGGCTGTCACTGGCAGAGACTGCAGATCCAATAGTTTAGTAGGTGGAGGATACTTTTCAGGTAAGATTATGTGTCTGAAAGATACAGGTAACACAGATTGGGGTCCAAGCCACCTATCGGAAACAACACGGATAAAGTATTGAGGAGGAAGAGGCTCGTCTATTGGCACTATGAAATTCAAAGTATGATCCTCATCAATATATTGTTTTTTCAGCATAAAATACTCGTGATGAAGGATACGTTCTCCATCGCAATCCTCCACAATCACCCAAAACGGCTCAACATATCCATGTATTCTATCATCCCATGAGAAATCTGGAGTTATTGTGAGCTCAACCCCCAAAACTGAGCGAGAAATTGGATGAACATGTGCTGCAAGGTTCAGTTTTGGAAATTGATGGATAAATTTGTGAAGGGTCTTGCCCATCTTTGGTGTGCGAATAAGTTCACCTATCTCTTGTGATGATAGATCATAATACCTTTCCCATGCCAAATCCTTCTTCTCCAATTTTGTTAATATATTGTTTGGAATTCCATTGAACTGACGAAGTGGTGTCTGTGCCCTCCACATCCTCTTGGTCACCATCTTACATAAGTTCAAAGCTTTCTCAGCCAATTGCGCCCAACCACGTTTCAGGATAATCTCAAAAAGAGCCCGCAAAAGACGTTCAGCACTCTGAAAAAAGAAACAAGATAATTAACATATGAATAGAACTATAAGACATAACACCATTCACAATAACTTCTCATAGTAAAGAAATGAAGTAATACCTGAGATATAAAGACCATATCAGATGTTAATGAGAGTCCTTCAAGCTTAAGCTGTGAAATGTATGATTGCAGTAAAACATTAATCTTGGCACCTGCATCCTCGGAACTTTCCTTGATGGGAATGGGAACACGATCCAAAAGCCTTGCTAGCTCCATCTTCTCATCTTGCCTTACTGTTACATATTTGAATTCTTCACTAAGAGAGAACAATTGGAAAAGCTCTATGTCTCCCATTGAAGCCTTCAAATGCTCATTATATGTAGATATGGTTCCATGTGTTATATAGTAGTAGCTTGCAATTCGACCCAAGTCAGTGGCTTGAAAATATCCAGTCTTCCTATCATATTTCACTAAATTATTTCTATCTAAGATGGTCGCAGCCGTATGAATCTGCAACATTTAAATAGATCAATATTAGCCATTATAGAGACAATACACAACATAGTATAAATAAGCATTATACATCCATAAAATTCTGCATTCAATCATTTGAAATCTAAGCACCACAAAAAGTACCGAAACTGGACACGACATTGAAATGTTGACATCGGTAATAATTATTTTTTAAAATGAAATAATTGAAGTGTGTTGGTGTTGCGTCAGTGTCGCACACCGAATACAACTTCAATTTAAGTGTCACTGTTACACAGTTTGAATTTCACCCAATGAAATATCCAAAGGAGAAAAATCAAACATTAAAATAAGTTTAGGAGCCATGTCTCTTAATAGATAGAGTAATTTTCACAGCCATGAAAGATTTGGTTCCATCCTCATGTAGTTCCTCATAAATCATAGCAATAGCAAAAATAAACACGCCCATAAAAGTACCTATAAATTAGCAAAAACTAGAGTGACTAAATGTCATAGCCGTGAAGATTTGTATCCTTGTCATGCAGTTCTATATTTCTAGATAAATCAAAGCAAAATGACAAGAAAAGTGACTACCATAACACAAATTCATTTAATTAATTCAGGTAATAAAAAGTAAGAGGGTGATAAATTAGAGTACAGAGATGCTTACCAAATCAGCCCTTCTCTCCTCCAATGTTATATCTCTCGTAAGGACATCTGGCGCTAAGCCATATAGAGACGGATTCCTTAACATACGGACGTACAAGTAAGTGTATCCAATCCAATTACAGGCTTCCTTAGCATTTTGAACAGTACCAAGAACAACTTCTGCATTAAGTTGATCGGCAAGCTTGGAAATAAACTGGCTCTCAATAGGAAGTTGTTGGTTCATAAGAGAGAGATAATACTGCAACTCACTGTGGCCAGTAATAATGATTCCCTCACCAAATGAGTCATACTGCGGCCTTCCCGCACGACCCAACATCTGCATCACATCAAGAGGACTCAATTCAGTCCATGCCCCCTTCTCAGGATTGTAAATCTTTGTTCCTTTAATTATAACTGTATGAGCTGGGAGATTCACACCCCAGGCAAGGGTAGCAGTAGATACCAAAACTTGGACATATCCATCGATAAAAAGATTCTCAACGAGCTGGCGATCTGTTCTTGTCATACCAGCATGGTGAATAGCAAAACCATATGGCAAAAGATCTTTAAGATCACTGCTCTTCACAAGATCAGTATGAGTATGAAGAATCTCACGGCTTGCACTGTCTTCTTTAAGGAACCTACCAAGCGTATCGTTTGCAAGTGCAGCATCTCTGATGGCTCTAGCTGTTTTGGAAGTTTCTTTTCTAGAATGTACAAAGATGAGAACCTGATGCTTTCCAGCAGCAGTCATAACTTTCTCATAGCAGATATCATTCATCAACTGGAACCTCTGAAAAGACTTCTTTAGTGTGATTCCAACAAATTGTTGAGAAAGTGGAACAGGTCTATAACTATTGTCAAAATAAAACAACCCCTTGTTAAGATCAACACGCAAGAATATCGCCACGTCTTCATAATTAGGGAGTGTAGCAGACAATCCCACCAATCGAATATAGTCCTTCGTTGTTTCAATCTGCCTAACTGTTCTAGCAATGATACTTTCTAGAACAGGCCCTCTGTTATCATGGAGAAGGTGAATCTCATCAACAATAAGAAGCTTCACAAGCTGCGTATAAGTCCGATCTCCCGACTTTCGTGTAACAATATCCCACTTCTCAGGAGTTGTCACAATAATTTGAGTCTCTTCCATCTGTTGTTGCGTTAATGACTGATCTCCACTGAGCTCCCTGACTTTAACATCATATTCCTGCAAACGATCAGACAAATTGCCAACAATCTCGTTTACAAGAGCTTTCATAGGCGCAACATAAACTATTTTATAAGCCCTATGGTCAATTGAACCATCAACAGAACTTCTATGCCGTGCAATCTCTTGAAGTATGGCAAGAACGGCAACATTGGTTTTTCCAGAACCTGTTGGGGCACAAAGCAAAAGATTATCGGACTTGAAGAGAGCACTCTCGTATACCTTACTCTGCACTCTATTCAACTGTGTCATTCCTTTGAAGGCTGGTTGTGCCCAATCAGGCATAGAGCCAATACTCACAAGCTTCTCATTAGGATCAATGGGTTTCGCCTTCAAGGCAGGCACATGAATTTCTTGATAACCTTTTTTGAGATACCTATCAAACCCATGAGGAAGATCACATTTTTTCTTTGCCATAAACAAACCACCTTGTTCAAAAGCAAGGTTATCCAAATCAAGCATCCGACGCTGACCCCTGCTTTCCTCATCCCTATCACCAGCACCCCTGGCAGTACTATCCAATGCTACATTCCCATCTTTTAACTTTCGAGCCTCTTCTCTTATACGCTTCTCCAAGTTCTTCTGTCTCTCCAAAGGAGTGACCCTCATAGTATGCACTTCTTCCAAAATATGCTGCAAATCCGACAATCCCTTCATCTCTTCCTCAATTTTCTCCCTCTCTTCTTGGTCAAGTGCCCTTGCCAAGCGAGTACACCATACAATCTTCAACTTATTCCGCAACAGAAACTTAATGAGACTAAACTTGTCAAACTTGAGACACAACAACAGCTTTTTCTCTACTTCTATATCATTAGGCTCAGCCAAAATATTCAATACCTCTTCAGCAAGCTTTCGACACAGCTCTGGATCAATCTGCTGTCCAAAAGCCAAAAAGATTTTCCTCTGAAGCCAATATGCATCAATATCATGCACATTCAAGTTCATCTCCAAATCTTCACCACCAACTTCCTCCATCTCTTCATCATCCATTCCACCACCTATCTGCATTGCCCGAGCGCCAATGTCATCCTCATCAAGTTCTTCGATTTCTTCTTGCACCGCGTCAACATCACCACTTCCTTCATCCCAATCCTCATTACCATCTTCGAATTCCACTGCAACACCATCATCGTTATCGAAACAACCATCAACATCTATAGCCTCTTGAAAATCGGTTATGAGCTTCCCAATCGTAACAAGCTGATGAAATACATGGTCAGTAATAGGGTTAAGAAGCTTCTCAATCTCCTTCTTCTTGTTGACTGATTCATTCTTTAAAACGGTAAGAATCTCATCAGCAGCACCTCTCACAACGCTGAACGGCTGACCACCCAACTGCTGCTGAATAACACTCAACATAACCTCATAAGCGGCACGAGTTTCCTTAGTCTTTGGCTCGTAATCACCGTCATCAGTATCATTGAGCACACTCATATTCTCTTCCTGAATACGACACCGCTTCTTGCTCCGACGAAGATAAACATAGGAGTCATGAATGAGATCTCTCTTCTTCTTCTCTTTCTCCGTTGGACGGCCATGGAAAGTGCGATCACCAAAATTCTTCAAATCGATTTTACCTGAAAGTGATTTCGGTTCACCGGTGGATTCTCCGACGGAACGTAGTGAGTCGGCGTTTAAGACAAGGTTGGAATTGGACGTGTAGGCATACTGTTTGGACCGCGCGTGTGCCTCCGCGCCACCGCCAATGTTTGCCATTAACGAAATCTGAGAACCCTAAAACAACACGGAGGAAAGGATTGAGTGAAAGAATGAATAAACAGTTGGAGTGTTTCTAAAATATCATCAGATCTTATATATAGTTTTTTCTTGAAACTTATTCCCCAAGAAAACTTATATATAGGTAACCTCAAATTATAGAGCACAACAACCTCATTAATTTCTTTGATTAAAAAATATCACTCCCACAATCCCATATTATTTGTTGCAATTGACCATTTTATAATAATTAAAAATAATAGTAAAGAAAAAAAAATAGTAATTTTACTAAATTATTCTAATTAATTATTGATACATTTAAATTAGCGTTAATGTTAAATGAGAAAATAATAAATTAAGAATATTTATTAGATAATATAATTAAAAGATTAAATATAAAATTATATTAATAATTTAAAATGACAAATATATTGATATAATTTTTTTCCTTCCAAACGTGACACTTATTTTTAGGACAGAAGGGATTAAATTATGTTATTTGAGTTTGGGTTAATTATCTAAATAACAAAAAGTAATATTCTATCGATTTCAAAATGATGTCATTTTAAAGAAATAAATTATTTTAAGATTAATATTATTACCACTTTTCAATGAGGAAATAATTGTTATTTTTCAATTGTGTTATTTATTTATTTATTATTTCTGTACATTAATATTAATATTATAAATAAAAATAATTTAGTAAAAATGTTTTATGATATTATTATCGCATTTATTAATATGTGTGCAAAATTTTAAACTACTGTTATTTTAAAATTGATAAAATATATAAAATACGTAAAAATAATAACTTCCATACTCATCTAAACCCTAAACTTAATTATATAAAGTGTCCGATTATTAGACTCGTTATTATATTTTAGTTTAAAAGATAGGTATTTTGTTACAAATACATCCAACAAAATATAACACATCATTTTTCATTCACTTTTCTATAATGGTTTACGTTAACTAAAAATTGGTAAAGATAATTTGTGACATAAGGGTAGAAGTTAAAAACTAAATAAAAAAATGTTGTTTAGGAAATTATACATCGATTAATTGAAATATAGATGTATAATGTGCTGGTGGTGGTGAGGACAAGTTCATCGTGTCTACTCATGAGGATGGTAGCTTTTCCTTCAGTCAAATGTATAAGGTGCTGACCATTGAAGATAATATGGAGGTTGATAAAGAGTGGCAGCAAATTTGGAGTTTATAAGTTCCGGAAAGGCATGTCACGGTGCGGTGGTATTATTAGAGATGATCATGGAGCTTGGCAAGGTGGATTTTTCAGGCGTATTGGGGTTTGTAGTCCTTTCATGGCAGAAGTTTGGAGTATCTTCTATGGTCTTAAGTTTGCGGAAGCTTGGTTTTAAGAGGGTGGAAGAGGATTCTGATTCCAAAACAGCAATTGATAGCATTGAAAGTGCAGAGCCTAATAATGTGGTTGCTGGTAGTTTGATAAGGCGTATCAAAGCGTTACTGTCAAAGTTTGAGGTGGTGAAGATTAATCATATCTATATAGAAATTAATAGTTGTGCTAACCTTCTAGCCAAAGAAGGGAAGATCCTGTAGGAAGATAGCCAGGTTTACCGCGAGATTACTAGGTGGCTTGTTCGTCTCTTTCAGAAGGACAATAGTAGTGATTTCTTTGCCGAAATAGTTCTTTTGTAGTGTGTTTTTCTTTTGGACTTAGGCCCTCCGTATTACCAACAAAAAAAATTGAAATATAGAATTAATTTTTTTTTTATTGTTTTTTTAATACAAACCTTTTATAAGTGGATTTCTTAACTTGTATTTTAGGATACAAATTATCATTATCCATTAAAAAATGTACTAGTTTTTTATTTCAGTGTATTCAAACTAACCAATTTGAAACTAGAGCTTCAATTTAATTGTTTTTTTACAACTAAATGATCTTAAATTTGATGATATTGTAAAATTGGTTCATATTAATTATAATTGTGCAATGCTTATATTCAAAGATACCAGAGGTACTCTTGCCCGATTACAAAAGACTAAGAAAAAATTGTGAAAAAGAAAAGATTTCGAACCAACTAAGCTAAACAAGACAAAGGATCATTGTAGAACTCATAAAAGTTACAATTGGAACAAGAAATATCTCCTATGTAATACCACTTTCACGCCGTCAATTTAATGTTCCAAGACAAATCAGTAACATTGCATAACACATTATTGAATAAGATCTCGTTCCTAACTTTTCAAACATTCCACGAAACCTCCAATCAAATTATCCCTTCCTTCCCCCGCATATATTTACTTCTTCTTTAGACTAACACTCTATTGGAGGAAATCCCTCCACAAACATCCTTTTGATCTCAACGAAAAACATCTCCACCCCATCACTTATTGCCAAATTAGCTTTGTAACAATGCAATTGAAAAGTAAATGGTCCAAGCTTTCCGCCTCAAGGAAAAAACAACGCAACTGAGATAAGAAGGGGATGATATGATTCCTCTCTATGCGATAAGGAACTTCACAATTGTAGTTGTGATGGGGCCCACGTCTAAAAACCATTAATCCATTCCCCCAATTGGGAAACCTTCGGATACAGAAGATCTGCCAACAAAAATAAATCTGAAAACAAGTTGCAAAGAGGTGACAGACTAATCCACCAATCACGCCAAAATTCAATGCAAGTGCCATCACCAAGTTTGCATGAGATAGAAGAAGAAAACCAATTGGTCAATAATTTTGATTCCGATCTTTCAACCACACAAATATCCCTCCACCAAAGCGACATTTTACTTCTCAAGTGAAAACCTGAGTCTCTAAGCATATATGTTTTAATATCTTCATACCTATAAGAAATAAGGTTAGTCCAAAAATAATTTTCCTTATTCAAGATATGCCACTTACATTTTCTAAGAAGAGCCAAGTTGAATTTCCCCCAATATTTTACACCAAGACCTCCATCTTTCTCGGGTAAACAAAACCTATCCCAACTAATCTTCTTCTTCACCTCATCAATTCCCCAAAGAAATGATCTTTGAAGCATGATAATCTTCTTGATAATAGCTTTAGGAGCCTTATAAAAAGAGAATAAGAAAATTAGAATATTATACAACACTGAATTCAAAAAGATCACTTTTTCACCAATTGATAAATGCCTATTTTACCACCCTCCTAACCTTCTTCTTAACTTAGACACAATAGGCTTCCACACATCTCTCCTCCTCAGATTGATCCCAACCAGAATGCCGAGAAAAACAAAAGAAGAAGAGTTGATCTCACAATTAATAAAAGAGGATGTCGCTTGAACAAAATATAGATCTAAATTAACCCCTAAAAGCCTACTCTTATTCAAATTCCCCCGGAGGCTGAAAGTTAATTCAAAGCCACGGAGAATGGCCTTAAAACACCAAAGATTGTCCCAAGAATCATCCTTAACCAAAATAGTGTCATCGGCAAATTGAATAATATCAAAGTAAGCTAGATAATTAATTCAAACACCCTTGAAATAACCCACCGAATATGTCATATTCACCATACTCGCTAAACCTTCCGCAACCAACTAAAAGAGAAAGGGCGGAGGAGGATCTTCTTGACACAATCCTCTAGAAACCAAAAAATCCCTAGTCGGACTACTATTCACAAGGATCAACGTTGAACTATTGAAAATAAGTGCTTCCGTCCAACTTCTCCACTTATCCCCAAAACCTATCATTTTCATCAAATATCTAAGAAAGCTCCAAGACACAGAATCATAAGCCTTCTCGAAATCCACTTTCACCATCATATAACTCTTCTTAAATCTCTTCGCATAATCCAACACTTTGTTGACATCCAACACCCTCATCGAACATATTTCAATTAGGAATGAAGGCGAATTGACAAGTAGAAACCAACTTACCAACCACCCTCTTTAATCTAGATGCAAGCAAATTGGCCAAAATCATATACATGCTTCCATGAGACAATTTGGTCTATAATCATTCAAAGAAGTTGGAATATCCACCTTAGGAATCAAAGCCAAGAACGAAGACGTTGCCAATTTGGACAAAGAAGCGAACACATGAAACTCATTAACAAAATTAAGTAGATCAGATTTCAAGAAAGGCCAACAAGCCTTATAGAAAGCCAAATTAAAGCCACCGGGACCCAAATTTTTATCTCTATCAAAAATCCAAATAACATCACAAACTCCCTATATCGAAAAAAGGGACACCCAAGGAAAACACATATTCCCTCGAAAGAGACTTGAAAAGAATCTTGTCCAAAAGAGGTCTTGAAAACATTGATTATGAAAATATTTACTCAAAGTGAGATCGAACCTCCTCTTGGACCAAATCCACCTCATCAATCCATCCATTTGGTGAATTAAACCCTAACAATGAATTTATCCTCACCCACATCTTGATTGCTTTGGGGGGGGGGGAATGAGAATGTAAGTATCTCTCTAAAAGGCACAAACATCTAGATTTCTGACATAGACCAATCTCTTTGAAGTAAACTGAATTCCAAACTCTAGAAGAAGCCAAAGATCTTCTTGAAGCAAGTTTTGTCACCTTTACTGTATCACAAATCATCGCCTCTAAATAAAGATAGTTCAAGTCCTTAATCACATTTTCCAACTCTAAATTCAAGTAGCAAACACATAAAGATTCCACTTTCTCAAACAACATATCAAGAATTTCAGTTTTTCCTTAAATACAAAAACCATTTTTCCATGAGTATCCGAGGAAAACCAACTCTTTTCAGCAAAAGAAAAGAAATCCTCATGCTTAGTCCAATAAGAAAAGAATTTGAAAGGTTTTGGACCCAATTAAGAGCATTCCCCTTAAACCAAACAGGACAATGGTCCGAAAGGTATCTACTACCAATAACTTGACCATTTATTTTCCAAGCATCCATCAAGTTATCGCAAAGCAAAATTCTATCTAAACGACTCATTCCCCTCCCATCCTAAATGAACCAAGTGAAACTTCTTCCAACCAACAAAAGATCAACCAACTTCATCTTCTCAATAAACTCATTAAACTCTTCCATTTTTCTCCTATTAAGAAAACGACTACCACATTTACGTTCACCTTCCACTCTAACCACATTGAAATCACCCCTACACACATAACTCACCAACCGAAAATCTATCTTTACAATCCTCTAACTCCCTCCATAACATCATATTCTTAAAAGTACGACAAAAGGAATAAACATTTTCCACATAAATCAACAATCCACTCCAAGTACCACAGACACTGACAAAACCTTCCCATGAAAAACTAAAACAAGAAGGAAAACTCACCTAATTTTTAATCAGAAGTCCACCAAAGTTACCAACCGAAGCTTTGAAAGATCAATCAACCTCGATTCCTTCCCACAATTCATACACCACATAATTTAAAACTGACCGAAGTTTCATTTCTTGTAACAAACAAAAACAATTTATATTATAGTACAATTTTTTTTTGGCAAAATACCCTTTTTGGTCCCTTAACTATACCCCGGGGTACATTTTGGTCCCTTATCTCTAAAAAGTGTCAAAGTGGTCCTTTAATTGTTCAAAAAGGACCACGTTAATCCTTTCCGTCCATTTTTTTCAAACGGCGTCAACTTTTGTTTAGGTGGCATTTAACATGGCGCAATGTTTGTACGTGTGGCATCTATTCATAATCAAAGGTCATCAAAATTCTATAAAAAAATCCAAGATTTTGAATTGAGCTAAGATTCGAACCAAGGACATCTTGGATGCATATTTAAGTTACAAACTGCAATACAACTTCAATGGGTATCTTATACCACATATCTTATAAATGACAAATCAAAAAGGTTAACAAAAATGGTTTATATCATTCCTTTAGCATCCTCTGCATTATTTTGTTTCATGCATTTTCCTTTAATATTCAGTAGTATTTGTTTCGCCTTAATCTGAACCCATTGTTTTGATATCAAACTTAAGCAAACATATCGGATTCTCTCCGGCAAGAGTTTTATCGGAATCTCTCCGAAAGTATGGGCAAGAGTTTTATCGGATTCTGAGACTGAGAGATTTTTCGTGCTTGCTATGGCAGACTTGAAAGCTATTGTTGATTGCATGATTTCTTCTGGATTTTGGAAAAGAAATCAAACACCTTCCCTTTTATTATCGTTTCTATGTTTATTTCAACATTTGATTTGAGTTAGGGTTGGATTTCCCCTTTTTAGATTTTGCTTTATAGGGTTGTTCTTTGCAAAATCTATCACCATATTTGTAATCAGGGCATTGAAAGGTGTCAGATTGGGTGTTTGTTTGGGCCTTCGGTGGAGCTTCTCCATGACGGCCACCGCCGATGACATCCAGCCACCGTGGAAGCCCACCAGAATCTGGGTGTATTGAAAAGAGAGGATGAAGTTACGTTGACTGTGAGAGAGTACATATTTAATTTTTGTTAGAAAATTGAAAATATGTTATGTTGTAATGCACATTTAGTCTCTTGCTTATTGTAGGGTGACTTAATAATATACTTGAATGAAGAAATCTAGTCCAAGTGCAAAATATCAATAAAGGGGACCACTTTGATACTTCTTATCTCTAAGAAGTATCACAAGGTATAGTTAAGGGACCAAAAAAGGTATTTTGTTACTTTTTTTCCTCAAAATGACTTATAAAGAAATGGAAAGAGTAACTATTATGAAATTATCAATGATTTGTTATGTCGTTTTGCATTATTATTCTTATATACATAAGATATAACTATTATTTAAAATGTGTTTAATTTGATTCAAAAATCTTTATCTAATCTTAAATTTTATTAGTGCGTGAGACACTTTAGGAGAAAAAAAGAGAATAATAAAGGAAATAAAAATTTATATTATTTTATTGTACAAATAATGATAGAGACTATAACTATTTATATATAATCTTAATTGGACTTGAGTTTACACAACTTAAATTATATTTAAATATTAAATTAAATCAAGTTAAATCTAATCTAATACTAATAATTTAACAAATCTAATTTAATATTTCAATTGTTATGTCGTTTTGCATTATTATTCTTATATACATAAAATATAACTATTATTTAAAACGTGTTTAATTTGATTCAAATTTTTTTATCTAATCTTAAATTTTGTTAGTGCGTGAGACACTTTAGGAGAAAAAAAGAAAATAATAAAGAAAATAAAAATTTATATTATTTTATTATACAAATAATAATAGAGACTATAACTATTTATATACAATCTTAATTGGACTTGAGTTTACACAACTTAAATTATATTTAAATATTAAATTAAATCAAGTTAAATCTAATCTAATACTAATAATTTAACAAATCTAATTTAATATTTCAAATATTTCAAGAAAACCATGCAGATATACGGGTTTAATGCTGGTTCGATCCTGATTTCTTTGATATTTATAATTTTTTGCTACGATTATTACAAATTTGAATATTATGATTACTCAACTTCTTTTATACATTATTTTGTGCTTAGTTACTAATTAGATTATTGCATGTTTTGGCATATTTACATTTTTTGTTCAAAAAGTTTTAAAACTGAAATAAAAAGAATCATGTTGGTCGGTGAGATGTTTTAATAATAGTCTTTTTTATTTAATAATAAAGTTATATATCTGAGGAAACTAAAACATTTAAATTCAAGGTTAATATATCAACACAAATCATACTAGTTTTGCGCTAAATACCTAAATTACTTTTTATAAAAATAAACTATTTATTTATATGAACAATCAGTGTTTTAAATATTGGATCGGACATTAAATCGGTGAAGGTACTGGATCACTGATTTATTGGTCGAACCACTGAGTCACTGATCGAACCGCATGATTAAACTGGATTAAACCGGATAATTCGGTTGAATAGATCGGTATTTATAATAAAATTATATAAATATAAAATTTGTCGAATCGGATGATTCGATTTCTATAAAATATAACTAGGACTTAAATTTCTTAAAAATATCATATCATAAATAAATTCACAATTTAATAATTTAAATTAAATTTTAAACATTTTGAAAATATCATCATAATTTGATAATTTAAACTTAAATTTTAAATATAGATATCATATATAATAACATAATACATAATTACAATCTCTAATTGTTACATAACAATTGAATAATTTATAACAAAATAACTCAATTGTCTATTAAATTTAGTTTTAAAGAGTAAAGATTATTTTAATATTGAGATATCCTTCTTCAATGTCAAAATTGTCTACACCAAAATCAACCACATCTACAAAAATTGTTTTATCAATAATATAATTAATTAAGTTTATTGTTTATTTTTTATTTTTATTTAAACATAATATTTTAATAAAATGATTAAAAATGAATAAAAAATAAACTGCATATTTTTTAAAAATTTAAAAAAAAGAGTAAAAAATTAAAAAATATAGTTGAACCACCGATTTTTTTGGTTTTTCTGGTTTTTAACGGTTCTTACCGGCTTTTGTCAGTTTAATGATATATCCGATCCAACAATTAAATCAGACGGGTTATCTGGCCGGTTTTCAGTTCGACCGTTCGGTCCGGTCCGAATTTTAAAATATTCACAAAAAAATGACATTACTTTTAATATATTATTTTTTCTTTATTATTTTTAAATAGGATATATGGTGTAGTTTTGACTAAATATAATAAAATTCAACAAAGTTCACGAGTATTAAAAAAAACAACTTTAATAATAAATTTGGTAAAACTTTGAGAATAATATAAATAGAAAACAAGAGAAAAAAATGGAAAAGTCTTTATAAAAAGTTGCATTGGAAATCTGTAGTTTGCTGAAATTTTAATTTATCTTTTAATTCCTTAATTAATGATACACTACTTCCTATAAATCAACATTCTTCATTGTAATTTTCATCATTTCAACCATGGCTAAGTGTAACTCTTTAGTTATTTTAGCCATTTTCACAATTCTATTAGTAAAGGTGATAGGTCGCATGCCAATTGACTCAAGATGGCACGATGCACATGCAACCTTCTATGGTGACATAAATGGTGGCGAAACAATGCGTAAGTTCTACCAAATTAAACTGTCTTTTTTTTTTTCTTCTTTTATAACATATCTGATTTTTATGTGCAACTGCAATTTATGTAATTTATAACCATACTTGTGATTAAAGTAATAGTAGCAAGTGGTTCTTCTCAGTGTTATATGTAACTAATATAATTTTGCTAATTATAATTTTTTTAATAAATGAGAGAGATTGTGATTTGGACTCTCAAATTTTAATTCTTTGATAAAAAAAGTTAAATAAATATGACGAAATAATTTAATATGGTTCTTGATTCAGACGCACACATAAAATTAATTCACATTACAATTGTGATTTAATATTTTTGGAGATATAATTATATAACTAATATTGTATACCGCAATTTAAAGCTATACAAATATTATTAATGTTGATCTCTAATGAAAAAAATTGTATTTGGATATTTTATTATCCCGCTTATGTGTTATTTTGTCTATAATAATGTACAGAGGGGGCATGTGGTTATGGAAATCTCTTCGAACAAGGGTATGGCCTTGAAACTACAGCATTAAGCACATCATTATTTAACGAAGGTTATACTTGTGGTGCATGTTTTGAGATCAAGTGTGTCAACAGTCCTCAATGGTGCAAAAAAGATGTGAACACAATCACTGTGACTGCAACAAATTTTTGTCCCCCCAATTACTCCAAACCTGATGGAAATTGGTGCAATCCTCCACAAAAACACTTTGATTTGAGCATGAAAATGTTCACAACAATTGCTATTTATGAAGCAGGGATCGTACCAGTTCAATATCGACGTGTTCCATGTGTCAAAAGTGGTGGTGTTAGGTTCGAACTTAGAGGAAACCCTTACTTTTTAATGGTTTTGGTTCACAATGTTGCTAATGCTGGTGATGTTGTGCGTGTTGCCATCAAAGGGAGTAATTCTGATTGGGTTCAAATGACTCATAATTGGGGACAAGTTTGGCATACTGGACTTAATTTGGTGGGACAAGATTTGACATTTTGGGTTACTACAAGTGATAAAAAAGCTTTACAATTTATTTCATTCGTTCCTTCCAATTGGCAATTTGGACAAACCTACGAGGGCTCAACAAACTTTTAGATGTGTTAAATTTTGATTATAATTCACATTATAAGATACATAAGGTATATTATGTAATTTCAATTCTTGTGGTCTAAACTTATAAGCTCACACTCTGATGAAGGGTTCTACCTCTATCAAGAAATTAGGGTTAATCAATACAGTAGAGAAGTAAATAAAACAAAAGTAAATTTATAAAATTTGTCTTTTTTTTTCTTTAATGTGATAAATGATGTATTTGATTTTGTACTCCATGAAAGCATAAGAAAAGTTAAAAGATCGGTGAGTAGAGATATGAGAGAGACGTATTGGCGAATATTACCGGGTTTAAATTAGATTATTGTACATTTTAACATATTTAATTTTTTTTTTGAGATATTTTAATAATAGTTTCTTAATGTAATAAAATTAATACTTATGAAAGCTAAAATATTTAAAATAAAGGTAAATATATAAACACAACCTGTATTTTTTTTATATAAAAGCAAATTTCATAAAAACAAAAGAAAAGTTACAAAAAAAAAAGCGGGAGGGATTGAACCAAAACCCTCACTCAAAAGTGTGTAATTCTAAAATTAGGCCGACCTAATTTGTTGGACATGACACTAGGCAAAATCCTCTGCAGAATATCAATGAAGGACCGGTAACTATCTACCAAATGTCCTTTTTTGCCAACAAGTCAGCACACAAATTGGCCTCTATATACACATGGGAAATAAAAAAACTTATTTGTTTAGTATATGCATAACAATTGTGCCATCTATTTCTAAGGGTCCAAGGAGCCGATGTCTGTCTGTTGAAAGCTTTTACAATAACGGATGTGTATGTTTCTAGCCACAAATGATGCCAATTGTGTTGTTTAGCCACTTTAATGGCTCTAATAGCTCCAGCCATTTCCGCATAAAGTGCGTTATGGACACCCAAATTTTCCTACAATCCCTCTATGAAATCCCCTGAATGATTGTGAAAAATTCCTCCACAAGTTGATGTCGTGTTGTTTACTGTCCCCATCTCTATTGACTTTCACCCAATTAAGCATAGGCGGCACCCAAAAGATTTCTTTGATTGAGATTGATTTAGGCGGATGAATTGGAATATCAAAAAACTTCAGCATTCTGAAATTTTCCAAGGAGTTTCTAAACATTTTGTTAGTCATAGTTTCAGCCCTTTGAACATGTGCCAAAATTTGAGTGATAGCAAGCTTCCAGTTTGTATATCTATAATGAAAAATCAAGAGATTTCTGCATTTCCAAATTGTGTGAATGGTGTTGTTGATGTGCGCTTAGACCACTAGTCTGCATTGCAGACTCAAAGTCTACTCGCATAGCATCCATGCATCTATTGGCTCAAAATAATTATCTTGCAATTGAGACATTCATACAGCCAGGTCCAAATGTTCATAGCGAAAGAATATTGTCCTTGTAAGTGTTTTGTGTTGGCTGCAATTTTTGGTAAAACCAGGTTGGTGTGCCAATGTCTTGACTGATGTCATGACATTCTGATATGAAGACAATTCAGGGGAGTATGTTTTCGATGCACAAGATATTTTCATAACAAATGTTATGATATTCTCAGAAGAACAGGTTCTGCAAGAGAAGTGTGCATGATGTGTGATGTCACATCTAATGTTAAGACATTCTGAATAAGTGGAATTTGCAGTTTTAATTTCCTGAGAGTTTTCAGGAAAGTAAGTTTATTCTAGGCTGGATCGTTTCAGGAGGAAATCGTGCTTAAGCTCCTTTATACGTGGAAATTAGGTTAACATTGGTTAACCGTAATTATTGTTTTGCAAGCCCAATACCAAGTCCACATGTTAACATTGGTTAACCCTAATTATTCTTTTGCAAGCCTAAGACCAAGTCCACTCATGCATCTTTATAAACTCACTTATCCTAGTGTTATGGTGTGCGAAGTGTGAAGAAAAATAGAAGAAGAAAGCAGACGAGCAGAATTGTTGATCGTGAGTTCAAGACTTTTTCTTTGTTTTAGTTTTCTTGTGAGCCAAGCAATTATCACGATGATAATTGTATTGGAGTAGGATTTTTTGTAAGTGTAAGTTTTGTCACTCAAAGCTTTGAAGCACGAGTGTTACGTCTCTTGATTAAAAGCTTTGAAGCATGATCAAGTATTTGTGTTGAAGAATGTCTTCGTAATTCTTTGAAGTATTGGTTTGTAATCACTGTTGTGATTAAGGGGGAGTGAGTAGGTTCTCAGGTCTAAGTAGTTCTTAGATTGAAGTTGCATTGGGTAGGTCTTAAGTGAATGATTTAAACAGTTGGTTTAATCTGGAATTAACACCTCTTATAGTGGATTTCCTCCATGGCTTGGTAGCCCCCAGATGTAGGTGTAGTTACACATCGAACTGGGTTAACAATTGATTGCCTCCTTTACTTTTTTTACGTTGTTATCAATATTGTTTAAACGTTCATCAGATACCAGTGTCATAACATTCTTTTTGCTATCAAGTATCTGTTGCTAGAATTTCAATTGGCATCGAGCGGCACCTGCTTATCCGGTGAGATCTAGGATGAATTTCGCACTATGGACAAGGAAGCAGGATTGTTTTGGGTTATTACTCTGGGTTTAGTTTGGTAGTTTTATTACTCTGGTTTCTACTGCTCTAGTTGCTCTCTGATATATTAGATGGTTTTATCCAAAAATTTGCCAAAGGGGGAGTTTGTAAGTGTTTTGTGTTGGCTACAATTTTTGGTAAAACCAGGTTGGTGTGCCAATGTCTTGACTGATGTCATGACATTCTGATATGAAGATAATTCTGCATGAGGAGTGTGTTTTCAGATGCAGCTCAGTAAATTTTCATAACAAATGTTATGTTATTCTCAGAAGAACAAGTTCTGCAAGAGAAGTGTGCATGATGTGTGATGTCACATCTAATGTTAAGACATTCAGAATAAGTGGAATATGCAGTTTTAATTTCCTGAGAGTTTTCAGGAAAGTAAGTCTATTCTGGGCTGGATCATTTCAGGAGGAAATCGTGCTTAAGCTCCTTTGTACGTGGAAATTAGGTTAACATTGGTTAACTCTAATTATTGTTTTGCAAGCCCAAGACCAAGTCCACAGGTTAACATTGGTTAACCTTAATTATTGTTTTGCAAGCCCTAAACCAAGTCCACTCATGCATCTTTATAAACTCACTTATCCTAGTGTTATGCTGTGCGGAGTGTGAAGAAAAATAGAAGAAGAATACAGACGAGCAAAATTGTTGATCGTGAGTTCAAGACTTTTTCTTTGTTTTAGTTTTCTTGTGAGCCAAGCAATTATCACGATGATAATTATATTGGAGTAGGATTTTCTGTAAGTGTAAGTTTGTCACTCAAATTTTTGAAGCACGAGTGTTATGTCTCTTGATTAAAAGCTTTGAAGCATGATCAAGTATTTGTGTTGAAGAATGTCTTCGTAATTCTTTTAAGTATTGGTTTGTAATCACTACTGTGATTGAGGGGGGAGTAAGTAGGTTCTCAGGTCTAAGTAGTTCTTAGATTGAAGTTGCATTGGGTAGGTCTTAAGTGAAGGATTTAAACAGTTGGTTTAATATGGAATTAACACCTCTTATAGTGGATTTCCTCCCTGGCTTGGTAGCCCCCAGATGTAGGTGTAGTTACACATCGAACTGGGTTAACAATTGATTGTCTCCTTTATTGTTTTTACCTTATTATTAATATTGTTTAATCGCTCATCAGATACCAGTGTCATAACATTCTTTTTGACATCAAGTATCTGTTGCCAGAATTTCAGTCCTCTCTGAGTCTACATTGACTGCTGATTGAAGGAATTGGGCATCCTCTCTTCTTAAGGTTTTCTTCAATGGGAAGCTTAATGTGCACAAGCCTCTAAACTACAAAGGACCTAGTTGTAAGTATATCCTTGCTTCACACCATTCTAAACCAGTGAATTTGATTACTCTTTTTGTATTTGAAACGATAAGCATCCTTAAGAGACAACTTGTATTAGCTTTATGTTGGATACCAAATTTTTTTTTGCAAATATAAATTATTTTTAATTGGAAAAATAAAGAAATGAAAATATTCTCATTTATTAATAGTTATTTGTTTAATAATATGATGATAAACCTGTTTATTTAATATTAAATAACTAATAATAAAATAAAGGAAAATGCTTATCAGTAAGAAAAGCCGAAAGCAAAAAATGCAAGAATAAATCTCCACCCTTCAATATCACCACCACCCCATGATTCCTATTAAAAAAGAAATTAAAATTAAAATCAATTTAAAATTCACCTTTAAACCCTAGATCATGTGTGTGATGAGAATGTGAGTGTGCATGATATGTGTGATGGCTGATCAATTCATGTAATGTGTTTGCTCCTTGATTCTCATACTCTTAAGATGATGAATGTGTTGGTGCAAAAGAATAAAAGTGATTGGAATGATGGAAGAATAAAAGAATGACAGCTACCAAAAAGAGTAAAGAAAATAAGGATTGTTGTATTGTTAATGAACATAGGAATACCTATTTCTACACAAAAATGGCCAAAAGTAAATATGCCACGTAAGCCCTAATTAAAACTAATCGTGGTGACCAAGATAAAAGATACTAACAGTACAAAATAACAAATACTAAAGTACCCTTAAAACTAAACTTAATAGCTAAGTTAAGGAACCCAAAGTTAAAAACTTTTGGACAAGACCTCAGAAGTTCTACAACTTTTGAACAACACCAGAAGAACATCAGAACTTCTGACTGACCCTCAGAAGTTCTGGATATGAATTATTCTCAACACCATCCCTTAATTCATATTCAGCTAGCCAAAATCTACAACATCAATTCCATCCCTCAAACGGATAAGGTGTTCACTCTTGACATCCTTCATCAGAACATCTGCAAGTTTCTTCTGGTTGCAACAGTGTGCAACTTCCAATACTCCATTTAGAAATGCAGATTTCTCCTTGAAAACTGATTTGACGCTGTTGGTTTTCTTCTCCCTTGGAAGCTCAGTTAACTTCCAAGTCTTGTTTCCTTCTGAATCTTCAAGTTCTTCTTTCATGGTCTTCAGCCAAACTTTCTTCTTGAGAACTTCTCCAATACTCATTTTTTTAGAATCTCCTTTTGATTCTAGAACCATATCACCTTCTGGACTTTCTTCAGAAGTTTTACTTCCACCAGAAGTTCCATCTTTGTTAACTTTTGGACCTTGTACAGAACCATCACCTTCAAAAGTTCCTCCTTTAGAATCATGACAACCACCAGAGGTTGGACTACCTTTAGAAGCTCCTCCTTCAAAAGGTCCACCTTTAGAGTCATGATTACCACCAAAAATTTGATCACCTCCAAAAGCTTGTCCTCCAGAACCTACGTCTTTAGAGTTTTCCCTTTCAGAAGCATGATCACCACCAGATTCTTGATCATCATCAAAATCTGGATCAGAATCAGATTCACCATCTGACTCATACTTAGAATCTCCAGAAGATTCTTCATCTTATGACTCTAACTCTTTTTCATAACTTTCAAGTCCTGACTCATCTTCATAACCTTCATCTTCTTTCTTGAGATAACTCATCTTCTAATTCTTCTTGGACTAATTTTCCTTGATTCGACCTTTTGACTCATCTCTAACTTTGACTCCTCGATTCGACTCATCTTCAGAATCTACAATGTCATTTTCTGACTCTTCAGAAGTTTCAACTTCTGACTCTTCTTCAAAAGTTTCAACTTCTGACTTTTCTTCATAAGTTCCAACTTCTGACTTTTCAATGTCATTATCTAACTCTTCAGAAGTTTTAACTTCTGACTCTTCTTCAGAAGTTTCAACTTCTGACTCTTTAATGTCATTTTCTGACTCTGACTCATAAAGAGACACTCCTTCAGAATCAAAAAATGACAACCTCACAAGTTCCTCGTCAGATTTATAAGTCATCAATAGCACAGGTTCATCATCTGAATCACCTCTGGCTATTTTTGCTTCTTCTTTGTTTGACTAACAATCTCTAGCAAAGTGGAAAAACTACTTACAACAGTAACATTAAACCATTCTCCTCTCCTTTCCCTTCTGATGTTTCTCATCAGAATAGAAAACTTCTGACATCTGCGACCTACCATGTTTTTTTAACTTCTGGTCTTTCTTGACAAAAGAAGCCTTCAGAGCTTGCTTAACTTCCCTCTCAGAATTTCTCTCAGTCAGACGCAACTCTTGTGCTTTTAGACTGCTTTGCAACTCTTCTATTCTCATGGTTTCTAGATCTTTTGAATGTTCAATAGCAACAACAATATAATCAAACTGAGGAGTAAACGACCTCAGAACTTTCTCTATGATTACTTGTTCAGAAAGTGTTTCTCCACAAGCTTTCATTTTATTAGTGATCAGAATCACTCTTGAAATGTACTCAGAAACTTTCTCACTGTTCTTCATGTTGAGGTTCTCATATTGCTTTCTCAAGGATTGAAGCTTCACCTTCTTCACTGATGCGTCACCACCGTAACATTTGACCAGTGTGTCCCACGCCTCATTTGACGTCATAGAATCAACAATATTCTCAAATACATTCACATCCACACACTGGTGGATGTAGAACAAGGCCTTCTGATATTTCTTCCTCTTGCTTCTCTACGCCTCTTTCTCATCTTCTGTTGCATCTCCTGCAACTGGAATATACCCATTAGTAACAAGCTCTAGAGCATCTCGAGCTCCAAATAACACACGCATCTGAATCATCCATCTATTCCAGTTCTTGCCATCAAAAACTTGAAGTTTGGTGTTCGTGTTGCCATTTCCGTTCATCTTCTACCTTGTGCAATACACTTAGATATTCACTCACACAGTGTTTCCCAACCCACAAAATCAGGAAAAAATGATTCTTGTTCTAGATTCAACGTGAACCCTAGAAGAAAAATCAACCACACAACACAAACTCACGTTCACTCGTGTTTCCCTGTGTTTCTAACTAGAGCTCTGATACCAATTTGTTGGTGCACAAGAATAAAAGTGATTGGAATGATGGAAGAATAAAAGAATGACAGCTATCAAAAAGAGTAAAGAAAATAAGGATTGTTGTATTATTAATGAACATAGGAATACCTATTTATACACAAAAATGACCAAAAATAAATATGCCACGTAAGCCCTAATTAAAACTAATCTTGGTGACCAAGATAAAAGATACTAACCCTACAAACTAACAAATACTAAAGTACCCTTAAAACTAAACTTAATAGCTAAGTTAAGGAACCCGAAGTTAAACACTTCTGGACACGACCTCAGAAGTTCTACAACTTCTGAACAACATTAGAACATCATAACTTATGACTGACCATCAGAAGTTCTAGATATGAATTACTGAACATCAGAACTTCTGACTGACCCTAAGAAATTCTGAATATGAATTATTCTCAACAGAATGTGGGATGTTGTGGGATATTGAAGGTTAGTGAAATTGAGACTCATGGTACCAATAATATTTTGGGCTTCATGATATTGAAAGATGGTTCCAATGAAAATTAGATTTATTTTACTAATAAAAATTCAAAAATTTTAGCATATGTCCCATCAATTATTCACCTATCCCTACAATTTATGCATTTGAATAAAAATACATATCCTAAAAATTCACTTTTTCTCATTTAATTTTAAAGGATCGTGGGATCAAAAACCCGAGAACACAACATAAAATTGCAATCAAGTCATATGAGTTGTGTCTAGAATAAACTTTATAGAAGCTGATTACATCCATCACCATGGCTTGACCATTCAATTTTTATCTTGACAACAAAACGACCCCCTATATGGTCTCTAAAACAATCAATTCATTAAGATAATAATCTATACACTTATCATAACCTACAATAATGGAAGAAGGAAAATAATATACAGAAATGCTAACGAAAAAGGAATGTTTAGTTTATTAAATATTTATGTTTAATGTATTAAAAATTAAAATAATTAACTTTTTTAAGATATAAAAGATATGTTTTTTTTAAAATACTTATATTTAATGCATTGAAAATTTAAATAATTGATTTATTTAGTTGATATTTTCTATATTAAAAATTTTTAACCAGTGCCTCGGAGGCACGCATGATCCAATAACATAATATGCAATAATAATTACAATAAAGAAAGATAACAATAACATAATATGCAATAATAATTACAATAAAGAAAGATAACACTCCACTAAAAAAAATTAGGGGCCTCCTTAATGCAACTTGTTTTGAAATGCATTAGTTTCCACACAAATTTCTATATCATTGCTCCACTTAACATCACTCCATAATTCAACAAGCTATAATGACAATTTTTCATTGGTTTTATTTCTATTATGTTTTTGTTACATACTTATATTATGGTTATTTAGCCTAGTGTATTTTTACTTACATAAAAAATAATTTAAAATAAATTAGTTATAATTTTTATATTTTTTATAATTTTTTTATAATTTTTATAATTTTTTGTTGCTGTTTTTACATGCAGTGAAAGTCGAAACCAATTAATACATAATGTTATATGTTTTTGGCTTCAATACACAAAGCAGAAAAAGTGTGATTTAAGATTCTCAACTTGGCACTCTTGTGAGATATCTCTTAATGCAGAGGGATAAAAGAGAAATAAGATTCTTCAGTTGTTGCTTGTTCCAACTGAAAAACTGTAGTATATCTGTATCATATCAGTCTTCTTTAGATAAAAATCTTGACATACATATATAAACAAAGAATCTTGTCATCAAATAGTTTAAAGGAAAGACAGAGAGGGACCAGTGCTACATCATAATTCAGAAGGAAAGAAAAAGCATCTTGGTCCTTAGATATAGATTGACAAAAGTTGCCTCAATTGTTTTTTAAATGTGTCATTGTTGAAAAGATTCTTACTACTATATAGTAGTACTACTGCTAGTATTTATTGTATTTTAACCTCGTGATAATAATAAATCTAAACAAAATATAATAAGAACAGCTCAACTATCTATTAGGATATGTTTGAGAAACATAATAATAATAATAATATTTTGTATTTTATAAGTTTATATAATAATAAAAATTATTTGATAATTGTCGTCATACCACAAATTTATAACTTATTTTTATTAGTATATAGAATTTTTTACAACTTCATTAAATTTATTGTTTTTTTAATAGTTTTATCTAAGTTATTAAAAAAAGTTAAATATGTTTTTATATCATTTTATATTTATAAGTTTTTTCAATAATTGATTTTACTAATCATTCAATGCAACCCATTAGTTTATTAAATATTTATAAACTAGTTTATCATCTATTCAATATTTTTAGAAAAATAATTAACTATATTATTTTTATATCCTTTTATATTTATAAATTAGCTCAATAATTCATTTTATTAATTATTAAATGAAATGTTTATAAACTAGTTTATCATCTATTCAATATATTTTATTTCGACAATTTATTTACATTAATGTATTATAAAAATAATAAAACTATTTAGCTAATAATATTAGTTGAGTTACCCGAACCATCCCTATTTTACTAAGTGAGTGTTTGAAACTGCTTTTTTCTATCGACTGCCTTGTTTTTGGATACTTCTGACCGTGATTTTATGAAACTGTTTTGTTAACTTCTCACCTATCGTGATTTTTGACGGTGCTTTTGTGTTTTTCCAAACACACACAAAATTGAGTTTTAGTTGTCATATCAGATTTAACTTATACCTATTTAAAAAACTAATAAATTTTGTTATTTGTTTTTTCTTATAATTTTTATTAATTATTAATTGTCTAATTTTGTTGTTTTTCCTTTTCAATCAATACTTAAAATTATTATTAACAAAATAATAATTAAATTGGTATTAAAATTTAAAAAATATCTAAAATTAAAAATAAATTTTGTCTACAAAAATGATAAATAAAAATAAACAGAATTTTATTTTTTACTACTAACTTAAAGTAATACAAGGTTATAGTTTTAAATTATAAAATATAAGAATCTCACATGCATGTCATAATCACGTACCTTTAAGTTACCATTGTGTCTTTTTTTCCCATATTGAAACTAGTTTGAGTATCTCCCTTCTGTCCCAAAGAGTGTTTGGAGAAAAAAGTGTCAGTATTTTGGACTTTGGTGGCCTTTAATAAAGAGCACATGGGTTAGAGTAAGTGTAAAATAACAAGAATCACCCGTGACATTGAATTGAGGAACCAAATGAGAAAAACAAGAACCCTATTTTCTTCCATTTTAGTGAATGAACCTAAAAATCATTATGGCCAGAGGAAAGTAAAAGAATTAGTTGATTGTTTGGCTATACAAAGGTGTACTTGATACCTTGGTACTTGCATATTAATGCTGTCTTTGTGATATGCATTTGTCAATGCATGCAATAATGCTATTGCCCTAGTTTTGTTAGACATTGGAAGTCTAGTGTTGTAGGATTTGGAACTGTTTTTATTAACTTTATAGTGATGTAGTACCATTGAAATTACTTTAGTAAATTTGGGTGAGTTATTGCATATAGTTGGAATTTTGTATATCTTTGTAGTAAATGGTTGCATGTACTTTATTTCTCCCTAACCAAATAACTATGTAGAGTTGTTTTTCTTCCACATTAGTTTAAAGTTGAAACTATACATGATATGATTGATTGAGATGCACCATTATGAATGTTAAGGAGTATCAAGTAGCAACATTGTTGAGTAGGAAGGAGAAGGCTAAAATGTCTTTTTTTTTCTTCGGATTGTCTAGTGCAACACCTGAATTGTTTGGCGGAATTCAGTGAAAAATTATTCCTTTCGTCGTTGTTAGGCCATATTAATAGAGCATTTTGCTCGTTTGATAAAACTTTAAAGAAATTATGTTTGCCCGCTATGTGTAAGTGTGAGTTGTTAGTCCCACATTATTTGAAAAAGTGAAGGTTGAATATTTTATAAGTAAGATGACACTTACACCTATTATTTTAAGATTTTGGGTGATTATATAGTATCTCTTTCACTTTGTATCGAAAGTCTTTTTAACAATGTAGAAGTGTATGAGGATGAAAACGCTTATGCTTAAAGGAGAGTATAGTGGATGGACTCACACTTGAGAGAGATGCATTTTCAATCTTTTAGAAGATGAAATTGATACATATTGATTCCTAATGAAAAAAATTATTGTTATCATAATTTGAAGACTTTATGGATTGAAAAATATTTTTAAATATTTTGTATTTGTGAGATTCATTTAGTGGAGGAGAGAATAATACTTTAATTCTTGTATGTTTTTATTGTTAGAACTTGAAACCATCAATACATTTGGTGAAAAATTGAGTATGGGGAGGGATAGAGTGAGAGAGAATGAGAAATAGTAATTGAAGATAAAAATATGTGGATTAATTCATTCATAAGATACCCAAAAATATGTACATAATTACAAGAGATGAGGTACAATTATCAACAAATAAAACTAAAATGCTCAAAGTATAATTGATTGACATATTATATCAATTGGTTATATTTTGCTATTGTCTCCGATTATATTTTTTTTCTCTCTTAACAGTCCACCTTAATTTATGTGCTCCAAATCTTCCATACCCATATGCTTCTTCAATCTCTTGAACACTTCGACTGTGACCCTCCCAGTCAGCAAATCAGCCACTTGATCTTCCCTTCTACAATACCTCAATCTCAACCTTCCTTCACTAAAAATTCTCTCAAGTATTGAAATTTAATGTCAATATGCGTGTTTCTCCCATGTGTAGTGGGATTCTTAGTAAGGTTTATAGCGGAAATTTTATCAACCGTGAGTATTATAGCATCACCCACTTTGTTGCCCAACTCATTCAATAAATTCATCAATCACTCGACTTGACACACACACAATGAAGCTACAATGTAGTTGGGCTCACAAGAAGAGAGTGCCAATATCGATTCCTTTTTTAAACACCATGAGATTGGTGTTTCACTGATCATAAATATGTATAGAACTATAAATTTTCTATCATCTTTATCTTCGCAACAGTAAGAATCAGTATATCCGAGTAAATTGCACTTTAGCGATTTTCCATTGCAAACAACGGAATTCCGTAGCCAACAAAACCTTTGACAAATCTTAGAATCCTCTTGAATGCTATTAAGTGAGACACCTTCAATCTCTCCATTAATCTTCTCACAATACCGACACTAAACGTCAAATACGATCACATATTTCATAGATAATGCAAAGATCCAATCATCCTTCGATACTGAGTTGGATTAACATCTTAATCATTTCATTATTTGACAATTGCAGCCTCGACCTAACCGGAGTAATGACAACATTACAATGCCCCTTTTCACAAGTATAATCGATTGATATATTATGACAACCGATTACACTCTACTACATCTCTTTTATTTTTTCCGAAAATGAAGTCCCCACTAATCACAGTTCTTCAGTTCGTTGTATCATACAACTTGTAACCATCGGTAGAGTGATACCCAAAAAGTATCATCTACTCTCCCTTCTCATCAAGCTTCTTTCTAAGTTGATTTGACACATATCGATACGTCACCGAGCTAACCACTCTCAAGTGACTTATGTTTGGTTTCAATTCAGACCAAGCTTCTTACGGTGTCTTCATCTCTAGCTTCTTAGTTGGACACGTATTCAACAAATATGCAGTTGTGGACTCCGCTTCTCACTATAATTCTTTCGGCAAGTTCTCCTATTTCAACATGTTTCTTATGTTCGTAATCGACCGATTCTTTCTTTTGGTAACATTGTTTTACTGTGGTGTATATGGTGGTACTACATTATGTACTATGCCCTCTTGATCACAAAATCTACCAAAGTCATTTGAGACATATTCACATCCACCATCCATTTTGAAAACTTTGAGTTTGTGACCACTTTGTCTTTCAACCATTGACTTGAACTTCTTAAACACTTCAAATACCTCATCATTTCTCTTTATTAGGTATGTACATAACTTTATATTTTGGTATGACAAAATATATATTGCCACCAATTGAATCAACTTGCATCGGTCCACACACATCCAAAAACACAACCTCAAGGTGACATTAGGTTCTACAACTTTCATACTTGCTGAATTTTACCTCATGATGCTTCGCGTGCACACATTTTTCACAAATTTCACGTGGTATATTGATAAACAAAGTCTTGTTACCATTTTGTTCTTTTGCATGACATTGAGATCTCGAAAACTAAGATGTCCAAGCTTATAATGTCATGTCCATTTTTCTCGACTAACTATTATAGCAAGACACCTATACTCCATAACCTTTAAATTAACCTTGAAATTTTTATTGGGAGCCATATGATCTTTTACGACTAAAACCTTTTTTGCATCCACAAGAGTAATACCTTATTCTCCATGTGATCCTTGTAACCCTTCTCATGTAACTAACCAATACTTAGAAAATTACTTTTTATTTTAGGAATATACATCACATCTTTTATCAAAGAATGTCTAACATCCCTTCTCTCAATCGATAAATCACTGATTACTTTCGCACTAGAGTGACATCATCTTCGAACTTAACATTGTTCTTCATGGAACAATTGATTGTAATAAACCAATATTTCTTCCTTGTCATATGCATTGATTACACAGAGTCCGAATACCATTGATAGCTAGCACATATTACTTCTTTCAAATTCACCATTGCATTTTATTCAGCATGTAACCAATTAACATAAAATGGCAACCAGATACACTTTGGTTGTGTAGTGTTTTTCAAACTATTGTTGGTGTTGTCTTGCAACATGTTTCTGTTGCATTCTCCTTCCATGATCATGACTAAGAGTGTGTTCTCATCATCAAAATCTTGTCTTGCGACTATAGCTTTATCTTCTCGAGATTCTTTCTTGTTCGCATTGCACTCTCTTGCAAAATGACAAAGATTTTGACAATTATAGTACTGCACACCATTCTTGTCAACCATCGCTATTCCACCTCTACCTCTTAGATTGACTCCTCTAAATTTGTTTGATCCAACAACCCTATTGCCACTATTTTCACCCATTTGAATTGTTGAATTTTTTGAACTTTGAGATTCTCTTATACTAAAATTCTAAAAGTTACCTCTACCTTTGTTTATGGACCACTTTCAGTTCGCCTTCTTGTCTTTCTTAATAAAATGGTCTTGCAAAATGATCACTGCCTTTTCCGTATCAAAATTCCTTTCCTCTTTTCTCTGCTCATGTCCCTCAAGAGAGCTTTGCAACTTCTCTTTTCTCATCATTGCAAGATCTTTCTATTTCTCAATCACTACAACTATTTTATCAAATCTTAATGTTTAAGAATTTAAGATTTTCACAACAATATATTATTTTGTAATTGTTTCTCCACACGACATTACTTGGTTCACCAATTGAATAATTCTCATAAAATCATTAATGGTCTTTTTCTCCTCTATTTTAATAAACTCAATATGTCTTTTGTGAGTTTGTAACCTCACAACCTTTGCCTTGTCACCCCTGCATACAGTTTCTCCAAGATTTCTCACGTTTTCTTCGATGATTTACAATCACCAACTTTCTCAAAGTTGTATGTATCAACGCATTGATGGATTAAAAACAACACTTTAAAATCTTTCTTCTTATCTTTCTTATGCGACACTTTTTCTCTAGAGTAGTACTTTCAACAGGAAAACTCACATTATTCTTGATCACATCAAGAAAATCATGGTAGCCAAACAATACCCTCATTTGCTTGCACCATTTTTTGTAATTCTTTGCATCAAGAATGTGTAAGTTTGCATGGATTCTTTCATTGGTGACATATGTCATTTTCACACACTAGGTGTTTGATGAATCAAACCAAAATTTTGATGTCAAATGTTAGAATTGAAACCGCGAAGATGATGAATAATTGAGTGTGGAGGGAGAGAGAGAGAGGATTAATTCATTCATAAGATACTCAAACGGTATATATACTACTACACAAGATAATGTATAATTATCAAACAAATAAAACTGAAACACTCCATGTATAATCAATTGACGTTATATTTTGCTATTGTATCAGATTTATGTTAAAAATTTCAGGTTTAATCAATTAGCATAAAAGTGCAACTAGTTACATGCACACATGAATTAACTTTTTTTAGTCGGTACTAAAATTTGGCTTATTTTTTAACCATTATTTAAGAAATACTTCAGAAAAGTAAATTTTTGTTTTAACCATCACTCCATCGGTATCCGGCTTACTGGATCGATTAATCTAATTTGAGGATCAGTTCTGACATCAAATAGTTTCAGTACTTTCTTAATCTTGATCGCAGTTGCAGAGATCGAATCATAATCCTCTTTATTAACTCTAATGTCAATCACCACTAAACTAACTAATTAACGATTAATAAAAAAACAAAATTATTTTAGATTAAAACAAATTCTATATAATTTTTAGCAATATTCAAAACAATATTAGTTTTAAATGTTAATTCGGGGCATGTGAATCTTCTAAACAAGTCAATAGACGGTTTATTCTCCAACCATCAAGTTTGAATGAGTTGTACTAAAATGAAAAGTATTTTACATATGAAAAAAATGAAAGCTTTTTTCATTTTCCTTTTTTAAGAAAAATTATGAGAAGAGAAAAATAAAAAGAAGCCAAAAGAAAGAGGAATACATGTAAAAATGATTCTTGATAGTAGATACCAAACAAAGGATGAGATTAAAGAACAGAACAGAACATCACAGGGTGTGTCTGAGTGGGACCTTGTTGGTGATAGTGACTTAACTTGGTGGAGTCATATTTGTGGGCCTAACGACACCTAATAACACTGCATCACAACCGTTTATGTTTCCTATTTAAAAACTACTATACTATAGTAGTACTTTTCAAATTCATTTGTTATAGTTTGAAATTTCACCAGCACAACTAAATTTCAATCTAATTAAGTCAATTTAAGCAGCTGAAAAACAATGAAAGATAAGGAAGTTTTTGGAATCAATCACATGTATCGTATGACACATTACAATATCTAAAATGCATACAAGTCATCTAAAAAAAATGATATTGTGAAAATGTTAACCAAGTATTGGACTTTTAGTATTTTAGTTGTCGATAAGAAAAATGCCAATTGGCATGCGTGGGTGCGTGATACTTACTTTTCAAACAATTGTGTTTGGATTGTTGTTTGGCTCAAGAAGATCGTGCACTTCATACTTGTTTTGCTTCATTATAAAAAAACAACAACTTGTTTTTAAGTGATTTATTTGCCTTCTTTTTCATGAAAACATAATTTTTTTTTGTACCTAGTAGGGTTGGTTTACATATATGTATATCCGAATATATCATTCAGCAAATTTTAGATACGCACACTAAAAAATATCATTATTTTATGTTTTAATAATTAAATGTTTGATTTAAAATTTTAGAGACAGTTTCGAATATGCATATTCAAAACCACATGCGATGATGTCAACAAATATTTTGAATATGCATATTCGAAATTTTCTATGTTTGTGCCATTTTTATTTAAAACATCATCATTATATTTACCTAATAAATGAACAAACGAGAAAACATAAAATGATGGATGAAAAATAAAATGAACAAAATAATACGAACATAACAATTAGATTAAATGTTCAGAAAATTAAAATAAATAAATAATATAGTACATAAGTTGTACAGAAAGTGTATAGTGTCAAACTAGTACTTCATTAAAAAAACACAACATAGACTACTGATACTGCGTATACCTAATCCTAACCCCCGTGACCTTCTCTGCCTCCTATATTGCGTTGCACTGGATGCCTCCGTAACCATCCTCCTAACGATGGCAACTGCCTCAGAACTGCCTCTCTAAATAATCCTGAAATCCAATGCCTCAGAACTGCCTCTCTCAATAATCCTGAAATCCAATGCCTCTTGCCCAAGTAGGTGTATCCGCTAGCAAATCGACAAGAGATCACTGGTAGGATAATCCTCATCCTACTGGTTCTCCAAGAGCTCCCAATGAGCTAGTGTAGGTAGACGTCCTAGACCATTCGATGTCATGATAGGGTGTGACACGTTAAAGAACCATGTCACATATCCCTCTACATAATGGAAATTATAGGATGCCAACATTATCCGATACTCCTGTGGCACCAAATGATTCTCCCAATCCTGGAAGATGCCATCGAGTTCCTGACAGACAATGGTGTCGGGAAGATACTTGACCATAAGATTCTACCCACATGCTATCCACACAAAATATAATAAGATGGGGGTGAAATGGGACAACATCCCTGTAGTCCTCTAATGGCGTCTATTTGATGTCACCATGATTAATACGGTCAAGATAAACCTGATAAGGCGACACTTTATGATTCTCTTTGTGGATTACATACTTTGTAGCCCTCGACATGTCGTTAGTATAAGCTGGATCACGCTTGAAATCATGTATTCGGCAGAAGTGAGAGATTATCTAGCTCTGAAATACAAATCAGATGATACGTAAGTACAAATTATGAAAAACAAATTAAATGTAATAGTTGAAACGAAAGGTATCGTGAGGAGTGTGCAAGAGCCAATGACTTACCTCGTCCTCCAGTTTGAAGCTTCGTTTAGCTTCTGGTAGAGTTATATCAAAATGGCGGCCTCCAACTCCAATCACGAACTGTATTCAAATTCGTAAAATACCAGAGGTATGTCACATCTACGTAGGTTGCACTTTTGTCCACAAAGATGGACGTGCCAACCAAGAACATGAAGTAACACCGCAAAGCACAATCTCGGTGGTACTGAACAAAAACATCATCATCCTCATCCTCCGCCCCTGCTACTACAATAAGGTGTTCCTCATATAGATCATTTAGAGAGAAGAACTTTGCATATGACCCATTAATTATTTTGTAGTCCTCAGATGCCTTATATGGATCATCTCCCAAATACTCGATCATCCACTCAATCACCTCAGCTCGTGGTACCTTGTGATGGTTAAGTAACCAACCTTTGATAGGTAAGTGTAGCAAGCAAGCAATGTTCTCAAGTGTGATTGTCATCTCCCTCATAGGAAAGTGGAAAAAATATGTCTCATTGTGCCACCTCTCGACAAATGATCCTTGCATGTCGTAGCTTATAATATTGTAACCAGTACAACATAGTTTGACAAGTCCGGATATAATATTGTAACCAGTACAACATAGTTTGACAAATTATTACATGTATAAATAATTCAAAAAAATTCCGTGAGTGATTTACAAATTTAATGGAGAACCGTTCATATAACAAAATAATTAATAACCGTTAAAATAATATTTGTGAAGCATAAGAGTATTAAGAGTATCCAATTATAAATTTTAATTAAAGTATGATGTAGATTTCCTGTCTGCCAACAGTTGCACTTCTTGCCACTGACTCTTCCTTAACCACCAAACTCCAACAATCCTCATTTAATTTTCAACACTATAGTTAATAGTTATACTCTACATTAATATTCCACATTTTAAACTTAGATAGAAGTAATAAATAACTTTAAAAAAAAAAAACGAGAGTGCCACCAACAAATACAAAACCAGAAGAGAAGGGGAAGGGAACGAAGCATTCAATATCACAACAAACGGCTTTTGTTCCCACCGGAACCCTAACTGATCTCCGCTTCCCGTTCACCGGAATGTCCACTACACCGCCGTCCGAGAATCTCACTCCGGTATCGGAAACGGTTTCGGTTGGTTATCTGTTGAGGCGATCGTAACTAACTAACTAACTAACCGTCCGTCAGTCAGGTTGTTAGGGCGGTTATGGCGAAGGGAGGACAATGCTTGTTCGAGAAGCTTTGGAGATGTATTCGGACGGTTTTCTTTGTGATTGTATTGGTGGTGTCGCTGCTTGTTACGTCGCTTCCGGTGGTTGTTGCGGTGGTCGACGTTCTCGTTCCGTGCGTTTTGATCTCCAATTTTACTTGTGTTAATTGCTACGGTTTCAAGGAGGTTTTTCAACGTTACTCTTTCAAGAGTTCGTTGACGGATATTCCTCTTGTTTCACTCATTCGATCCTTCATCATTATATGTATGCACCTCTCTCTGTCTTGTTCAGTTGCAGGGTTTTAAAAAAGGTCGTGGTCGCGTTTTCGTGATTTCGGTCTATACCGATTGCATTCGTCGCAGTGTGAATTAACTATAATTTGTTAAAGTTATCGGTATCGCCAATACTGTTTTGTTGTGGCCGTTTTTGCGGTTGCGGATAATAGTTGAAAAAAATTATATATACTCAATTTTAGAGTTGAATTGAAGTATAAGTTATTGTTAATTTTGATGTTGTGTTCTTTTTTTTGTCTGTTAATTGCAGGTGTGTATTCTATTTGTGATGGACCTTCTCTTTCGCATGGTCCTTACCTTGGAACGGTGACTCTGTGTTCATTTTCATCAATTGTTCTCCTTTCAGTCAAAGCTTGTGTTTTCACTGTAAATTCACAGATAGAAGCTGAAGCTTCAGTAGCTTCTTTAAAAAGGCAGAGACTTCATTTGAAGAAGTCATGGGGAATGCCTGTCTTGTTTCTTTCGTCTGTTGTGTTTGCTCTTGGCCATATTGTTGTTGCTTATCGAACCAGCTGTAGAGCACGGAGAAAGCTCTTGTTTCATCGCATTGACCCTGAGTCGGTAAGTTTCGAATTGTTATATTCAGTGTCTGTAGTTTCTCAGGATGGTTTATATGTTGCTTCTTTGGTTTAACTTGTTTTCAATATATAAGTTGTTGTAATACTACAAGCTAGCTTAAAGACAATGAAGCACGAACATGATACACACATCGGATACAATTCAGCAGCATTTTTGAAGTATCTGTGCTTCATTGCTTAAAGAAAATTTCTGAAATTGCCAAGACTTTTTGTTGGTGGCTCATATGAGTTAAAAACCTCATAAGTTTCTTTATGCTTTTTTTGTTGATGCATTTATGCTTTACTTAAACAGGCCCTATCATGCAAAAGTGCTTTCTGCGGCTATCCGAAAGTCCCACGGTCTCCTACTCCTTCTGGGGGCAGAACTCCAAAAAGTGACAGTGAAATGAGGCGGAGACCTTTTGGGACTGCTCGTAACGAAGAATTACAGGCCAGATTACTTGCAGACTCAGACAGCTTATTTGTTACTTGTCAAGGACTTCCTCTTCATTACAAGCTCAGATTGCCTGGTTCACCTCCACATACTTTGTCATCAGCATCACGCGTTTTACCAAATTCTAGTTACAACACTTCATCAATGGCTGGAGGGTTGGAGAAATTGGATAGACGTTGCCTAGATATGTCTCCGAAGATAGAGCCGCATCTACACAGGAGCTATAGCAATAATCTCAAGGGGTCATCTCTATATGCCCCACTATTAGATAGTACTGCAACTTCCGTTTTTTCTGAAGATATCCCTATTTTTCATCTAGATGGTATTTGTGAAGAAGAAACTAGTAAATTGGATTCTTTATCTCTGGGGCAAAGTATTGGACAATTAGGTGTTGTTTTAATACATGGGTTTGGTGGAGGAGTTTTCTCTTGGAGGCATGTTATGGGGTCTCTAGCTCGAGAGATTAATTGTGCAGTTGCTGCATTCGATCGTCCTGGTTGGGGATTAAGTTCAAGACCGCGTCGGGAGGACTGGGAAGAAAAGGATTTGCCTAATCCTTATAAACTTGAAAGTCAGGTGATTATAATTTATCATGGGTGCAAGGTGTATAAGAGTCATGTTGTTTTCTTACTCCTTATTTTACATTCTTGGTTAAACAAGTATTGAAGGCAACAGTCAAGATCAGTTATCTATCTGGATTAAGATCATGATGCTGTCCTTTTTACTAAAGGGTCAAGTAATGGCTTTCAAATTTCAATCTGGAACTTCTTTTCTGTTTTTCCTTTTCTTTTTGGCGTTCTTATTCAATGGCATATCTTTTTAGAAAACAGCTAGCGACACAATAATTTGATACTTTGTTTTTAAGTGGATTTTACATGGATTTCACTGAATACCCCACTGACATATTCAGTGGGATCCACATGATTTTCATCTAAAGATAGAGTCTGATGGGAAGAGTGTATTTCTATCATTCTTCTAACTTTCATATAATGTTTTTTTACTTTTTTTTTCTACCTAAATTTTATCCAAATCAAATATCTGACATATATTTATTTATTTGTTCAGATTGATCTGCTTCTATCATTCTGTTCTGAGATTGGATTTTCGTCAGTGGTATTAATTGGTCACGATGATGGAGGATTGCTTGCTCTTATGACTGCACAAAGAGTTCAAACATCAATGAATTATCGTAACGTGAGTATTTCTTCTTGCTTGTTATTTGTTAAGCAGGCAACTTGTGTATTTGATAAGCCTAATACCGGCTTGCAAATTCAGTCACAGCATAGTGTAGTTTTGCCGTTCTATGTTATTTTTATTCCTAACAGTTTGGTTTTGTAGCTCTACACCTTTTTATGATGTGGGTGACTATAATCACACACACAAGTGAATCCCTATAATGCATGTTTTAATTGAACTTTGTCATGGATTGATGTGCATTTGTCATATTTGATTTAGTTTTTTCTGACATATGTTTTTTTTTGTGTGCTCAATTTAGGTAACTATCAAAGGGGTTGTATTGCTAAATGTTAGCTTATCAAGGGAAGTGGTTCCTTCCTTTGCAAGAATCCTCTTGCATACCTCACTTGGGAAGAAGCATATGGTTCGTCCTCTACTAAGGATGGAAATCACTCAAGTGGTGAATCGGCGTGCTTGGTATGATGCTACCAAATTAACTACAGAAGTTTTGAATCTCTATAAGGTATGTTTGTTTTTTAACTTAGTTATATGTACATGGTTTAATTAGGAACTGCACTGTCCTTTGCAAGTTTCAATATGTGAACGGTAGATGATAGACTGTATGTAATGAACTCAGCAGAAAATGTTAATTTGGCAGTCATGGTAAATGTAGCCTAGATGTAGGCTGAATAATGAGTAATCACAAATTCATAGTGACTAACAACATGCATGACTTTCTGCTTTTCTTAGAAAGTTAGGCATCATTAATAGATAGAGTCAGTTTTAAAATCATTTTTCTTGTTCATACACTTTTTTACATAATTTATGGAATGGCATATTTATTGATCTGTCATATGTGGCTGTTCTTTCATGTGTTCAGGCTCCACTATCTGTTGAAGGATGGGATGAAGCTGTTCATGAGATTGGAAAATTGTCATCTGAAACAATCCTTTCAGCAAAAAATGCAGAATCATTGCTACAAGCTGTAGAAGACATTCCGGTGTTAGTTATTGCAGGAGCTGAAGATTCCCTCGTCTCTTTGAAATCTTGTCAAGCTATGGCCTCAAAACTTGAAAATTCTGTAAGTATACTTCTCTTCACCATACATATTCATAGATTCTACACTAAACTTGTAATTCTGTAAGTATGAAAATGGATGATGTGACATTTAGAGTTTTTCACATATGTTCTCCTTCATTTCACATGCCTGTCATATGATTTTGCGTCATGAAGTTTTTAACGGCTAACCATTTTTCACATAAATTTTTTCTGCTTGAGAGGATCCTTTCTCATATAAATACTTCCCCAATCACATTTTTGTAGTTTCCTACTCCATTTGAATTTCCAAAGCATTTCACTCGCCCTTGTTATATGATTACGCTGTATAAAGTTTCTAATGTTTCTCTTAACCATTTCACATGCAGAGACTAGTTGCAATATCTGGATGTGGTCATTTACCTCATGAAGAATGTCCAAAGGCTATGCTTGCAGCTATATCACCCTTCATTAATAGACTCCTGTCAGCATCTGACTCTCAGAGCCAATAAGTTTATCTCTTTTAATGATTTTACATAGGATTTCGCAAGGGGGTTTTCACTTTCTTTTTTTTTAAACTTCGAGAGAAAGAGACTAAATGGTCATTTTTCTCTAGGAGTGTTTTTGACGTGTTAGTTTTAGGAGTTTTGATCTGTGTATTTTCTCTATCTTTTTCTGCTTTCCCTAGTTGTCAATATTATATGCATGGGGGGACAGCTTGCATTTGTAAATTCATCATTATAGATTTAGAAGAGCTTGGTTTGTTTCTCACTGCTTCTGTTCCTTTTTTATGGTTGATTGAAGGGCCTAACCCCACCAAAATAGTCAGCATCCCCATTCGATAACTACAATGCTAAAAACCAAGTTAGAGCAGAACTTAGCCAAAAAATCTCTTCGACCTTGCATAGTTAATTACTTAACCATACAGACATCTCATTCACCTTACTATGCATACCTTAGTGAAAAATGGTTAAGCGGAAATTTCACATTGCCTGTTTTATGCTAACTGGAAGGTGTTATGGGCAACATGATTATGCAATCTGATGACTTTATTATACCTGTTGATGTAGGAATCATTTACTTAGACTTTTTATCTAGGGATATTCTTACCATGTAAACAAATTTCATGAGGAGAAATCCTCTTGATTAGTTTCGCAGGCTCCGACCCTTTATATTCACGTAAACAAAATTTGTTTCAAATGTAAAATAAATATCATACAAGGAATACAATAAAATATATAAAAAGTTCATGTCGATTTCTATAAAGAATAAAAAAAATATATTCTACCACTTTCTTCCTTTTTATTCTATAAAGAATAAAAAAAAAAACTACCACTTTCTTCCTTTTTATAAGAGAAAGGTGATTTTTTAGGTTTATTGAATAACTAATATATTAGATTAGTTTATAGTTCAAATACATTGATTATTCAATAACAATAAACCTAAAATATAATTGGAAACATTGGAAACGAAGGAAGTATTATATAAGATTTTGTATTATATAAGATTTTGTAACATAATGATTTAGTTCAAATTGCAAACTAAATATATCAAACAAATATTTTTGTATATTTTAATTTAATTTAGATCTATTAATAGTTTTTTATTGGACGGATTCAATTTTGAACACCTCTAATATCAATTTTTTTCTTTTTAATTTATTTATGTCATTATAACTTTAATTAGATCTAGGATTGCTTATGAAATTAATCAACCATAAAATTGATTACTGTTTTATCAATCTCTTTCTTTTTATTTTATTTTATTTTATTTATCTTATTGTAATTAATTTTATTTAGATTTAGGATTAATTATAAAATCCATCAACCATTGAATTGATTACCAATAATCATTCACCTTTTTTTTTTAGTTTATTTATCATATTATAGTTTCAATTAGATTTAGGTTGTTTTTTTAGTATCTTTTATTTAAATATAAAAATAGATTTTAAAAATATATTCTTAAAAGGATTAATTATAGTATCTTTAGGTTGTACTATATAACTATTTCAAACTGAATAAATATTAAAAATATATTCTTAATAACTAAAGCCTAAAGGATTATCCAAAAATATAGAACTATAAAAAACAAAAACTCTCTTAACTAAAACATCAATAACTAACCATATAATCTATATGCATTATATATCCATTATATTTGAGTAATAAAGCAATTAAATGACTTAGATTGAAATAGTTGAAATAGTTGTTAGGACACAAGGATAGAAGAGAATAATAATGAAAATAAGGAAGAGAATAAAAATAAAGAATAAATTATATTGAATTAAATTGTTTAAACTAATGAAATACAAGCACCTATTTATAAGACAAAAAGTAACTAATTAAAAACAAACTCTAATCCTATTCTTAAGGAATTAAAGATATACAGTAATAACAGTAAAATAACAGATACTTAATTATTCTAATAATTACTAAAGTGCCCTTAAAACATGAATTATTCACAAGTGGCATGCTACACCATGCATTAAAATCCAATTAGATGGTTTTTCAGAACGATCTTGTTGCGATACAAAGCTAAGAGGCTCACAAACAATCTCCATAGAACAAACTTTTTGAAAATTGAGCACATCCTTAAACCTGATTGTACCAGAAAACACAGCCTCAAAGTTAAGAGTTCCATGAGAGAAGCTATTGGCAATGTCGGTAGCCACATCTTCGTCAATGTCATCCATGTTCCATTGGAGTGTGATAGTATTTGTGAAACCGCTTCCATGAGAGAAAGGTTCTAAAGGAACGACAGAGAGAAGATTTTGACAATGCTCGTGCTCGATGTAGTAATTGATGTTAAGAGAAATGTCATCGTAAAATAGATCATGAAAACTGTCGTGGTTAGTTATGAAAAAGGTAATGTTCCATTCAGCGGTGATTCTTGATTGGTTTATGTTGAGTGAGTTGACAGAAGCTGTGTTGATTCCAAACTCTGGATCACGGAAGAAGAGACTTGCACATAGAAGAACAAGAAAGAAGGCAAGAAGGAGTATTATAGCTAAACCGATAAGTGCCAGCTTCCAAAATTGCCTCTGCTGGATTGAGGAGTATGCGGATTCTATGATAATCAACAGAAAAACAAAATAGTTTATAAAAATAGTAAAAAGAAAGATACATTAATAAAAGTTTATAGAATAGATTAGAAATACCTGTATTCATATTCAGTAATTATTATCACAGAGAAGCACCTAAAAGAAAGTGAGAATAATATGAATTATGAGTCTTTGTTGGTTACAATAAAGTATTTATAGAGTTTTAAGATTGAGGAAGGAAAGTAAATAAAAAGATGTAAAATTGATTAACATTATATCAATCTCTTTCTTTTTTATTTTTTTTATTTTGTTGTAATTTTATTTAGATTTAGGATTGACAATAAAATCAATCAACAATTAAGTTGATCATCATTATATCTCTCTCTTTATTTTTGTTTGATTTATCTTATTATAGTTTTATTTAGATTTAGGATTGATTATGAAGTCAATCAACAATTAATTGATTACCGATATATCATTCACCTTCTCTCTATAGTTTATAGTTTTAATTAGATTTAGGTTTATTTAGCATCTTCTATTCAAATCTTATTAATTAAAGTTATTAAGTCATAGAAATAATTTTTGGAGTTAAAATTAGAGTTAATTTAATAATTTATTATTTATTTATTTTAATTATATTATTTAAAATAATTAATTCTTCTCCTATTTTTTCTCCAACAATATATTTTAATTTAGTAATTTATCATTTATTTATTTTAATTATGTTATTTAAAATGACTAATTTGTCTCTTAATTTTTCTCCTAACTTTTCTTTCACAATACACTTTAATTTAGTAATTTATCATTTATTTATTTTAATTATATTATTTAAAATAAATTATATTTCTCCTAATTTTTCTCCCACAATATATTTATATTCTAATTAAACAAAATAAATAAATAATTAAAATAATCCACTATATCCACGTCAATATGAAAACACCAACCTCCTTTTAGTTTTTATTTATTATATGTTTTAATTCCACTTTAGATCATGAATAACATTGAGACAAAATGAGACAATATCAAAAACTAAAAAGAAAATGTATTTTTAAAATCTATTATAAAAGACAAAATATTTCCTCTAAAAAACAACTAGAAAAAAATATTTTGTATTAGAGACAACAATGAAGAAGACATCAAACATGAATTATCTGCCTACAAATTAATTTCAGTATTCTTTTTGAACGTGCCATAATCAGAATGTGTAGGAATATATTTTATTCTTATTTTAATTATTGTTAATGTTTTTTAATTCATCATTACGATTTTATTTTTGTATTTTAGGTGAAAGTTTGAGGAACAAAAAATTATTATTTATGTTTAATAATCATGGTTATATTAAATTTTGTTGGCATAAATTTTAAATTTTTTGATAACTATAGCAAAAAAATATTAAATTTGACATAAAAAATTTTAAAAAAATATTTGAATAATTTTCAATATTATTTTTCTTAGTGTTTTGAATTAACAAGTTTTAATAAGTTTAACGGTAAATATTTTGATCAAATATGTAAAGTATTAAAAAAATTAAAAATAATTTTTTTTAAATGATAAATATAATATATTAAATTTATGTAAACATATTTTTTTTGACTAGTTAAGATCAAGTAATTTCCGTGCATCGCGCATGAGTCAAAATATTAGTAAAATAGATTTGAAAGACAAATAAAGATTGAGATATGAGATTTTTAAAAAAGGTTTTAATATATATTTCGTATATATTAACTTTTACTTATATATTTCTAATCATCACATCACTATATAAAAAATGAAAATTTATAGAGATATTGGTTAGATTAAATATTCACGAAAAAAAATAGTTATATTTGATTTTCAATTACATTTTATATATATTTATTGCACTGGATTATAACTATTTTGTTATATATACCACTGTCATATATATATATATATATATATATATATATATATATATATATATATATATATATATATATATATATATATATATATATATATATATATAAAAGGAGGATCAAATTACACCGATTAATTACATCAATTATTACACTCAATTACAACCTTTGATTGAATTAAAATCCAATGACTCTTAAAATAACATCTTAATATAATATTTTATTTTCTCATATTATCATATTATCAATATATATATATATATATATATATATATATATATATATATATATATATATATATATATATATATATATATATATATATATATATCTTTGTAATCAATTCCATATATATTAACAAGATTTTATTTTTCTCTCACATCAATAATCAATGTCATATATATTTATTATTAGGTACAAAAGATTTTCAACAAAAATATATACACAAGTTAGTTTATTTTTTAGAAGATGTATTACATTTTATTTTTAGTTAGTTTAGTTAAAACTTATATAATTTTACTACAAAATTGATGTTATATGGAATTGAAAGTTTCTTTTAGTTTTTTTTATATATATTTTTTTTTTAAATTTATTTTGATTAATTATATTCTATTAATTTAAATTAAAGGATAAAATATACATAAAAATTTAAAATTTATATATAAATTATAGATATAAAATATTTTAATTTAAAATAATAATATATATAAGAAATCGTTCTAAAATGTAAAAATCATAAAGATGGTTTTTTTCATTTTTCTCATTGCTATGGAATCCCTCATCATATACAAAAAAAAGTTTCTTTTAATTTTTAAACAAATTTCTCATTGTTTTATTTTCCAATTAAATTAAATTCTACTTATTTAATTTAAAATATAAAATTAATATATTTTTAAATAAAATATGAAATAATATTCAAATCCATATATATATTAACAAAATACTATTTCTTATATATAGTATGAAATATTGTATCTAATATATTCTCTAGATATTAATAAAATATTTTTTTCTCACACGACTAATCAATTCCATATATATTTAAATACATATATGTAACCCTAATCAAAATTTTCAATACTTGATTGTCTTGCTTTCTACCATCTTTACGTGCTGAAAGAAAGTATTATCAAATATTTTGCTACTGTTTCTTTTTCACAAGTTTGTTCATCAAATAAGTTTTCTTCCTCTTTTATTTTAGTTGTGATTGACTACTTTTAGTTATAAGTTTCATGTTCTTATTAAAATGTTTAAATATATAGTTAGTTTATGTTCTTATGTTATTTTTATAAAAATTTAGTTTAGTTTTGTATTCTTCCAAATATATGTACTTTTGATTTGAGATGAAAATACTTGTAATTTGTTTTTTATTTTTACAAATATATGTAATTTTAATTTGAAATGAAAATAATTGTAGTTTAGTTTTTATTCTTACAAATATATGTATTTTTTATTTGAGATGAAAATAATTGTATATTTAAAGGGATCAAATTTATATTTAAACTTTATTATGATTTTTTTTATGAACAGAGCCAATTTTTTCACATGATGAATGAGACTAGTTTGGATGATGAACTTGAATCAAATATCAACTCTTGTGATGAGTCACAAATTGATATTGTGGCAGAAGAGAATATTGAGCCTTATGTAGGAATGAAATTTGATTTAATGGAAAAAGCTATAGATTTTTATAAATTATTTTCTAAGGCAAAAGGATTTGGAATTCGTACTCAATCAAGTAAGCCAAATTATTGCATTTTAGTATGTGTCAGGGAAGAGAAACTACCAGGGAAGAATTTGAACGTTATCATCATTCTTACTTTTCTCTGGTAGTTTACCTTCCCTAACACATATTAAAATGTAATAATTTGGCTTACTTGATCGAGTACGAATTCTAAATCTTTTTGCCTTAGAAAATAATTTATAAAAATCTATAGCTTTTTTTAATGAGTCAAATTCCATTCCTACATAAGGCTCAATATTCTCTTCTGCCACAATATCAATTTGTGACTCATCACAAGAGTTGATATTTGATTCAAGTTCATCATCCAAACTAGTCTCATTCATCATGTGAAAAAATTGGCTCTGTTCATAAAAAAAATCATAATAAAGTTTAAATATAAATTTGATCCCTTTAAATATACAATTATTTTCATCTCAAATCAAAAATACATATATTTGTAAGAATAAAAACTAAATTACAATTATTTTCATCTCAAATTAAAAGTACATATATTTGTAAAAATAAAAAACAAACTACAATTATTTTCATCTCAAATCAAAAGTACATATACTTGTAAGAATACAAAACTAAACTAAATTTTTTATAAAAATAACATAAGAACATAAACTAACTATATATTTAAATATTTTAATAAGAACACAAAACTTATAACTAAAAGTAGTCAATGACTACTAAAATAAAAGAGAAAAAAAAATTTACTTGATGAACAAACTCGTGAAAAAGAAACAGTAGCCAGTAGCAAAATATTTGATAATATTTTTTTTCAGCACGTAAAGATTATAGAAAGCAAGGCAATCAAGTATTGAAATTTTTGAATAGGGTACATATAAATATATATGAAATTGATTAGTCGTGTGAAAAAAATATATTTTATTAATATATAGAGAATATATTAAATATAATATTTCATACTATAGATAAGAAATAGTATTTTGTTAATATATATATATATATATATATATATATATATATATATATATATATATATATATATATATAAGCGGTGGTAAAATAGGCTCGGTCCATTGGACATATATATGTTTTTCTCATACTTTAGTGCGGAGCGGACCAAGAATTTAAACTCTCGTCCTTTAAAATAACCGTTCCGCCCCACCGTGTTTTTTCGCAGATTTTTGTGAGCACGAGTATTAACATCAAATTTTATATTTTTAGGCTTAAGAGGTGTAGTGTCCGCGATCTTTTCCCGCCCCGCATTCACTTTTTTTGCCGGACGTGCATATGTTTTAGGCCCTCATCATCAACTATGACCATCCCGCCCCGTCCCGTTTTCTTGTAAGATTTAGCGGGGCAGACATGCCCGTTTGCCACCCCTACTTCTCACTTATAGTAGGTAGCACAATAGAATTTTATTTAATAATTTTATGCTTCAATTTAGAGACATGGATTGTACGGTTTGATAACTTTAATGTCTTTTTTAGTTATTATCGCGTATTTGGAGCATTGAGGAATAAAGCGTCGAAGACACGACTCCAAAGAAGAATTTTTAGAAGAGATGCCCAGGCAAGTCCGCTTAGCGTGGTATGTAGCGTGCTACATGTGTTTTTGTGAAGTCTGACAGAAGCACATTTTCTGTGCCCGATAAGCGCGTGAAGCCCGCTTAGCGGGATTTAGGCGATTTGATGTGTAAAATAAGCGCAACCCACTTAATGTGTTAAGGACGCTTAGCACGGTCTGCTGAATTTTATTTTATAACATTCATTTCTAGGTTATGGATTTTGGGGTATTTGTTCTCAACTTCATCATCTTCATTCTTAGATAGTTTAGAGCTTAGAAAACAACAATGGAGCTTTCATCTGGATAATCTGGAGTCGAATTTCTCATCGATTGGTGATGACAAACCAAGAAATGTTTGGTTCCTCTTCTTCTCTTCTCTTTGTAATCTCTATTAATTGGAGATTGCATGTATATTTATCTTGATTATATGTATATTTATTGTTCATGGTGTTGTATGAAACTCATTTTACAAATCTAGGTTGATGATTGCTTTCTTGATTTAGGTTTGGATTGTTGCATAAATTGATGGTTCGAATCCAGATCTAGGATGAACACCTATTGGGCCCAAACTCTAGATATATATTTAGGCTTAGTATTCACGTAAGTATCAACTCTTAATGCCACCGTGTTGTTTATGTTGTGGTGAGAGATCGTCGGTGTGAGTAATTTGATTGTTATCTCACTTCGTGTTAGAGATAAACTTTGTGTGAGTGATACATGATGATATTGACGAGTAGTTTATATTGAGTATAAATGGATAGTAAGTTTAAGTATTTGATAGGGTAAATGTAGTGCAAACCCAAGAGTTTATTACTCTCCAAAGAATGAATTCCTTTTATATTCATAAGTTTTAATTCTCGCACCTTACATTTAAACCCATGTAAATCCAAACTCATAAACACCAGAATATTCGAATGAAAATTCAGTAGCACTAATCTTTGTGGAGACGATATGATATAACCTATAAAAATACTTACTTTTGTTTGCCGCTTTACCGCTTCACCAGTATCTTATGATCCAGTAGTATCTTATGATCTTCTTAACTGCTGCCAAGTTAGATACCTTTGGTCTCTCCATGAATCTACTCGAAATACCGACACTAACTGCCAAATTTGGTTGTGTATTGCACAAGTAACGTAATGATCCTATCAACATTATACGTCAGATCCACATTATGCATCAGATCCACATTATGCTCATCTTCATTTTTAGACAGCTGCAACCTCACTTCACCAGGTGTATTGACATCATTGAAATGCTTCATATCACACATTTTCAAAATCTCAAGAGCATATTTTCTTTGATGCATGAGTAATACCAATTTTTACTTGTGAAACTCTATGCCAAGAAAGTAAGTCATAGTGCCAAGGTCACTCATTTGAAACTCTTCCATAAGTTCACTCTTAAAATTAGAAATACTCAATTCATTGATGCCCACGTGATCAATAGGCCATCCACATATAAGCAAAGTATGATCACATATTTGCTTGCATCTGTATTCACATAGACACTATGCTCGGAGACACATTTCTTAATGTCAAAGTTAACTAAAAAACCATCAACGCGTTTGTTCCAAGCTCTATGAGCTTGTATCAAATCATAAAGTGTTTTCTTCAATTTGTAGACCATTCCTTCTTGATTTGTCACAACAAAACCAAGGGGTTGTTCTACATAAACTTGCTCCTCAAGTGGACCATTCAAAAATACAGATTTCACATCCATTTGATAAATCAACCGATTGTTTTTATTCACAATACCAACAACCATCTGTATGGTTTCTATCCTTGCAACAAGTGCAAACACCTCATCAAAGTTTATGCCTTCTCATTGCAAAAATTCATTCACAACTAGTCAAACCTTATATTTCACCTTTGGGACTTGCCTTCACTTTATAGACTCATTTCACACCGATCGACTTCTTTCATTTCGGTAGGTCAACCAAATCCCTAGTACTGTTTTCTCAATCAATTCTAGCTCCTCTTTCATCGCACACACGCACACTTTGGATCGCTTAATGTCTTTTCTGTGCTAACGGGCTCAGATCCGGCCATAAGCGCAAAGTGAACAAAATCGCCATCATAATTTATTTTGTTACCATGGAATAATTCACAAGCTTGGAGTCTGCGAGACAAACCTCTTTTCCTAGTTGGTCGTCTACTGTTTTCTCTGTTTTTATACATTTTCATTTCCATAATCGATTACGCCTACTACTACACCAGTTCCAACAACCCGGGGGTCAAAAATCCGCGCCCATAATCAATTACGCCATTATAATAATAAATTACAAGGCATGTCAAACCAAAAAATTATTGGCGAAACGCCTTAGTTCATCGACCAACACATCCTAACTAATCACAATCTACTTGTTTTCAACGTCAAACAATTTATAACCTCCTATAATATGATAACCAACAAATAACATCATCTAACCTTTATCGTTCAATTGAAAATTACAAAGGACATGTACTTAAAATATTTGTCACGGATTATATAAATTCAGTTGAAATACTATATAGTATTGGTCTATATTAATTTTGACTTATATATTTCCAATCATTTCACTATATAAATACATCAAAGGATAAATAACAAAAACTTTCTTAGCGAAAACATCGATAATTAACCATATAATCTATATGCATTAAATATCCATATGATCCTAGTGGCATGTTACACCATGCAACAAAATCCAATTAGACGATTTTTCTGAATGATCTTCATGCGATACAAAACTAAGAGGCTCACAAACAATCTTCATAGAACGAACTTTTTGAAAATTGAGCACATCCTTAAACCTGACAGTACCAGAAAACACAGCCTCAAAGTTAACAGTTCCATGAGAGAAGCTATTGGCAATGTCGGTAGCCACATCGTCTTTGTGATCCATGTTCGATTGGACTGTGATAGTATTTGTGTAATCGCTTCTTTGAGAGAAAGGTTCTAAAGGAATGATGGCGGAGAGAAGACTTTTGTAATTGATGTTAAGAGAGAGTTCGTCGTAAAATAGATCATGATAACTGTCCTGGTTGGTGATGAAGAGAGTAATGTTCCATTCAGCGGTGATTCTTGACTGGTTTATGTTGAGTGAGTGGATAGAAGCTGAGTTGATTCCAAACACTGGCATGGTTGTGTGATAACGGTAGCAGAGAATTATCAATACAAAAATGCCCGCAAGAAGCACCATTCCAGCCAAAACTATGAGTGCTTGTTTCCAACATGGCCTCTGCTGGATTGGGGAGGATGCAGATTCTATGATAATGGACAATAAAAATATGGTCAATAATTAAAAAGTGCGGGTGTGATATTACAGCCTTGAACTATATCTTTTGCCACCAGTATTTTATAAAATAGATTAGAAATACCTATATCCATATTCAGTAATGATCACAAAGCAGCACCTAAAGAAAGTTAATAGTAGCATAAGCATAAGTAGTAAATAGTAATGTTTTAAAACAAGAGTGTTTGACAAACTAAATAATAAAACTTAAAGACATATGGAAAAAATAGCTTGAGAAGATATACAAAATTTACCAATTTAGCTTCAACTTTCCTCTTATTTTATTTGTTGAATTTTCTATTCTTACTCTTTGTCAGACGTAGAAGTATTTATAAAGTTTTAAGAATGGAAAAGAATAAAAAAAAAAGTAAAATTAATGAAGAAATCAATCAACAATTAAATTGATTGGCATTATATCAATCTCTTTCTTTTTATTTTATTTATCTAATTGTAATTTTATTTAGATTTAAGATTGACAATAAAATCAATCAACATTAATTAAATTGATTATCATTCTATCAATCTCCTTCTTTTTTATTTTATTTGTCTTATTGTAATTTTATTTAGATTTAGGATTGACTATAAAATCAATCAACAATTAATGAAATTGATTATCATTATATATCAATATCTTTCTTTTTATTTTATTTATGTTAGGGTAGTTTTTTTTAGATTTAAGATTGATTATGAAATCAATCTTGATTACCAATATATCACTCACCTTTTTTGTAGTTTATTTATCTTGTTTATAGTTTTAACTAGATTTAAGTTTTTTTTATAGCATCTTTTATTCAAATATAAAAATTAATTAGATAGTGAAAACAAAAATAAAAAATAGTTTCCATAGATAAATTTGTGGATTTCTAAATAGATTTGATAGATAAATTTGTGGATTTCTAAATAGATTTGATAGATAAACACCATTTATTTACGGAAAGTATATTTTTGATTTTAAACTTTATCTAATACTAAAATAAGCGTGTATGTGAGATCAAATTTAAAATAAAATTGAAAATGAAAATATACTTCCGATTCGTACCATTTATCATGCAAATCACGTTGAAAAAATTTGGAATAAATTTTTAATATTACATTACTCTCTCCGTGTTTTATTATATATCATTTTGAGGGAAAAAATGTGTGCTAAAATATATAAGTTTCTTCCTAAAATATCCTTATTCCATCTCTTTTTTCTATAATTTTTATATTCCGATGAATGTTGTATTCTAATGTAGTGAATTTATGTTTTTTTAATTAATGGTGATAAATTGAAAAATACTAATTTTTTAGTTGATTAAATAGTTGTAGTTTAGATATTCCATTATCAAATCATGATTAAATCTAGATATTCATCCTCAAATCATAATGATTGATTTATGATATTTAGAAAAAAAAAAGATTTTGATTGTAATTTTTTAAAGGACAATATTGAAACATCTTATAATATATTTACAAAATTAATAAAAATTAATGACTTCCTTATTTAATATGGAACCGGAAATATATTTTCGATTTTCACCCAAATATTTTAAAATATAGTGTATATCAGAAATATATTCCCAATTCCACTCAAATATTTTAAAAACTAGTTTTCATAGAATGTGTCTCATCCTTATGAGGTTGACTAAAAAATCTACATAAATTATGCTTAGAAATATGAGATTTTTATAAAAGGTTTTAATATTTATTTGGTATATATTTTTTACTTATATATTCTAATCATTCACATGTCTATAATAATAGATGAGAATTTATAGAAATATTCGATTGACTGAATATTGGCAATAAAACTTAGTTTTATTTGATTTTCAATTACACTTGTATAGTTATTTTGTTATACATACCACACTCAAATGATTTCACTATGATTCCAGAGATTTAAAAACAAAAATTAAATTATTTTTAAATTATTTTTTATTAAAAATATTTTTGTAACATAAATTATTCTATTTTTTTTATAAATTAAAAGACTAATTTACATATATTAACATGAATTTACATTATTTGGGATTAAAACATAATCAATATCAACTTAGTTTAAAAAAAAAAAAAAATCCAAGTTTTCAAAAAATATATCTAAAAAAAATTTGTAAGAAAATTTATTCAAAATAACTTTAAAATTAAGTGATTTTATAAAATTTTAATATTAAAAAAATTATAGTAAAAGAATAAATCCTTAAAATAATATTTTATAAAAAAATATTTAAACTAATTTTCCTTCAGATTTTTTTTTAAAAAAATTATTTATAATTTTATAAACACTTATTTATAATTTATTTAAATTAAAATATGCAATTCGATACAAATAATTTAAAACTTAATAGTGAAACTATGAGATGCAATCTCATAGGAGGGTGAATTAATGGTTGCCCAAAATTTTTTTTGGGTAATAATTTTTAATTTGTTTTTTAGCGGAAGATGTTTTAAAAATCGGATCGGATATTAAATCAATGAAGGTATTGGATCATTGATCGAATCATTAGATTGGTCGAACCGCATGACTAAATCGAATTGAATCGGATAACTAAGTTGAATAGACTAGTCATTATAACAAAACTATATTGATATAAAACTTGTCATACCAGATGATTCAGTCTCTACAAAATATAATTAACACTTAAATTTTTTTAAAATATCAATATCATAAGGAAATTCACAAGTTCATAATTTAAATTTAAATTTTAAACATAGATATCACATATAACAAAATAGTATAAAATTACAAAGTTTAACTGCAAATAAAGACTAATTGCAACATAATCTAATTGTATGGTTTATAACAAAATAACTCAATTGTCTTCTATATTTAGTTTCAAAGAAAAAATAACTCAATTGTCTATTATATTTAGTTTCAAGGAGAAGACATTATTTCAATGTTAAGATCTCCTTCTTCAATATCAATACCATCTGCAACAAAATCAATCGAATGTGCAACATGTTTTCCGTCAATGATATTATTATTTTATTTATTTTTTATTTTTTATTAAAATAACCAAAACGACGTCATTTTGGTTTTTTAAAATTAAAAAACTAAAAAAACAATTAAACCGCCGGGTTTTTTCCAGTTTTACTGGTTCGTACAGGTTTGATGACAAATCAGATCTGACAATTAAACCAGACCGATTATCTGACCGGTTCTCAATTCGATCGGTCCGATCTAATTTTTAAAACACTGGTCGAAAGTTATGAATGTGTGATATGTTTTTAAATGACTTCACAAAGCAATTATATTAGTTACCCTTATAACATGATTTTCCACTATTTTTACATCTTTGTACAAATCTCACTCTAAGACCTCTTTTATAATTTTTTTAAAGCATACATAAGAACACCAAATCTATTATGAACATTGAATTACCGCATTTCAAAGAATATTTTTCACAAACACCAAACACTACTATTGTTAGCGGTGTACATGGGTTAGGTCAACCCACAAAACCTGATCAAATTAAAAAGAAATCTAAAAAAGTGGATTGGACCGGATAATTAGGTGGATATGAGTTTACTAATTCCAAAATCCATTAAAAATATCGAATTTCGAGTAAAACCGGACCCAAATTCAAAAAATCCACTGATCAACTAATTAAATATTGATTATTATAATTTTAATGATTTTGATAAATATTAACTTAATTGTTGTATTTTAGTTTCTTAAATATTTACTATTTTAGTGAGCTATGATTTTACTAATATTCAATATTTCACTCTTTAATTATTAGGTTGCTAATACAATTTTACGTCATGCAACTTTAGTTCGTTATTAATATTTTTTTATAATTTTTATTAGTTGATGTTATCATTAGTATTTTATGATAATGAAAAATAATATAAAAAATATTTAATTTTTTTTAAGAATATAAAAATGTTGAATAATTTTTATGAAAAAATATGATGACTCATCATTTAATAATTTAATATTTATAAAATAGAAAAATTATTTGAACAAATTCACTATCCAACCCAACCCAACCCAACCCAACCCAACTCGGGTATTGGTGGGTTTATCCAAACCGGTTCATTGAGATAGCGGGTGGTTATTTTAACTCATCCAAACCGGAGTGTCTTATATGGATTGGGTATTGAGTTTGACCAAACCCAACCCAAATTGGCCATGTACACCCCTAACTAAAGTGGACTTTGAATCAACTCAAATTCAAAAGACTTTTGTACAAAACATCAAATACTATGGTGGACTTTGAATCAATCAAATTCAAATACTATGAGAAAATAGTGAATTAGAGAAAAAATATCATATAGAAAGAAAAGAATAAGTCAAATGTGTGGCGCCATATATGTTGAATAATCAAGCCAAACGAGGGGCATCTTGTATCTAAGTTGTGGAAAAAAAATGCACCTGCAAAATTAATCATAAGGAAATTTTCAATTTGCAAAATATTCGTTTTGGTCCCATATATAAACGTCAAATTCATATTAATCCCTTAATTATGACTAATTTTTGAATTTTTCCATCGCTAATTAGATAAAAAGACTAAAATAAAATGTTTTGAAGAGTTAAGAGACAATATGAACTTATTTTTAAGTTAAATGACCAAAATGACTATCAAAATTATAAAGTTAAGGGACAATATGAACGGTAAATATACAGGACCAAAAACAATATTCTGCCTTCATAATTTTTATGAGAAAGAACAAAGTTATATAATTTGTAAAAAACATGTTGAGATTAAAAAGTGATGTGTGAATTAAAGTGTCGCAATAGTTATAATATAACATAATTGATCTGAGATAGAATGTTATCAAGATTAGAACGTACCGATGTTATCTTAACCGAAAAAGAGTTTGTAGCCTGGAATGAGTAACTGATGATACTTTTGTGTTTTCTCGAGTTTTGATTTGATTTTGCTCGGAGTGCAAAAGTTTAAGTGTGGGGAAATTTGATCAGTGCATTTTGATGCACATTCTTCCATGTTTGTACTTAAGCATTTCTATGTTTTTCTTTGTTTATTTTTATGTTTTATAATGTTTTTATAATTTAGTTTATTTTTGCACTTAATTAATTTTCGTACTTTATTTTCAGCATTAGCAGCTTTCACTAAAAAATTCATAACTGGAGCTTCGAGAATCGAATTGAAGCGTTCTAAGACTTTTTGAAAAGCTAAGAGAAAGTGCTACGACTTTTATTCAAAAGTCAGAAATTGATTCGTATTGTAGCAGACCTGAAAAATTCGTTGAAGTTGCAGCATTAGATTTATAATTTGTTTTGGGTCTGGGTTATGTATTTGACCCAGTTGGGTTATAATTTGAATTCTTGTTTTTTTATTAGACCTAGGAAGCAGTGGTACTGTTCATCACCTTCTTTCCACGATAAAAATTTTGCTTTATACAAATCGTTCATGGAGAACTAATCCTAAGGGCAATCTACCGAATTCGAATTCCACAAGGCTTTGAGGTTTTTATCAATTTCAATTTAATTAAGTTCCTTTCTAATTAGTTCGGTAATAATTGTTTGCTTAATTCGTTTCTTATGGAATATATTGGATTTAATTAGATTGATATAGGTTCCTTACTTTAATCGTATTTAACTTAGTATCTTCGTTAATTCACATTATCTTTAACCGTTTCCTTAATTTGGTGAACTGTTTGCTTAATTCTGTTATTAGGAATATAACTCGTGTAGTATTGTTGACGCTTGTTTCTTCAATATTGCAATCGAATAGGAATTGAAACCGCTTAGGGAATTGGAATTGTAATGACCAATGATAAGTTGGAAGTAGAACCGATAGATTAACCTGTTATAATCACTTATTTTCTCAGTTTTATAAATCAATCCTAAAAATATAAACCCCCAATTTAATTTCAATTGGTTAATAATAATACAAGAATCCTCGCGATACGATACTCGAGTCACTGTCGCTAACCTATATTTTTCAAAAACACTCGTTTTTGATCCGTGCGCAACAGCGGATCAGTATGTTCAAAAAAGAGTTGATGTTATTCAAAGAGGAATTTAAAAAGTCGTATGATTCTATTGATTAGGGTTACTTGGATGTTGTTATGGGGAGAATGTATTTTCTATTTTTATGGAGGAAGTGGATGAAATAGTGCATTGGGATGGCTAGAACGTCTGTCTTAATAAATTGTTGTCCTACAGAAGAGTTCCTATTTGAGAGGGGGTTTGCGACAAGGTGATCCACTCTCTCCTTTACTTTTCCTTATGGAGACAGAAGGACTGGATGTTTTAATGGAGGCGGTGGTAGATTCAAATATTTTTATGGGACACACTATTAGAATAGAGGTTTCAAAAGTTATTTCTCATCTTCAATTTGCTATAACACCTTGCTTATAGGGGTCAAGAGGCTGGATAATGTCTGAGTCTTAGGGGGTGTTCTTGTGCCATTCGATGCTATGTCGAGATTGAAAGTTAACTTCTATAAAAGTATGTTAGTATGTCTTAATATTCCTAAGTCTTGGCTGCATTAGGCAGCCTCGGTGCTTCACTGTAGAGTTAGGATGGTGTGTTTTTTGTACTTGGGTCTAGCGATTGGTGGAGATTCCAGAAAGTTGGGTTTTAGGAGTCTGATGATGGATTGCATTAAAGCTAAGTTACCTGGGTGCAATAGGCACACTTTATAGTTTGGTGTTCAATTAATTCTCTTGAATTTTTTCCTTCCTTCTATACCTATATATGCTTTTTCTTTAAAGCACCACTAGGTATAATCATTTCCTTAGACTCTATCTTTATGAATTTCTTCTGGGTGAGAATGATAACTATAGGAAAACTGTTTAGGTAGACTGAGCGATTATTTGTAAAAATAAGGAGTTTGGGAGGGTGTTGGGGGTTAGGAGGCTGAAAGAGTTTAATATAACTTTGTTAGGCAAGTGGTGATAAATGATGTTAGTAGAGCGGAATGGATATGGTAAAGGTGTTGGAAGCTAGGTATGAAGTCAAAACGAGGCGGGTAAAGTAAAAGGAAGGAGTTGTTCCAATCACTATTACGGAAAACCCATTTAACAACGGTTGCAAAATGTTGTGTAAAGTGTTGTTGTAAATGCGTTACTTACAATCACGGTCCTGGAACCGTTGTAGTATACTGGAAAGTTTGCGTGATATCACGACAGTTAGTTAAATTAAACATTGTTGTATGTCTTTTAATGAAATAAAAGAAAAAAAGAAGTAGAACAACAATAACAATAAGAACAACAATAACAACAATAAGAACAACATGAACAAAGCACCACATTCCATCACATGCCTTTCCACAATGATAACATGGACTAGTGAAGTCATCCGTTGTAAATACCTGCTATTTACAACAGAAGACAAGGGCTTGATGACAACTGTTATGGGCCAATCAAAAGAATAAAAAAGCATGAATGCCCAACATGCGAAAAAGGGAAAAACAAGAGGAAAATAGGCAGATTATGTGTTTTGTACCACCTATATTAACCCGCTCGTTAAAATCACCCTTATCATCCAGTTCCATCTAATGACCAACCACCTCGCTCGCCCATTCTCACTTTTTATTCAAGAATATATATTATTCAATATTTTTATAATATTAAATATTATAATAATAACTATAAAGTATATTTGAGGTTTCAATTTTTTTATGGAATTGGGATCTATATTATTTTAAGTATTAGAAAAATTGTACAAAAATGAAAGCAAGCCAATAGAAAGTTATGTTGTTAAGAATGTTCTAAGTTAAAGTACAATAGTAGATGTCAAAAGTACCAAAATCGATATGAAAACAAAAATCAACAAAAACAAAATAACAAAACAATGCTCCTACACAAACAACCACAACCAAAATAACCTCCAGAAAGAAACAAAGGAAAGTAGGAAATATAAATAAAATCGTATTTGTGATATTTGTTTCCAACTCTCTTCGATAGCTATAACATTGCTAAATTCTAAGTAGTTAATTATAAAAATACCATTATTTAACTCCAAATACGAACTTTATTTTTTAATTAATGAAACAAGATGAACAAAAAATATACAGAACCGAACACGCTACTACTCCATAATGATTACACCATAGAAATATTCATTAGTACAAGGCGAGGAACAACCCTAGTTCAACTATCATTGTTGCCCTACTACAAAAAAGTGCTTTTAACCTCGGATGTGAAATGGATATGATCTCGGTTACACAAACGATAATGAAGGGCCACATAAAAGTTTTCACTTATCACCTTGGTGATTTAAAAACCAAGTGGAAGAGTGGCAGTGGTCATGGATTCAATCCCTAGCAACTGCATTTTTTGAATATTCAAAATTGCGCTACTTTTTACCTCGATTTTTTTACAATAATCAAGGGGTAAAGTCTTGTTTACAAAGCGCTATTTTTTTTGACAAATTCTAACTTTTCCTTCACATTATCAATAGGGGTGGTACAGCGGGCGACCCGCCTCGTTTAGGCCCATCCCGTTTAAGCTCATCCAAAAGTGGGGCGGGGCGGGTCAACTTAGGCGTTCGAGCTCAAAAGTGAAGCCCGCTCCGTTTACTAACGAGTTGGTGAGTTGGCGGGCCGGCCCGCCAAATTTTTATTTTTTTTAATTTATAATTTGATTTACTACATAATTTATAAAAAAAAAGTATTACTAAAGAATCGACAAAATATTTTTTAACGCATAATGGAACTACAACATGTGTTAGTCCAAATAGTTCATAAAATAAAATAAATAAAGACCAATTACAACAAAAAAAATAACGAAATAAATCAATCACAATAAATAAAAATATCAAAATAAAAACTAAACGATACATATCATCCTAATTATATTTAAAAACTAACTACTAAAGAATCATATTAACATTTACACAAGACAAACAAGGATAACAATTACACTGTAGACTCTTATATTGACTGACTCCTTAATAGTTAAATCCTAAATTTATCACACGTATACACTAATCAAATCATTCTTTTTTTAAAATCAACATCTATTTTTAAAGAAAACATGTGAGCTAATGTATTGAAAATTTAATAATTTTGTATGCCATACAATTGTTTTTTTATTTCAAATTTTTCTAATCAATACATGTATTAGAAAGTTTTAAAAAGAAAATCGAGCTTATAATTCAATTTGTTTGTATAATAATTTAAAATACAATTTAGTCAACATAATCCTAAGAGAATAGTGTTATTTTTATAGTTAAAGTTGTTTTAATTCGAAGTAAAAAATAAAAAGTATTAACAAAAAGCCCGCGGGCTAAACCCGCCCCGCCCCGCCTCGACCCGCCTTTTTAAGAAGGTTAGGCGGGACGGGCCAACTTAAGGTACCGAGTCAAAAATGGCTGGTCAAACGGGTCAACCCGGCGGACCCAACCCGTTTTTCCACCCCTAATTATCAACAACAACACCTATAACAAAAACAAAAACAAAATCAATAAAATTCTTACACATTAAATCTCAAAACAAAAACAACAACACAATCTTATAGAAAAATGATATTTTCGAGCTTGGTTTAGTGGAGAAATAGAGTGTCTTAAGTGAAAGATGATGTTTAAAGGTAGAAAAATGAGGAATCAAACTAAACGGACCGAAAACTCAGATGAGGCCCTTTTGGGTCTTTTCATTGAACTCAACAGAAAACACCAAAAAAAGGATTTTAGATCCCTTGAATTTTTTATTAGCGCAACAGACAGACTGAACAATATCATTAATCTAAGAGGTTTTCCCAACAATACTAATCCAAAGACGGTGAACTATTTAGGTTTTAGATTCAAGCCCTTGAAATGTCAATGCAAAGTTGTAATTTTCTTTTATGTTTCTTTCTTTCATGAGTCTAAGTGGTGGAGGGTCACTCAATTGAATTCTTTATCAATCGATTGTTTTCTTGATGACAAGACAGTGGAAGTGAATAAATGCTAATGAATTCATAGAAAAAACTCCTACATAGAAATATTTACTCACATTGAAAACCTTTATAAAGAGTAAAGAGCATTAACTCAACAAAAGGACAAAAGAGGATAAAGTGACACATAGAAAAGTGAGGTGGTCCTAAACATTATGCCACTTATCTCATCCATACAACTCTTCGTCGGTGTTCACACCAACATGAAAAATAACAACAACAATAAAAACAACAAGAACAACACTAAGAACTAAATTAAAAACAAGAATAACCAAAATAAGAAAAACAAAAATAAGAACAACAAAAACAAGAAGAAGAAGAAGAACAACAAGAACAACAAAAACAAGAAGAAGAAGAAGAACAACAACAACAACAACAATAACAAGAAAAACAATGTACAACAACAACGAGAACAAGAACAATAATAATAAGAACAAGAACAATGACTAAAAAAAGAACAATACCAACAACAACAACAAACATTGCTAACTTGAATCCATATTTTTTTTGTCTCGTTCAAGATGGAGAATAAATGCTTTCGAGTTTTGCTTATGGACGGAATGATATTTTCGAACTTGGTTTAGTGAGAAATAGAGTGTCATAAATAAAAGATGTTTGAAGGTAGAAAATGAAGTTAGTCTAAGTTGGAAGTTTGTCTAAGTTTTAGGTTTCACGTGGATCGCTAACGGTGGTGTCCTGAGCATTGATAGTCACTTGAATGAACAATTGAGATTTATTTAAGGATGATGAATAAATTCAATTAATATGCTCCATACAACAAAGTTGTATTAATTAACCGTGGTTGTATGTATCTTAATAAAATATAAATAATACATCACTAGAAAATCAACAACAGCAAGATTCGAACTTATGACCACGAGTGCTACATACAAAAACAGTTGTATTAAATAACTGTTGTTATACGTCTTTTAATAAAATATAAAAAATACAGGAGTAGAACAACAATAACATCAAGATTCAAACTCATGATCATGCGCTACTTTTTATCACAGTTGGGACTTCCAACCGTGGGGAAAAGTGGCTTAATTTTAAAAATAAAAAAAAACTCCTAGTTGAATAGATTCTATCACGGTGTATCCTTTGATGTGGTGACTTAGGTGTTGTTGTTTGCACATATTATAATAGTGAATTGATGGATAGATGTATGTTGGGTTCAGGATGGGGGCTTAAATGGTCGAAGTTGGTTTAATAAGAATGTGTATATGAAGATGGATAATTTATTAAATAATTTAAATTAATTTAATAATTAATCGAATTACTATTAAATTACTTAATAATTAGTTTAAAATGAGTAAATATTTTTTTTATGTTATTTAATTTCAATTAAATATTATTTAACTTATATCTATTTGTAATATAATTTACATGAAGATATTTATTTGATTTTAAATTCGTGTATTATTTGAGATAATTAAATATTTATTTGTAAGTTATTCAAAATAATTAAATAAATAAATGTTTATTTTTAATTATTAAATTAAGTATTTATCATTAAAAATATTAACAACAATCAGTGTAGTTGTAAAGTGATTATCATTTAATTTTAAGGGGTTTGGGTTAAAGACCCATGGTTACAAAAAAATTATTTTTGTTTTAAATTTTGAATTGTTTAATATTTCTATAAATCATGAGAGTTATTTGTCACCAATGTACATTGATATATTTTTTGTTTTAGATTCATATGTGTTTAATATTAGGTAAAATTACTTGGTCTTTTAAAAAAATTTAACAGATCGGTCTTTTAAGTTTTTTAATAATATGTTGGTCCTTTAAATTTTTTTATCTTCTTTTTCTCACATCTAATATGGCCCGATTAAATTTTACAAAGAATTAAATTGTGTCCTTTATTTTATCGGGAATTAATTTTAATTTTGTAACTTTTCACCAAAATGGATCTTCATTCTAAAAAAATCAATGTGGCAAGATGGAACCTGGATCATGAAGCACATTCTTCTCCAAAGAGATAGCCTTGGGATAATTCAGCATCAGTGGGATATTATGTGTAACAAAGGTTACTTTGTGAAATCAAGATGCAATATCAAGCTTGCCTCCTAGTGTTTTGACGAAGACAATAAACAATGAAGACTTTGATGGCAAAAAGAAATGGCTCAAATTATCATAATCAAGTCTTGAAGAATCAAAAGCAAAATGTCAAAGGTTATGCATTCAATCTCACTATATGCATACAAGTGTTCACAAAATAATCCATGCATCCATAAAAATGCTAAAAAATATTTTACATATCAAATTAAGTTAGAACACTTTTGAAAAACAAATTTTGAGAAAATGCACTGGAACCGGTTCCTCCATATGGGAACCCGTTACCCAATTCTGAAAAACATGCCCTCGATTTTTGTATGGGAACCCGGTTCTCCCAATGGAACCGTTCCCCTGTAAATTTCAAATTTTTTGTAACGTTGGTTCAGCAGGAACCGGGGTCTCCCAGGTGGGAACCGGTTTCCCCTAAACCAGTGTGAAAAATATTTTTACATTTTGGGCAGATTGTTCATGGTATCTTTACATGGAACCATGGCAACTTTTCATATGATTATACACTTTTGTAAAGGTGTTTTACAACATATAAATACTGAAAATTTTCTGAATTAATTCACCTTCTTCAATTAACATTTTCTACATTCAAAAACTCTCAAATTTTCAAATACTCTCAAGTGTTCTACATCAAATATTTTTGTGAAACTTTCCATACATATTTTTCATTGAAAAATTATTCTAAGTTTCATATTATCATTGTGAACACTTGCATCCATTATTGAGAATTGTTTTGCTTGAAGAAGAAGATCAATCCAAGATTGATATAGTGTACTACAAACTTCAAAATCTCTTGTATAAATTCAAACATACTTATTGTTTTCTTGCTGTCCAGGATTGTTGGAAGTAAGTTGTGCATTGAAGAGAATTGTTCTTCTTGCACATAGTGTTGTTAGACCTTAAAGGTTTTAAGAACCTTTGGTCTCCCTATAGGTTAGATAGTAGGCTTCACAATTGGTGTGAATAGGCTGTACAATAATTCTAACTATAGGAAAATCTCTTGTATGTTGTAAGGGGACTGGAGTACTCTCGATCTGTCAGGGGAACCAGGATATATCCTTGTGTTATTTACTTTTCAGCATTTACCGCTTTCATAAATACCTTAACCAGAAAAGAAAGAATTCTCACATACTTCCATCAATCAAACCAAAAATATTGTTTCAAGTATTCATAAAAACTGATAATTTTTAAAACACCTAATTCACCCCCCTCTTAGGCGCATCTGATACTTACATACTTCAAAATGAAAATTGTCTATGAGGCCATGATAAGAGAAATGTCCACTGTTGGCATAACATCATGTTCAACAATCCTTCGCGTCTGCGTGCTATTATGATTATGTGGTTAGCGTGTCATAGAAAGCTCGCCACAAATGATCGTTTGAAAAGGTTCAACATGCTAATAACTCAATCGGTTGTTTCTATAATATGGAAGAATCGATTGATCACGTTTTCTTTGAGTGTGCCGAGACGAAGGAAATTTTGATGTAAATTCTTCATTGGATTCAGATTAATCATCTTCCTCAGCCTTGAAAGGATGGGTTAAACTGGTTTTTATTGCATAGTAAAGGGAATGGTAGGCGTGCCATGTTGCTAAAGCTAGCGGCCACTGAAGCAATCTATGGAACTTGGAGGTTTCGTAATGATGTTTGTTTTGGTCATCATGTTGAGAAGAAAATCATAATTCAACAAATTATAGATGCCATTGTGTATAGAGTCTGGTTTAATTCTAAGCTTAGGAATCACATAGTTAAGTTCATGTTGTAATAATTGGGCGTTTAGACTTCCTTGATTCTTTGTGGGCTGGATCGTGTGCGATCGTCGTGTTCTCTCTCGTTCCTTTTTTTGAATATATTATTTTTACATTTGTTAAAAAAATCAATGTGACAATTCAATCACGATTTAAAAATAAAAGAAAAAACTAATTTAAAAAATATATTATTAGAAAAACTAATATAATTCGATTAAGTTTTATAAAAAATTAAATTAAATTCTTTTTTTTTATCAGAATCGATTTAAATTGTGTAATTTTTTATGAGGGACTAAAATATATTCACTCTAAATAAATAATGAAATATGATATGTGAACACCCCAAAAATTGAACACCCTAACAACACCGTATTTATCTCTCTATCTTATAAATACTTTTTTAGTATACCTACTTTAATTAATCTCAAAAGTATATCAGTAGACTAAAATGACAAAGGACACCTAGGTGTACAAATATCAATTCTGATAAATAATAGCGGCAAACAAAGGGCCATATAGAGGGGGTGGCCATGGTGGTCACTCCATTCGTTTAAATTGAATTAAATTGTGATACATTTAATATTTTGTGGCCCTATGATTAAAAATTAATTCGTTTTTATTTGTTTAGTCAAGTGTTTGCTAAATTTTTAAAAATTAAAAATGTTAAATTAATATATTAAAATTTTTATAGAAAACTTTCCTGCGCATTGTAGTCATCTCCAATCAGGGCTGGTATGTGCAGTAGCAGCAGGCTCTACAGCACATGATTTCATATTTTAAGAGTTCAGAATTCTACAAAATTCATTTTTTCACATTAATATTAATAAAAATAAAAATTATTATAAAAAATTCAATAAATCAAAAAAATACTATGATAAAAATCCAATACATTATAAAAATAAAATTGATGAAAACCAAAATAATTCTAATTAAATATTTTTTTAAAATATAAAAATATATTTTTTATATGTTATTTTTAATTTGTTATAATTGTATTTTATTTTTAAAAAAATTGAGGCCCATTTTTAAAATTAGAATTGGGCCTTCGGTTTGATCGGGTCAACCCAGTCTCCAACTTAAGCATTTAATTTTTAGAGTCGTGCCTATAAAATTCTTAGTTTGTATAAAATATAGGCTTAATTAAAATTTTGGTTTTATTTTTTCTGATTCACGAAATTGATCTCTCCATTTTAAATTTAAATAATTTTGATCCTTCCATTTTAAATTTAAAGAGTTTTGATCCTCTTTCTTATTTTTGCATTTAATATTAACGATATTTTTACTTTTTAAACAATAAATTACTTAAAATATATGACAAATCATCTTACATAAACTTATTAATGAATTTTATAGATAAAAATATAAGTTGAAAAACAAAAATTTTATCAATTTTTTATAAAAAAAATATAAAATAAAACTAAAATTATTTGAATTTAAAAGAAGAGAACTATAAATTTAAAATAAGAGATTAATTTTATGAATCATATTTTAACCAAAAAATAATAAATATCAACCGACATCATATAATATACATATTTGACAATTTTAATTTTTTTTTAGTATGGTCATGCATTTCTCTATTTTAATAAATAAATAAATAGAATGTAATAAGTTTGACTATACATTTCTCTATACATTCCATAAGATATGTAGTGTTGTGAAACATCTAAATTCAACATAAGCACTTTTCGTATAATGTTTTTATAAATTATCCTTAAGTTTCATTAGACATTCTATATAAATATATTCTTTTAACAATGGGGTTTTGGATTCATTCAATATTTTGGTATATAGAAAAAACTTAAATATAGTAACTCAACATTTCATTTATTGTGAAGATATTTTAAGAAATTTATTTTTTAAAATATGTATTTATTTTAACTTGTTGCATAAAATAGTGATGTGAAACTTTTTAAATGAAAAACTGTGGTGAAAAAATATTTAAAAAATAGTTAAAGGTGATATTTTTGGAAATAATAATAAAATAATATTTAATATTTTGTTTGTTTAAAAAAATACACACGATTATTTTCTTCAAGAGTTTAATATCTTTTTGTTAACAAATAAAATTGTTACAGATTTTAAAAAAGTAATAATAGAAAACGTATTCACAAAATATTTAAAGTCTTAAATGTTTTATTTATTATTACACTTCATCCAATTCTTAATATAAAAAATATTTGAATAAATAAAATTAATATATTTGAGTAAATTTTAAATTAAATACATAAATTTGTGTTGATTTAATTCTTTATTATTATATTAACTTTTTATATTTTTTGTTCTTTAATAGAAGAGTGTATTTAAATTTCAAAACGCATCATTAAAGCCTACAGAAGCACCACAATTAAATTTAATTGAAAAATACAAATTTATTTTTTCTCTGTTATTTTATGATTCAATGTAAGAATAATTGTGTAAAACCATGTATTAAAAATAAACGATGGAGAAATTCTACATCTATATGATACATGTGAATATTTAGTTTTCAATTTCTCTATCATACAATACTCAACAAATAACACTGCACTTTTCAAGCTGTCGACGAAAAGTATGACAAAATATCATTTTTAATTCTATAGATTACGTTAAGATTTATTTTAATTCTTTAATTTAAAATATATTTATATTGATCTCTTAATTTTTTAAAATATTTTATTTTAATTATTTTTATATAATTAATAATAAACTTAACTATTGATTTATGAGTTTTTTCATCACTAATTAGATAAAAAAACTAAAATAAAATATTATAAAAATTAAAAAATTAATACGAATTTTATTTGAATTAAAGATCAAAATTAACTATTTTGACAAATATGAACACGCATCCTTGGTTTAATATTCATAGATTGACTCTTTATACGAATGGAAAAAGACATTATGAGAATGAATTCTTTCTCAAGTAAGAAGGCACACAGTATTCAATTAACATTTTAATGCTCATCGGACATATTAAAATATTATTGATTTATAGTCTGGTTTTATTATATATTTGACTTAATTCATCTTTTATATTGACTACTGATATCGTTTTATTGGATATTGAATCCGTTAATATTTTGGATTTTTAGTTTAAATTAATTAGATATTTAATTCAATTCTCCTATTACATTTATTTAAATATATATTAAATGACACTTATATTCTTTCGATTAGACTTTTAGATTCACTCCTGAGCACATACTTTGGGATCACCAACAAACCTCTTTTTTCCCTGTTGATAGAGGATCATTATTAAGAAAAAGTTGGACAAAAAACGTTCAGAAAAAAATTCTTTAAACACTTAGACACTATAAGGAAAACCGAAGAAAGAAAGACTCATCATAGGATCTGAGACAATGCGAAGTTGGAAGGAATCCCTAACGTGACATTTTCGTTATTAATGACTTCCTTCTTGGACAATTGCATGATCTTAAGAATCCTTATCGATGATGGAACTTTGTGCGACTCATGTGCGCCAACCTAATTGTAGGATTAAGCTGAGAAAATTAGACACCATGCCATATGAAGGTAGGAGTATCCAAGTGTTCGATGACTTCGTCACTCACCCTTGTGGTACTAAAGAATTGTAAAAACTTTTGAGATAGTGCAGTTCTACAAAACCCCTGCAAGATCGGTCCAAATATGGACCGACTTGTTGACACCAGTAAGGAGTGACCTCCTCAAGTGGTTAAGAGATAATGTCGACCTCTTTGAAATCTCCCTTGATGAAATTCCTGACATAGATCCCTAGATAGCATGTCACCAACTAAATATTGACCATTCCATCTAATTCGTAGGCCGAAGAAGGAAATGACAATCCCTGAGAAATCTGAAGTCACCATGAGCACAATTTGGGGATGGTTCCATCCCAACTCCAATTTTGAAATAAAGTACAATGAATGGTTATCCAATATTATCTAGTTAAAAAGGCATCGGGAAAATGGAGGACGTGTGCAAACTACACAAAGTTCAACCAATCTTGTCCCAAAGATTTGTAGTCAGTTTCCAACATCGACAAGCTAGTAGATAATTTGTTGATTACAAACGGTTGTAATTTGTGGATGCATACTCCAGATATAACTGAATTCCTATGTACGAATCAAAAAAATAATACAAAACCACCTTAATGATTTAACCTCCCGATTGCATATACAATGTCATTCTATTCAGCTTTGAAGAATGCATGTGCAACTTATTGGAGGAGGATGAATAAGGTATTCAAAGAAGAAAAGAAGAAACAAAATTTGACACACCGAAATAAGAACTATCATTGATTCATTCAAATTTATAAAATGTAAATTTAAGACAATCACTTACGAACAATATTTGCCAACTAGCAACATATGAGAATGATAATGTTTATTAATTTATATATTTACTTTAATGTTTTGCACAATATTTTATGTCTTTCAACCCTCATAAACTATTGTTCATAAATTAAAGAATTAGAAAAATAAGATACAACAAAATAAATACAATTAATAAATTTTAATGAATTACGATTGTACATCCCGAAAATATTAGACTCAATCGGGTAGTATAACTGGCAAGGGAATGGAGAAGTCGATAAACGGTCCTCTGGGACAGGCTTAAGGGTTTCAACTCCGCTGAGGAGTACAAGACGACCATCACACCTCCGGGTAGCAGTCTGTATATTCCTTAGACCCGAGTAAGGTTGGTGAAAATAAACCACCTACTCATAGCTGATCTTCAGCCCGACTTATTAATGCTTATAACCTCCGACGGCGTATTTATTGCAGTGTTACACAAGTCTAATGTCCTTCATCCATGGAGGCTACGGAGGTTATAAAGTTATGAAATTCAAGAGTCTTCTCATTGATTGAGGATCTTAGTTACACAAAGAGAGAACGACTATATAAGGGACTCTCGACATAGGGATACACAAGACATATATTCTTGGAACAATATGCATACCGACGTAGCTCTCAAATCCCCAATAATTCTATAAACTTACTTCGAGGACTCTCTCCTAAAGGGAAGTCAGCCAAATATTTGTTCTATGTAAGAACATTGATGTTCACTATGAGGTCTTGGTAAAACTATTCCTATGCCACACCTTATCCCACATTCAACAAAATGTTATTACCTGGAGATCCCCCATACATGGAACAACTATTATCCATGGTTGAGGCCCTCAGACAGTAGAACGAAACTCTATAGAATAGCATCACAGACCCACAATAAAGAAGTGTAGGGGATGATAACCCAGAAGAGGAGCTTCTGGAACCCCAACCTCTTTCTCAAGCTGTCTGGGACAATTAAGTCTCAAAAAACTTCAAATCACTATTGTTAACAGCCTACGACGACAAAACTGACCCTTAAGAGCATGTTATTGCCATCAACAATCAAATGTTAATAATAGGCTCCACCGACTCACTAAAATGTAAATTGATGACTGGTACCTTCAAAGACATAGCCCTGCGATGGTACATGAGCCTATCGCGATTGTTTGTGGAAATCTACTCGGACCTGATGAAGAAATTGATTCAACACTTCTCCACCAACAAGCATCATAAGGTGTCCACGACATCTTTATTTAATGTTCGACTGGGTCAAGCGGAATTTCTCCGGGAATACTTAGCCCGGTTCAACGAGGAGACCATTAAAGCATCTCATCCTAACCAAAAACTATTCGTTAGGGTGTTCTAGTACGACCTCCGAGCCGAGCAGCTCAATGAAGCCTAGTCAAAGAAACCCGCGTCTGATATGAATAAAATCATTACCGGAGCGGAATTAAGGGAGAAGAGAGAAACCTTGAGAAATGAACTAGGGACACCCTAGAGAGAAGCAAAACCAAGGAAAAAGGATTATGGGGGAAGCAAGAACCTTCTCGGATGGCTCCGAGAGATAGGTCCCGGGAGCGCACAACTCAAAGGCCTAACTGGTGTCCCTTTGATCCAAGTGACATGGAAACGCCTTTGAACACCAGAAGAGATGAAATTTTACAAGAGGTAGCGCACCTGAACTTGATCCTAGAGGCACCCCGTAGAAAAAGGGGAGTCAATGTCGTAATGGGAAAGGACATCAGGGCTTGGTGTAGTTATCATCAACTTCGGGGATGCCATACTGATGATTGCCTTCAGTTAAAGAAAGAAATTGAGATATTAATATAAAGGGGACACTTATTAACTTATGTGAAGGAAGGTAAATCCCCTGCCAGCAAAAGATATACTTTGGTAAGAAGATGCCGACTCAAAAGGCCTTCCCAAAAGAAAAAAAGAAAGGGTATCAAAGAAGTGCATGAGACCAAATCAGCTTGTCATACTCTTAACACCATCGTTGGCAGATTATATGGCAACGGAGAAACCAACTTGGCTAGGAATAAATGTGCTCGAGTCGTGATGCATGTGTCTGGGGACATAGCCAAGGTCCGAGAATGGGATTTGAACCTTGTGAGCTTCTCTAAAAAGGATGTGGTTGGCATTATGGCCCATGAAATTGATCCCATGGTCATCAAGGTGCAAATCCGAAATTAGAGCGTGAAAAGGGTGATGGTTGATCCTGGTAGTTCTGCTGATGTACTATACTGGAAAACCTTCAAGATGATGGAATTTAACATAGAAGAGATATTACCCTTTAACGAAACTTTAGTCGGATTCTCGGGAGAGCAAGTGCAAGTGTTGGGACACCTCCCAGGACTTACTAATTTTGGGAGTGGTGAAAATACTAAAATGGTCAGAGTAAGATATTTGATTGTTAATGTTGACTCGCCCTATAACATCATCATAGGGAGACCTTTCTTCAATTCCTTGGAAGACGCTCTCTCCACCTTGTACCTCACCAAGAAATATTCCCTGAGAAATGGTCGGTCGATCTAGGATTAGCCAAAATGCTATAAGTACTGCTAAAAAAAGAGTCCGCATCCTTTCACGCTAACTATGATCGGCATAGATCCGCGTGACGATACATCATAGGGAGACCTTCCTTCAATTCCTTGGAAGACGCTTTCTCCACCTTGTACCTCACCAAGAAATATTCCCTGAGAAATGGTCGGGTCGGGTGGTCAAAAGCGATCAAGGATTAGCTCAAAAATGCTATAAGGACAACCTGAGCTAAAAAAGAAGATGCAGTCTGAAGAGTCCGGGCATCCTTTCACGCCCTAAGCTTGCGCTAACTACGATCGACATAGATCCGCGTGACGATACGTCAGAGGAAATGCTTTCTCCCCATGATGAAACAAAGAAGGTCCAAATCAGTACCACACTTTCCAAAATAACTTATGTAGGATGCAATCTTTCTTGAGAGAAAGAAACATAAATTATAAGACTATTGAAGCAGAATATTAATTTGTTCGCGTAGAAACCTTCAGAAAAATTTAGAAAAAATTAAAAAAAATATTTGTGTTATAATTCAATTTTCATATTGTTGTAAATCAACGTTGACAAGCAAATTATCAATGACTTTATTATTTTGGTTAGTTACTTCGTTGTCACCTAATTCTAACTATATATAAATAACTCATTTATCTTCTTAATTCTCAATGTATCTCTCAATTCATTCGATAGGATTCTCTATCTTAATTTTGCTTTTGATTTTTTAATTCCTTAATTTGAAAATTACTTAAATATTAAATATTAAGTAACCCAACCACTTAGAAAGGGCATAGCCTAAAGAGGCCATGGCACTCCATGTATTGTAAACATAATAAATAGTGATTTATTTAATATTTTGTGGCGCCTATGGTCAGAGACTTAATTTGTTTTCATTGATTTAGCCATGACCAATTTTAAATTTTTTGTTAGATTGTATAAATATTTTGAAAATGTAAATGAATTGTTAAAATAATTGATAGAGTTAAATAACATTAAAAAAAGAAGAAGAGTGAGACCCATTTAAAAAATCTAAATGAGTTGTTTGAATGTGGATCTTCTACGTCATTGACTTTACCACTACTAAATGACAATAGCCATCTTTAGTACATTTTAAAACAGATGTCAGTTTCATGAAACATAGTATACTACTACGTGTGTACTATATTCATCATAAATTATAGTATTTTTATATTATCATTTTCACGTAAATTTAAAAAGTGTGTATTGATCTTCATTGAACTATTCTTTTAAAGTCTATATATTAATGAAACCTCCTCTTCTTTATACTCACCTCACCACTAACTGTTCTGCTCAAATCTCCTCCACATCCATCCTTGCCTGTAAAGATTCAGGTACTTAATTAATTATAATAATTATCTTCTTCAAAACACTCACACACATGCTTATGCATGTGAATGGATTAAGATATTGCAATATTTAAAAAATATACTATACTACTATAATGTTTAAAGAATTAACTATTTACTCTCATATTGTTATATGTAAAGTTATTGAGTTTTCATCAAGTTATAGTTTCAATTTCAGGTGATTTGTACCTTAAATGGAGAGCTTAAAAGCACCTTTTAAAGGAATTGTGAATGATATAAGAGGAAGATCACAGTGTTATAGAGATGATTGGACTTGTGCTTTCCGTTCCGGTATTGGGTAGGTTTCTTTTGCAGAAACCTCTAAGACTTTTATATTAGTGTCACGATCATTGCAGTTGCAGGCCGCAATTTAAAACTAACTTACACTCTTTTGTTTTGATAATGATAGGATATTGGCTCCAACTACCTATATTTTCTTTGCTTCTGCTTTACCTGTTATTGCCTTTGGTGAACAGCTGAGTAGAGACACAGGTTCTTCTATTACTTCTGCTGCAAGTAATTTACTAATTATTATTATTACTCAAGAAATGTCTCTTAGAATGAAGCTATTTTGTTGGTAGATGGAAGATTGAGCACAGTAGAATCACTAGCTTCAACAGCAATTTGTGGAATCATACACTCAGTTATTGGAGGACAACCACTACTTATTGTAGGAGTTGCAGAACCAACCATCATCATGTATACCTATTTGTATAACTTTGCCAAGAATAAAGATGCCTTGGGACAAGAACTCTTTTTGGCTTGGGCTGGATGGTAACTAAATAAAAACAAAAAGCAATGTAATTAAATTAAATCATAGTCTAAAAATTGTAATTAATATTATTGATATCTCAGGGTTTGTGTATGGACTTCTCTCTTGCTTTTTCTCCTAGCAATATTCAATGCTGGCAATATCATCAACAGATTTACAAGGGTTGCTGAAGAGCTTTTTGGCATGTTGATTTCAGTCTTGTTCATTCAAGAGGCCATTAAGGTTAGTGATTGTTAAAAAAAAATGATTTTGTATGAAAAGAAGTCTAATTATGCAAGTGTACTGAAATAATGCAGGGAATAATAAAGGAGTTTAGTGTTCCTAAAAATGAAAACTCAAAATTAGAGCAATACCAATTTCACTGGCTTTATGTGAATGGCTTATTAGGTGTTATATTCACATTTGGCCTTCTCTATACATCATTGAAGAGCAGAAGAGCAAGATCATGGTTATATGGGACAGGTTTGTGTGGTGTATCTGGTGTCGCGTGACATGTGTTAGTATTTATATGAGTATCGTGTCTGTATCAACATTTCATAGTTAAGTATTTATATAAAAACAAATTTATATGACATGGATCTTGTTTGTTGGATAGGGTGGTTGAGAAGCTTTATTGCAGACTATGGAGTGCCTTTCTTGGTGGTAGTATGGACAGTTGTGTCATTCTCAAGGCCAAGAGAAATACCTTCTGAAGTTCCAAGAAGACTAGTTGCTCCTCTTGCTTGGGAATCTACATCTCTACACCATTGGACAGTAATCAAAGTAATTCGCGTTCAAATACAGACTAGTTTGGTTTTTCATTTAACTGACTCCTGAAATCGCAAAATGTTAATCAAGTAATAACAAATTCTAACATATGATCAACCAGGACATGGGAAAGGTTTCTCCCACATATATCTTTGCTGCTTTTATTCCTGCCTTGATGGTAGCTGGACTTTACTTCTTTGATCATAGTGTTGCTTCTGGGATGGCACAGCAGAAAGATTTCAATCTCAAGAAACCTTCTGCATATCATTACGACATATTCTTACTCGGATTCATGGTATCTATATACATCAATTATGAAACTCATCACCATAGTCGTCTTAAGTTTTCAAAGGCCGTGTGTAGGTTAGCCATGATCTATCTGTGGCAAAACAAATAGGGGACCCTATTTTGCCACGATTTAATACTGACAAATATTATTTTAGTTATTTTTTTATCTAAAGTTTAACTGTGTCAAATTTTGGACCCTAGAGTGCCTTGGACACCCTCAAAAACGACCATGCTCGTTGCTAATATGTTATGACCACACCTAATTCTTTGTTTTGACTACAATATTTCAGACTTTGATTTGTGGATTACTTGGTTTACCACCTTCAAACGGTGTTCTTCCTCAATCCCCTATGCACACCAAGAGTCTTGCAGTTCTCAAGGGTCTGATGATCAGAAGAAAGATGGTTGAAAGTGCCAAAGATAGCATAAGAAAGAAAGCTAGCAACACCGAAATCTACGGAAAGATGCAAGCAGTGTTTGTAGAAATGGACAGCAGCAGCCATGTTACTTCTGTGGAAAGAGAGTTAGAGAACTTAAAAGAGGTAGTCCTAAAAGGTGAAGATAAAGGAGACAACAAGAATGATACATTTGACCCTGAGAAGCATATTGATGCATGTTTGCCTGTAAGAGTAAATGAGCAAAGAATCAGCAATCTTTTACAATCACTTTTTGTTGGAGCATCAGTTTTTGCTATGCCTGTCATAAAAAAGATTCCAACTTCGGTTTTGTGGGGATACTTTGCATTCATGGCCATTGATAGTCTTCCTGGTAACCAATTCTGGGAAAGGATACTACTTCTCTTCGTAACGCCTAGTAGATGGTTCAAGTAAGTACAGCTTACAACTTACTCTTGATCTGTAATCACAATCGCAATTTAAAATCATGCTAATTTATCAAGTTAACGTATTACGCCAGGTTATTGGAGGGTGATCATGCTTCCTTTGTGGAATCAGTACCAATTAGAAACATAGTCTTGTTCACAATCTTCCAATGTGTGTATTTCTTGGTTTGTTTTGGAGTGACATGGATTCCAATAGCTGGAATATTGTTCCCTTTGCCTTTCTTTTTACTGATCTTAGTGAGGCAATATATTCTCCCTAAGTTGTTTAGTCTTCATCACCTAAATGAACTTGATGCAGCTGAATATGAAGAAATTGCTGGCGCTCCTAGACTCTCGGTAAGTTTATGCAATATTTAAGTCCCAATTGTGTTTTTTACACATTTATGTCTGTGAAGCGTATACACTGATGATGCAGAAACTAGACACGACACGGCACTAACACTAAGACGTAGATATTTGAAATGATGTTGAATGTAAAAATGCTTCTTCACTTTTTTTATCAGATGGATTCGCCTAGTTTTGCATCAAGGGAATTGTCTGATAGTGAAATATTAGATGAATTGACTACAAGTAGAGGAGAGTTGAAGGTCAGAACTCTAAGCTTTAGAGAGGAAAGACATGGTCAAGTAAGTGGTGACTACAATTATAAGTGTTTGATTAAATTGTTTATTTAAGGGAACCTTATATGAGTTGCATTGCATGCAGGTGATCTATCCTAATGAAATAGTATATGAAAATGAATCATCAAGTAGTTAAGGACTGAGAAAATAATGTTAGGGGTCACTGTTTTTTTCTGTAATAGAAAAGAGAAAGATATCAACTGTGAAGTTTTTTACTTAAAACTTATTAGTACAATTAAATACTTGATAGCAAAAAGATTGTTCTTGGAATTGTAAAATAAAGTAATGAAACACCAAACTTTCAGTGTTTGTCATTGATCATGTACAATGTTGTATTTGAGTTATGTATACTGCAGCACAAATAGGAATAATGACACTCAAATTCAAATTACCCCAATTCTTTAATTATTAATTTTTTTTATTTTTTTTATAACATTATTGATTTATAAATATCTATAACTTGTATACATTTTGAAAGAAAATATAAATAAATGTTACTGTCAGAAGTTAAACACTAGACCAATAACTTACATCATTTAACCCAACTAGCAATTATCAGCTGAACTATCCATCCACCCTTAAATTTTTAATTTTTTAGATTGTTTCATCATCTTCATCATCATGTTTCTATCATTTTATTTTTATTTTCAATTTTTGTGTAAATTCATGCATGCAATCATTACTGTGTTTCAACCTATCATCTTCATCCACAATTTCTTTCTCCTAATCATAACACTTTAGAATTGTTCATCATGATAATCATAGTTATGTTGAATCTTCTTCCTCAATTTCTTTTAAATCCTTGCCATCTTGAAATCTGTTTTGGATCATCTGCAACACCCATACCCATGAATAAGGCCAATAATATTAGCTAAAAAGGAAGTTACACCGAACAAGTGAATCATCATCTTGCCCAAAAACACATGATCATGCCAGATATCATATTTGTCACCATTAAATTTAATCGAACGACCATCCACATATGACTATGGATCAAACACACGGGGTTTTAACCGCCCATACTATATAAAGATCAAATTGTGTCATTTCATATATTCAATTTTATTTCACTCTCATACAACTTTCCACTCGGTGAATGATTGAGCATTGGAGTGATAACCTTGCAAATCCACCCGTTCTCTGCTATATCGGAAACTTGCTCCACTGCTATAAGACCTCATCCCACCATTCTACTACTCGTTTCTAGTTTCTGAAAAAACAGTGACACCATTTATGAGAATTGACCCTTGATTCTCATTGTTTTTCACGAAAACCATTGTTTCTTCACTAAAAACAAAAATCATCGATCTTTTTTCGGAGATTACTAATCTTATTTCTCATATCATTGATCTCACTACTATAAAAAACAAATTTAATCTCGACAGAATAAAACACAATTGAATTTATTATGTCTAACGTAAATTTATTTTATTATAACTGAAAATATAACTTCTCAAATTGATTGAGGCAACATGGTTTATATACCATGAATGATAATTTGACTTGCACATAATTTGACCAGTAACCAACTCAAAATAAATGAGTTAAAAAAAGTTGGCAGTAAGGATGACAATGGGTATCCATGGGTATGAGTTCTAGTCTCCCGCTACCTGCCGTATTTAACAAATATGATACGCGTATCCGTCCTATACCTGTGCGGGTATTCGTTAGATGGATATATGTGGATTTTGAGATACCCGCAGGTATTTACGGATATCCATGAATACTATTATAGAGATATATTTTTAAGAAATATATTTAAACAATTAATTTTTTTAATCCTTTTTAAAGACAAAAAAGTTATTTTCAAAGTTAACACATTAAAATAATAACAAAAATAAATCACATTCATTTTATTTCTTCTATTATCAAAATAATAATAGTAATAAAATATCATATTTAAAAAATAATAAAAATTATAATAATAATATTAATAATAATAATTATTATTATTCAAATAAATTAATATTTAAATATTTTTGTGAATTATTAACGGATATGAATATCCATAGATACGAGTACCATCAAATTCATATCCGTATTCGTAAGTAAATGGGTAACTAAATATATGTTTATTTTATCCATAGATATCCATTAAACCATTATATTCGTGTCCGTGACGGATTTTACTCGCGGATATTCACAAATACGGATTGTTTTGTCATCCCTAATTTACGGCAGAGGATTGAAAACATATGAGATAAGAGTTAAAAGGAATTGAAAGTTTAAGTCTTGTGTATAAATATAAGTATTATTAATAATTAATCATTAAATTTTTTTAACTAACCTTTTAATTTATCATTGTTGAAAGTAAAGTTGTTTCATTTAATTAATTTATTGAAGAAGTTACTTCAAATTAATCGAATTGAATTCAACTCAACACACATAACACAATCTGTGGCGCAAAATATACTACTACGTGGCAACATTGTTACCGTTACATTTCCCTCCATTCCAACCACTTTCTACCATACGCCGTAAGCGCAACTTAAATCACAATTCACACTTCCCACAGTCTAATAAAACAACATACACCACCCAGCGCATGTTAGACTCAACCGCAACTCAAAAACAGCAATAGCGCGCTTACTATACATATCTTCAAATTGAAAAACAAAACTCAATCTAATGCGGTTAACTTCTTCAATGGGATTCGGGTCGGGTTCTCTAATGTGGTTCCGAAAGGGTATTCGGATCCATGATAACCCGGCACTCGAATACGCTTCCAGAGAATCCTCTTCATCTTCTGGTCTTTATCCACTTTTCATTATCGACCCGCATTATATGAAACCCGACCCGAATGCCTTCTCACCCGGTTCCTCTCTGGCGGGTCTCAACCGTATCAATTTCTTGCTTCAAAGCCTTAAAGACCTTGATCTTAACCTTAAGAAGCTTGGTTCTAGATTGTTGATACTGAAGGGTGATCCTCATGAGGTTCTCATTAGATGCTTGAAAGAGGTATATCAACAAATTCAAATGTTGTTGTTATTGTAACTGTTACTGTTTTGCATTGTGGAAGTTGATGTTGTTTGTTGTTTTTGGTTGATGCAGTGGAACATTGGAAAATTATGCTTTGAGTATGACACTGATCCATACTATCAAGCTCTAGATACTAGAATCAAGGTAATGAATGAGTCGTAGACTATTTACACTGACACCACCTATGAGAAAATGTGTGTCTGTGTCTATGCCAATATCTGATGCCGAAACTTCTGATTACGCTTAATTTATTCATTTTTAAAAAAGTTATTATTGGTGTCAATGTGTCAGTGTCGTGTTTTTGGTGTCTGTGCATCATAATTGTAGATGGTTACATTAAATGTACTATATGTTGCGGGCAAGGTTTTAAATATTGGGCGCGTTCGCGTTACGGTCTTGTAAAGACTTTCGTGATTTCGGTCGATACAGACGATGCAATACTGATTGTGGTTGTTGTGGTGTGAATTAACAACAATTTATTTTTCATTATAAAAACACACCGGTATCGGCATTGGTACTGACACTTTTCAGAACCGTTTTGTCAGGTCGATTTTTGCGGTAATGGACCTTTTTTAAAACCTTGGTTTTTGATATGAGAGTTATAATGAGGTGAAGGCATTTTAAATATTGTTTTGTTATTACAGGACTATGCTCTTAAGGCAGGGATTGAGGTTTTCTCTCCTGTAAGCCACACACTTTTCAATCCAACAGATATTATACAGAAGGTGAGTTTTTGAAGCTTGGAGAGATTAATCTTCAATTTAAGTATTGATGAGGTTATGTCATTTATATTTGTTTGTACCAATTAATTGTGCACCACTGATTTTCATAGGTCTTCTGTTTTTGTTATTTTTGTTCTGATTCCATTAAATGATCCATTTTTTGATGTTCTTGTGCATATGCCAAAACAGAATGGAGGGAAGCCGCCGCTTAGTTATCAATCATTTGTCAAGCTTGTGGGGGAGCCGCCATCTCCACTCTCAACCAAGTATTCTTCACTTCCTCCGGTTGGCCGTCTTGGAAGTTGTGATATTTCTGAAGTTCCAACCGTCAAAGATCTTGGATATGAAGATGCTAAACTGGTGTGCATATTGTGTATTATATTTTAAAATTATAACTAATGAGAGATGTTCAATAGGCTTCTAAAAAGCCTTGATTTTTTTATTTAAATAGTAGTCTGGTGTGGCCTGAGCCTGACGTAGCCTAGTCCTTAGGTCCCTGCCGGTTGGCCTGACCCATTCTCTATTCTCGTTTCTAATTTTAATAATCCTTTAGGAGTACCTAATGATAGAAGTTGATTTCAGGAGGAGTTCTCTCCTTTCGTAGGAGGTGAATCGGAAGCGTTGAAGAGATTGGAAGAATGCATGAAAGACAAGGTACTTTAAACATTCTAGTATCAAAGTATGAAAGGTTGTAAGCTCCATTTTCACAACCCGCGATGCCAATTCATTAGTGTATACATAAATCAACAGATGCTTGTAATATATCATCCTGTTTTAGTTTTTCTTCCTTTTGTATATTTTGTAACATGCCTTATTTCTTATTTTATGATTTCAGAAGTGGGTGGCAGATTTTGAGAAACCCAAGGGTAATCCATCTGCATTTCTTAAGCCAGCAACAACTATTTTATCACCTTACTTGAAAGTAAGTCAAAAACTGTATTCAAACATATTGCTTAACATGTCCCTTTTGCTTGATTGAACTGCCAACCCTAATCGAATCTTGGATTCTTTTCTGTATTTCTTGCTTATTGTTGATCTCCTTGGCAGTTTGGATGTCTCTCTTCCAGATATTTCTACCAATGCATTCAAGATGTATATAAAAGTTCGCCAAAACATTCGTCACCTCCTGTTTCTCTTCTAGGACAGGTCAGGTTATCTCCAGAAGTTAGTACAGTATTGTTTTTTGAGTTCTAGTTTTAGGAAAGTAAAAATGTTGTTCTGTTGACATGTGCAGTTGTTGTGGCGAGAGTTCTTTTACACAGCAGCTTTTGGGACTCCAAATTTCGATAGGATGAAAGGCAATAGGATATGCAAGCAGGTGAGATAACAATCACCGGTTACTGATATAGTATATTAATAACCTATTTTATGTTTTGATTCAAAGAAGGGATCACAAAGTTTAGTAAAGAAATAGATGTTGTGCGTGTTTGGAAGTGTCGACCATTTGTCTATTATTATGTGGTTAATCATTATCAATGTTGTTTTGAAGTTCCTTATTGTAACTTATAGATTCCTTGGAAGGATGATGAAAAACTTCTGGAGGCTTGGAGAGATTCTAAGACAGGGTTTCCATGGATTGATGCTATCATGGTCCAGGTTTGGGTTTTTACATCCTTTGCCAAATAAATCAATTATAAATGGGGGTTATTGCTTTGAAATTTCATGCCTCAAATCAAATACACTATGATGCTTTTATCATCTTTCTCATTTTGAAAAACTATTTGAAACAATCTTTCTGTTGCAGCTACGCCAATGGGGTTGGATGCATCATTTGGCACGACATTCTGTTGCTTGTTTTCTAACTCGAGGGGATCTGGTATATGATATTGATACATTTGAGCATACATACAAAATTTTTAGATACTTTTGTTTTCTAAACCAATGTTTTTTGTATTATGACAGTTTGTTCATTGGGAAAAAGGACGCGATGTCTTTGAGAGGCTTCTGATTGATTCAGATTGGGCCATTAATAATGGAAACTGGATGTGGCTCTCATGTTCATCTTTCTTCTATCAGGTAAAAACTAGTTCTGAGTTTTCAGTACAAAGTGATCAATTATTCTGTTTAGAGGTTGAATCCTGAATTTACCACCGACACTTATCGCATGTTTTGGCTATGATGATCAGTATAATCGTATTTATTCCCCAACCACATTTGGTAAGAAGTATGACCCTAATGGTGACTTTATTAGGCATTTTCTCCCAGTCTTAAAAGGTAATATTAATTTTAAGTTCATTTTATCATCTTCTATTATCTAGTAAATCCTCATTGATAAGGTGTTAGAACTTAGAATTGAATGTGTGTGAGCAGATATGCCCAAGGCGTACATCTATGAACCATGGACTGCTCCTCCAAGCATCCAGACCAAAGCAAATTGCATAATTGGAAAAGACTACCCAATGCCAGGTCAGTTCTGTCATTTAGTGTTATTTGGAATAGTTTACTCTGTAGCACTAACACCTCTCAACAAAGGTGCGTTCAGTAATCTACACGTGTGAGTGTCTGACATGGCAATTATGTTCAATTTATGCTAAGAGTTTTTTCTTCTCGGTTGTTTCTTATCCGTGTTTCAGTTGTTTCTCACGACTCTGCAAGTAAAGAGTGCAAAAGGAAAATGGGCGAAACATATGCCTTGAATAAAGCACTGAATGGTTTGGTTGGTGAAGATGACCTACAGAACTTGAGGAGGAAATTGGATGAGGGTGAAGAACAAGAAACAAAAGCTAAAAAAAGATCTAGGCAACTGCTAATTGGCTGAGGGAAAGTTTTACTGATTTTTTCAGTTTTCATGCTTTAAGGCTCTGTTTGGTAAAACTAGCTGGTAACTGATAGATGATGACTTGTAGCTGGTAGCTGATAGTTGGTAGCTGATAGCTGGTAGCTGGTAGCTGATAAGTTAGTTTGAGTGTTTGGTTAATTAGCTATTATACTAGTTGATAAATATGAAATGACGTAAAAGTTTATTTTTAATTAAGAATTGATAATTTCAATATGTTTTTGTTAAAATAATAAGGGTATAAATGGAAGAAAAAGTCACAAGCTAAAAGCTAGTTCAAGTAGCTTTTGAGAAAAAAGCTAAAAGCTAGTAAAAAAGCTACAAGTTAAAAGTTAAATGACAGTTACCAAACAGAGCTGTTTTGTAAATATGAGCTGAAAAGCTAAAAGTTAAAAGCTAAAAGCTTTTTTTGGGTGTTACCAAACAGACCTAAGTTGTAGTTTATGCAAATTTGCAACATTGCTTTACATTTTCATGACATTTTGTATATCAGGCATGTACATAATGTAGTTCATATAAATATTACTAGCAGCTGTTGTCATCTAAGGTAAGTCTTATATCATGAAAATATTTTCTTAATCTTGTAATGTAGTGCATTCCTTATGTTTTATATCATTGAAAAATAAGAATTTGTTAAATATCTAAAGATAAAAGTAATAGATATTTTGGTAGTATAAATATACTTTAATCAAAAGATGTTTTAAATTGTGTTTCCCGTTGGAGTTCAAAATCTGGAGCAACGATTCAACTCTTTGATATTCATAAAATAAAACTTGTGTGTAGAAATTCACCTCCCTTCTTTGAAGCTCTCCTAGTGAAGTTGACATTATTTTTAGGTGCCTTAAAGCATTTCCTAAAGGGACATTATGTGGGAGAGATGATTTGTGTGGAGAAGGTTTTGAGGTGGCAATTAATTAATGTTTTTTTTGCAATCATTTAAGTTGTTAACTTATTATTGGAGAAAAAGATGGTTGATTTATTGCTGGAAGAAAGAAGGTTGATGAGTTTCACTTAAGTTGTTAACTTGGGAGAAAAATGATTGATGAGTTTCACTTAAGTTGTTAACTTATTATTGGGAAACAGATGGTTGATGAGTTTAGTAGAGTTTGTAGCTTCTGCACCTTTGATGTCATTATTGAAGTTTTGTGGTGGAATACGTCCAATTGTTCTATGTTCTATTTGGTGGTGTATGATATCTAAGGTTGTTATGAAAGTATATGCTATTTTTTTAATGTGAACAATATATATATATATATATATATATATATATATATATATATATATATATATATTTCAATAATTAAGTTTGATTTTGATTAAATAAAAAAACTTGAAAAATTTAATTAAAGCAGCATGACATATGTTTTTAAATAAAAAATTATTTTTAAGACGTTGTGTAATAAAAATCTCATAAAAATATATATATATTTTTATATGTTGTCCGCATTAAAAAAAACGAACAAATGTGCCGTTTGAACGTTAGTAGATTATAATAATAGTTAAATATTGAAAAAGAAAAATAATATTAAAAGTTGTTATTGGTAGGTAATAAAATTTCTTAATTTGTTGGAGCGAAAAAAATTAGAATCGAGTAGCACGACACGAGGGAGTCTGTCACACGTGTGAAGTCAATTCCCTTGTCGCCACTACCAATTGTTCAAGCGACCCTTTTCCATTCTCTCACAGTTCTTCATTCAGTTTGCCGTTAAATCATCAAAATCGAGAGAAACAAACGGAAACCTAACGGGGCGTGACCTGAGATCATAACAAAACACATCAATCACCATGTTACGTAGACTCATCTCTTCAAATCTCAAAACCCTAACTTCTTCTTCTCTCCGATCTCCTTCTCCCGCCGTCGCTGTTTCCTTGCTCTCCCGCCACTTCTCCGCTCAATCCGGTACTCTCTTTTTCTCCACATTTTGTTTCTCGTTACCTGATTTGTTGTTTTGATTGTTATTGATTTTGTTCTTGTTGCAGATGAGAGTGCTGTGGGGAAAAAGAAGGTTGAGGATATAGTGCCGATTGCTACCGGTCATGAACGGGAGGAGCTTCAAGCTCAGATTGAGGTATCCTTCTCTGTAACAGCAATTGATTTTAGTTTAAAGGAGTTTGTGTGTTTTTGGTTTCACGTTTGAACTATTAAGAAATTATTATGGATGTGTAAAATTGATTCTGATATTTCGACTAAAATTGATTATGTTACCTAGGTTTTGTAGCTTATTATTATGGATGTATTGATGTGTAAAATTGATTTTGATATTTCGAGTAGAATTTGTAATGCTCGCTAGGTTTTGTAGTTTTTGAGTCTAAACGTGATTTTTAAACTGAAATTTATTGTTCTACTGACTTTTGCAATAATTTATCCAAACATAAATCACTTTACCTTTAATTCATTTTTATTTATAATCAATTTACTCAAAATCAATTATTTTCACCGCAGAACTTTAAACTGAAATTTATTGTTCTACTTACTTTGCAATAATTATCCAAACATAAACCACTTTACCTTCAACTCATTTTTATTTATAATCAATTTAATTTACACAAAATTAATTTTTTTCACCACAGAACCAAACACACGCTTTGTGTTTGAATTTGCTCATCCTAAAGTGAGTTGAATTGTAGGTTTGTTGTCAAAAGCGACCAATCTTAATGCTAGTTTGGTTTAGTGTTTGCAATTTTTGCATTCGGTGTCACTTCAGCTCGTATTTAAGGAAGCTAGATAGTTAGGTGTAGAGCTGCAGTTGCTTACACTGGCTAAGTGCATGTTTGGTTTTACATTGGATTTGTCAGAATCACGGTTTATCACCATGGTTTTGCAAAAGCGGCATGCTTATGTAAAATCACGGCGGCTCACCGTGATTCTGACAAACCCACTATTTCTATGTTAGGTTACCCGGTACAAACTCTCAAAATCAATTCTGATCTTTCAAAATCAATTCCAACATGTTGGGTATTCTCAAACAACCTGCCACCACCGTGCTTTTTCTTGTTCATAATTGATTTTTTATGAAGCTACAATTGAAATCGATTCCAGGAATCAATTCTCCCTTTCCATCAATTTTTCTTTTTTGCCCTTAAATTGAACAACATTAATAATTCTCATCATCTTTTTTTTGCCCTTTTCGACATTTACACATCCAAAAGCAATTTTGGTAAAAATATCCAAACAACATTTTTCATACAAATCTCTTCTGTTGTGAATATATCCAAACATAAATCACTTTATATTAAACTCAATTTTAACTAAAATCAATTCCCTAAAAATCATTTTTTCTACCACAGAACGAAACACACAACTACACCATAACACCAAACATGCACCAAGTTAAAATAAATTTTTGAGGCAAACTCAATTCTAATAAACAACCTCGAAACATAACAAAATCAATTTTTAGTTTTTTAGCATCACTTTTTGATTTTCGCAAAAGTGAATCCAAACATGTATTTAATGGTTTGTAGGGCAAAAGGTATGAAGTCTCTGTTTTTTATGAGTTAGCTTATTCTGTGTTCGTAGCTATAATCAAAACTGAAGAAATAGCCTATTGAATCTTGATTGAAGGTTTATTCTTTGTACATAGGTTGAGAAATGTAATATATAGCTGGTGCTTTTTGCATTTGAAGGGTGATTATGATTTTGTTTTTCATATGTATGTTTTTTTTGTTAGGGTAGGGATATTCTTGAAATCGACCACCCTGAAGGTCCTTTCGGCACCAAGGTTAGTGTTAACTGTGTGATTGCTTATCTTTTCTGCTTGTATCTATTGCAATGTTTAATTTCCTATGAAGCAAAACACTGACTCTACACACTAGTAATAATTTGAGAAAATGGAAGTAATTGAATGAAACTGCCGATGCATGTCACACACCATACATGCCTTCAATCTACAACATCAGTGCTACACAGGTTATTTTTGTTCAGGGAGAGGAAAACTTAAATAATCACATAGCATTGGGTCAGAATTCTTTCTCGTTAAATGTATTTTTGGTTTTATGAATGATGTTCCATAGTTTATTATTTTTAAAACAGTGAGAAGTCTACCAGACATTCTCTTTGACACTTTCTTTTCAACACTCTTTCTGTTATTGATTTAAATTTATATGGACCACACATAAATTCATAGAATCCCCGGTGAATTTCAGTCAAAGAGAAGAGAGTGTTGATAGAACTTTTCGGATATGCGTATCTGAAAACACTTTTTTTTCGTAAAAAATAAGGTTTATTCGGAGATGCATATCCGAAAATACATTTAGTTAAAAATAGAGTAATTTCGGATATGCATCTCCGAAATTAAGTTTCTTGTGAAAAGGGGTGCATTTGGAGATGTATCTCCGGAAATATGGGGCATTTTTGTCATTCCGTCAGGGGCCTGGTAGAAGGTACAAGGGTGTACTAAGAAATTCTCTTTCTATTTTGATCCACTCTAAATTGAATTTCAAAATGTTACATATTTATATGAGCAACATATCTATTTAAGTTTTATTTAATTTATATGCATTAGTGTTCTAAACAACAGCTAGGAAGCTTGAAAGCAATGATGCATATATTTCATTATTTACATTCTGAGTCCAACTATTCTTTCTAAATTCAGTTAACTGTTAAGTCACTAACACCTTTACTTGTTTGTATGCTAGTCCTAGTGTTTGTTTATTGTTCTTACTCTCTCCCCAAATGGTTCATACAGATTTACATTTCCGTAATATTAGAAGATAATGGTTCTGAATGTTTCTTCTATCTAATTCAGTTGTTTATTCTGGTTCATAGGAAGCACCTGCTGTTGTTAAATCTTACTTCGATAAAAGGATAGTTGGATGCCCAGGTGGTGAAGGCGGTGAGTTCCAGAGTACTCTTTGTTATTCTTTATGTATTATTGTGTGCAAACTTCTTTTGGAGGGTGATGAAAATTGCTAGAGTTTTGGTTTTAGCGTTGAGGAGGTGAACAAACTGTTTTGATTGCAGAGGACGAGCATGATGTTGTCTGGTTTTGGCTGGAGAAAGACAAACCTCATGAATGTCCCGTGTGTGCTCAGTATTTTGTGGTGAGTTGATAATGTGATTTAGAAAATCTTTTACTATTATTGCATTATTTTCTGGTTAGTTTAGTTTAGATAGGTGGGGAGTAGAATGCCAAGATATGCACCTACATAATTTTAAATTGCCTATTTGTGCTTGCTCGTGCACACATTAGTTGTCAAGGACTATCGCTTAGTACAGGATGCTTTTAGTTCCTTTAGCTTTAAATGTTTCCAAATCTTGATGCCTTAGTTTTAAATATGATTATATGGTGTTGTTGCTTGGTTATGGTGTTAGTTGTTTGCTGTAGGATAATTCCTATTTTTGCAAGAAAGCAAAATTAGTTAGTATGGAAGTTAGAGCCTTTCAATCTTTTCAAAATCCTGTTTGACCTTGGTCACCATTCAGAACCGAGATATTGGTTTTAATTCTCTTGAACCTGTGTTTCGGCCTCTCATGAAAGCAAATGAAAAGTCAAACAGCAAAGGTTTTTGTCAATGTCAAAATTTTATTAGCTTCAAAACATCTTTGGCACAAATCATTTTATTTCACTTCTCAACAAGTTCCTGAATCATCAATTAACATCCTATAGAGTAGTTCAAAACTACTGAAATTTGAGTTTTTATTATTTTTGTTATTGATTTACGACAGTTAGAACTAACTTAAATTAAATTCTGGTAAACTATTTGGAGTATTTTTGGATAATCAAATATACAGAATGATACTAACTATGAATCTCTATATATGCGGAACAGCTTGAAGTGGTAGGACCTGGTGGATCGCCTTATGGACACGGAGATGATCATCATCACTAATTGCATCCTTCAATTATCCTGGAATAAATTCTGGAAAGATGAAGACATACACTCTAGCCTTTCTAAATCCCGAGGCCAATGTCTGGTTTTGATATTACTTTCTGTGTTGTTGCAACTTTTGACATAAAAAGTTGCGGTGTTGCAACTTTTGATATTAAAAGTTTCTTTCATTATTTTAAAACAGGATGTTCATTCTCCTGAACCATTAATTCTGTTAAATTATGTTTTGTGCTGAAATAATTGATTTAAACTATTAAAGTTTTGCAGACAAAAGGCTATTTTCTGATATTGATCATGTTTACAAAAGAAACAATAATCTCCTATACACCCAAAAAAACAGAAGTCATGTCACATTCAAGCCATTCGTGTGAAAATGTATATAAGTTATATATAAACAAATGAGATGTAGAGATAAACACATTATTATATATAGTCTGAAATTTGATGTTCAACTCACACATTATTCTAAAGCATGGCAACCAAGTAGCATGGTACATAATTTTATTTCATTTTACAGTTTAATAGCTATCCAAAATATATCAACCCTTTTGAATCTTGAAGTTGAGCACTACATGGTGCAAACAATTGCATCGTGCATGGTCCATACAGATCAAGCTTTGGATTCGCTCCATTCTGGTAATGTTGGTGTTGCAACTCCAATATTTTTCATGTCAAACACATTGGCTGAAACCATCCAAATTTCAGTCATTAGTCATTATTAGAATCTAATAAACTTTGATGGTAAACTCAGTTTTAAATTACTATCCAAATCAAGTTCCATCAAATTGTATGACTTTCATGGATTGATATACATACCAAGATGAATATCAGGTGTGGCTGCTGCAGTAGCGTCAACAAGAACAGTCACATGTTGATAGTCCAATGCTACAGCATCAAACACAGTTTGCCGTATACAGTTTGGAGTTTGAACACCTACAAATAAAGTTATATACAGTAGCATCAACAAGAACAGTCAAATGTTGACAGTCTAATGCTGATAACTCATTATGCATTTGAAGTGTTTTCTCACCTGTTATCACAAGACTATTGATTCCCGCTCCTTGAAGAAATGAGTGAAGGTGTGTAGAAAAGAATGCACTAAACCTTGTCTTGACAAGTTTATAATCTCCTTCTCTAATGACCAGTCCATCAACTAACTCTGCACCTTTGCTTCCTAAAGAGGAAGGACCAACTTTCCCTGCTGTATATTGATGTCGGCGAAAGAGTTCAACATCTCTTCCTAAGGGATCATGTTCCCGTACTACCTGCAACAATTTGAGAGAGACACAACAGCCATTGAATTTTTTTTCTTCCATATGTGCAACATCGGGGTTCCGCCCAAAGGTAAAACTATCAAATTAAAGACTTTAAACTTCAAAATTTTGTTAGAAAAAGTTCTGCTTAACTATAAATATATAAAATGACCTTAAGTTACATATGTATTTTCATAGTGAAGTGACCAAAAGGTAGACTTCATATCTTTTTGGTATTTGGTTTTTGACAATCACAAAAAATTATTTTTTAAATTAACAATAAGATTCACAACATATTTTATAGTTATAATTTGCATCAGTTTAATTTTAAACACCTCCATTTATACATAAAATAATTCTGATGGCATAGTTCTTCATTTTGGAGAAGTAGGATCCAGTCAAAAGAAAAGGAAGGAAATGAAGAGGTAGTATTACCCAAACAATGAGAATTCCACGCTTTCTCGCAACTTCCACAGCCTTAATCACATTTGGGACAATATCTTTCCCTCCTTTTGTTCTTACAGGACTCTCTTCATCTACAAAATCTTTCTGCAAAATAAACACATATACATAATACTTAGTTTCTCAACAAATAAAAAAAATCCTCAAGAAAGAGACAGATCATACTAATAATAACTACCTGCATGTCAATTACAAGTAGAGCTGAGTGGTTCCGAATCTCTGTCATTCCTACAAAGTCAACTTTACTAAGCTTTGGTCTTGAATGCAGTTACAAAGATTTTAGCCAATTGGATTTTTTATTATGCGCTTCAAATAGACAAGGTACGGTCCCACTATGGGGTAGTACGGATGCTTCAAATAGAAAAGTTTTGCGACAAATACATAACATTAATTGTTTAGTGGTTGAAATGTCAAGTGACTTTGATGTAGTTTAGTACACTGGTTTCTTAAACGTGTCTCATTTTAATCATTTTAGAAAAATGTTTGTATAAAGTTATAAATACTAGTACTATTTTATAATAAGAACCAATTAAATATGAATGTCTATGTGAGAGTTAAAATGAACCAATTTTTAAATATGAATGTCAATGTGAGAGTTAAAATGAACCAATTTCTTAATCTATTTCATGACTTTCTTACGCACCATATGAAATTTCATAAATAATTTTGAAAATTTGAAGTATATGTCTGATACGTACATAGATCTGATAAAGTATATATAGAAATTAAAAATTTAGTTCCAATTTAAAATCAAAAATATATTTCTGATTTTATTCTTTACAGAAACCAGAAAATATTATTGAATTGCATCATAATTTCACAATGCAATTCATAACATAAACATAGCAAATATATTTAGGAGTTACACATAAATCAAACATCACAAATCAACGTCCCGTCTTGATATAATCGCATCTAGCTCGATTAAAGCGTTTTCCTCAAAGCTATAAAAAATATTTCACATAGCCCGTAAATCAACGTTGTTTTTCAACTCGCGGTTGATGAACTCAAGTTTTCCATCTTTTTGAAATAATGAACCATAAAAATGATAATTTAGAATGGAAAATAGATTAAGAATGATGAGGATTTTTGAGAGGTTTACGGAAAGAAAGAAGAAATGAAGGTGATAAAACATGACCATACAGGTTACTGTTTTAAGTAACATGCATCGTTCATTAAACCAAAATTATACTTTCGGTTATATATAAAATGTCAAGGTGGCAACAAAATCCAATCTTCTCGCTGATAGAATCAAAAATATAATTCTAGTTTAGAACCAAAAATATACCTCCAGTACTATTTTTTGTATTTTGAAAAGTGAAATCACATTTGACTTGTTTTGTGCAAAATATAGTGCGAACTGAAAATGCATTTCTGATTTTTTAAAAGACAATTTCAGAATTACATATGTCCCTTTTCCATATGGAGTAGAGTATGAAATTCTCTAAAATTATTTTTATACGACACAATTATACTCAAATATTTATAAAAAAATATTTATGCTTTTGTTTTTTTAATCTATCTAATTGTATTTTGTGTCATTTCATGAAGTATTACAATTCCTCAATCATATAACTGTAAAATGATTGAAATACATATGAGTGATGGCATGTAATGTTTAAATGATTTTATGCATCTAAATTAAGGTATTACCTTTCCATTATCAATGTTTTCATTTTAATCATTTAGTAAACAACTTTTGAATGAGTAGAAATCATGTTAACTAAGTCACAATATATAATTGAAACAAATGACCATCCGAGTATATCAATAATAATAATATAAGCATGTCAAGTTCACAGTCACAAGATATTATTGCACACATGTAAATAAACTTTTTAATTCTTAAAATCATAAGGAGATCCAAAACACAACTTCTTAATGAAATCACATGTTATGAGAAATTGAAATATGAATTCATAATCAAATCACATTGTTGAAATCAGTTTAAAAACACCTTGTGTCAAGCTTATCATATCATGAATTCACATCATATTAAGTATAGAAAAACTACATAAGCTATCAAACAATTATAACATGACATACAGAATATTATAGAATGCACAACATAGCATGCACTATTATCAGCCATAAGAACATATGCTAGCGAGACATCCGTGCCCCGCATAAATTTATTTGATATGATATAAATTTTATTTAAATATATAAATAAATTTAAAATGGGTTATTATTTGATATGATATAAATTTAAATAAATAAGAACTTGTGGAGAGGAAAAACACATCCCTCAGATTTGTTGAATAATCTCTTATACTCTTTTGAGGAATGCAACAGTGTAATTTGTGTTTGCCTGCAATTGGTATTGTTTTCTGGTTTTTTAAAAAGAAAAAACAATTGCTAATAGATTTAAAAAAACAAAACAAGTAAAGTAATCTATTAAAAGACAAAGGGCCCTCTTTTTACAGAAGAAAAAAAGTACTGCGATAGACATTAATGATGTTTTTTAGGTGGACCATGAAAAACTCATGTTCCTACTGATTCCAGCTATGATTTATTAGACAAAGTTGTTCATGAAAAACAGCATAATCATCAATACATCACATAGTGTGTTTGTATTTTGATGTTGAAACAACATATCTATTCACAATATATCAATGCCTTTGAATCTTGAAATAGAATACCACATGATGCAAAAGGTTGCATAATGCATGGTCCATACAGATCAAGCTTTGGATTCGCCCCATTCTTGTAATGTTGGTGTTGCAACTCCAATGTTTTTCATGTCAGACACATTGGCTGAAACCATCCGAAAAATCACTCGTCGTTACAATCTAAATAAAGTTCTGGCAAATTGCAAGACTTTCAAGAAATCGATAATACATACCAAGATGAATATCGGGTGTGGCTGCTGCTGTGGCGTCAATAAGAACAGTCACATGCTGATAATCCAATGCTACAGCATCAAACACAGTTTGCCGAATACAGTTCGGAGTTTGAACACCTAAGCACAGACGTTTGCGTTATTCGAACAGCTAATATTTGACGACTTGTCTCGAACGTAAAATTGTAAGCTCATATCATGCATTTGGACTGTTTGTTTACTCACCAGTGATCACGAGACTATTGATTCCTTCTCGTTGAAGGACGGAATGAAGATGTGTAGAAAAGAATGCACTAAACCTTGTCTTCACAAGTTTAAAATCCCCTTCTCTAATGACGAGCCCGTCAACTAATTCTGCACCTTCACTTCCTTTAGAGGTCGGACCAGCTTTCCCTGCTGTATATAGATGCTGGCGAAAGAGTTCAACATCTCTTCCCAAGGGATCGTGTTCACGTACTACCTAAAACAATTTGAGATAGTCACAATTCAGCAATTGAAGAACTATCATGTCCTGATATTGTTGTGCTCCTCAACTGATGCAGCCAACGACAATTCGTGCATTTTCGATGAAATAGCGAAGATAGATAGAAAACGGAGAACAATCAAACTTTCTTTAGAAATCAAAGCTAATATTTTAACTGATTCTTGATAAGTTATGCATTGCATATAACATATATTCTTGGTAAATCAATGATTGATAGCAACTAGAAAACACAAATATTAGACACAACACTAACACATATATGTTCACATATTGATACCAAACTTGAGAAAATTGAAGTGATTGTATTAAGCCACAACCCACAAGACACTAACACATGTCTGACATCAGACATTTCTTCAATCTAAAATATCGGTACTACATAATATTATTATACTGATTTTATATTCTATAGTGATCTATAGTTAATAGATGATTGATATCATCTACAAAACAAAGATACCAGACACAACTAGATACCAGACACAACGCGAATACTAACACTCACACGTTGATACTAAACTTGAGAAAATTGAAGTCATTGTATGAAGTGACAACCCACAAGACACCGGCACATGTTTGAAACCAGACACCGGCACCTATAAAACACAGATATCAGACACAACAATGACACTAAATTTGGGAGTAAAGAGTTATTACCCAAACAATGAGAATTCCACGTTTTCTAGCAACTTCAACAGCCTTAATCACATTTGGGACAATATCTTTCCCTCCTTTTACTAACATAGGACTTCCATCTTGTATAAAATCTTTCTGCAAACAAAAACATATACAGAATCCTTAATTTCTCCAAAAAGATAAAAACATCCTAAAAAAGACATAGAACATAATAACTACCTGCATATCGATTACAAGAAGAGCCGTTTGATTCCAATTCTCTGTCATTCCTAAAGATTCGATTTTGAACGCAGTTACAGATTTTAAAGCCAATTGGGTTGTTTAATAGGTAGGATTTCACTGCAAAAGCGCTTGAAATAAACATGAACCTCAAACTAATGGAAAGAAACCAGAGAAAATGATAATACAAAATATTACGTCATTATTTTTATTTATTTATGAAATTTATGAGGAAATATTACGTCATGGGAGTTAATGAGAATTATTCTTCTCTGGAGTTGCACTCTACTTGGAAGTCTGTTGAAGAACAAAAGTATGAGTCATTCCATAAATAATTGTTTCTTTAAAATATTAATATAATATTTATTATTATTTTTTCAATAATAACTTTATTATAACACATATTTCTCTAATTTTATGTTATATTCTCTCTTTTATAAATAATAATTAAAGATATTTTAGTATAAATATACAATTTTATCATTAAAATCAACACATAATTATTTTTTTAAAACCACATATTATTTAAATGAGACACTTTTTATAAGACGAAGATAGTACCATGTTGTAGACACACCTTGGAGATGTACTCAAAGCAAGTCTAGCAAATTAGGAAAGGTTATATGATGAAGATCATATCTTGGTAGTCTACAACTTAGAGTAATGATTGAGGTCAAGGTACACACTTAAAAAACCTAAAATAATACTACACTGTTGGAATAGAGGGTAAGAAAAATAGTTTTGTGAAGAAGAAGAAGAATAAGGGAATTGAAAACGAGAGTGATTATCTAAACTGAATGAAAATTGTATTGATTGTGATACTTTTTGCTTACAAGGAAATGCTCCTTATATAGATGCATTTCCTAGACTCAAGAGTGCAAACTAAGCTAAGGCCCAAAACATACAAAGGCCTAAAGAATTCAACACACTCTAACATATATCAGAGTAATTTCGACAACCTTGCTAATTCGACCAACACACATAAGCTAGTTCGATCAGTACACCAACTCTACAACTAGTTCAACACAGTCGAACATGGATTATACACATTCAAACACACACCCTTAATTCATGTTCTCAAGACTTCTCATCCCGATGCGTCTTTTTAACTCTTCGAATCTGACTTTCTTCAGAGGTTTGGTGAATATGTCAGCTAGTTGAACTTCAGTCTTGCAATATTTTATTTCGACCTTCCCTTTGTTGACTTGATCTCTCAGAAAATGATACCTTATTTCAATGTGTTTACTTCGACCGTGGCACACAGGATGATTCTCCAGGTTAATTGTTGATTTGTTGTCGACAAATAAATTTATCTTCTTAGGCTCCATTATCTTGAGTTCTTCAAGTAACATTTCGATCCATGCTGCTTGGCTGCAACATATGACGCAACTGCATATTCTGCTTTGCAATATGACAAAGCTACAATGCTTTGTTTCTTCGAACTCTAGGAGATTGAAGCACTTTCGATCATAAAAATGTAGTCTGCAATGCTTTTCTTGTCGTCTTGATCTCCACTAAAGTCTGAATCAGTGTATCCATGAACTTCGACCCAACTCTACAACTAGTTCGACATAGTCGAACATGAATTATACACATTCAAACACACCCCCTTTAATTCATGTTCTCGAGACTTCTCATCCCAATGCTTCTTTTTAACTCTTCAAATCTGACTTTCTTCAGAGGTTTGGTGAATATGTCAGCTAGTTGAACTTCAGTCTTGCAGTATTTTATTTCGACCTTCCCTTTGTTGACTTGATCTCTCAGAAAATGATACCTTCTTTCAATGTGTTTACTTCGACCGTGGCACACAGGATGATTCTCCAGGTTAATTACTGATTTATTGTCGACAAATAAATTTATCTTCTTAGGCTCCATTATCTTGAGTTCTTCAAGTAACATTTCAATCCATGCTGCTTGGCATGCAGCATATGACGCAACTACATATTCTGCTTCGCAATATGACAAAGCCACAATGCTTTGTTTCTTCGAACTCTAGGAGATTGGAGCACTTTCGATCATAAAAATGTAGCCTGCAGTGCTTTTTTTTTCCGTCTTGATCTCCACTGAAGTCTGAATCAGTGTATCCATGAACTTCGACGCTTGTGTTGTTCTTCAACTTCTTGGGAAACAACACGCCATGGTCGACAGTTCCCTTGATATATCTTAGCACCCTCTTTATTGCAATGAGATGACATTCTTGAGGTTTCTCTATAAATCTGCTCAGCAATCCTACACTTTGGCAGATATCTAGTCTTGTATTGCAAAGATATCTCAAGGATCCAATGATTTGTTTGTACAATGTCGAATTTACAAACTCACCAGTAGATTTCTTCTTCATCTTTACTCATGTCTCTAACGGAGTGATAGCTTCGTTATAGTTGCTGATATTGAATCTTTTTAGAATATCTTGAGCATACTTAGTCAGATGCAAGAATACTCATTCTTTAGTATTTTTGAATTCCATCCCTAGGAAATATGAAAGATTCCCTAAATCAGACATTTCAAATTCTTTCATTAGCTTTGACTTGACTTTCATTATCTCAGCTTCGTCTGCTCCAGTAATAAGCAAGTCATCTACATAAAGGCATAAAATGATTCGACTGACATTGTTGACATCATTTACATATACTCCATGTTCAGAGACACACTTTGTGAAACCTACTTTGATCAGGAAGCTATTTATTCTCTTATTCCAAGCTCGAGGAGCTTGCTTCAAACCATAGAGAGCTTTCCTTAATATGTACACCTTCAACTCCTGCCCTTTGACGTCGAATCCTGGTGGTTGAGTAACATAGAATTCTTCTTCTAATGGACCATTCAGGAATGCTAACTTTACATCCAGCTGATGCATTTTCCATCCCCTGTATGTTGCTGTCGAAACAACTATTCGAATTATTTCCAGCCTAGCAACCGGTGCATATACTTTGTCGAAGTCTATACCAGGCTTTTGTCGAAAGCCTCTAGCCACCAATATTGCTTTATACTTCGCTACCTCGCCATTTGGCTTTCGTTTCACTTTGTATATCCACTTTACATCAATCGGCTTCTTATTCGTTCTTTTGACAAGCTCCCAGGTCTTGTTCTTCTCAATGGCTCTGAGTTCTTCTTTATGGCTTCACACCAATTCGAATTACTCATGGCTTCACTCAAATCTATTGGTTCTACTTCAGCCATCATCATGGCTTCTTCGACTAGATCACCATCAGCATCAATTACTTGACCTGGAAATCTTTCATATCCAGTTAGCCTTGTTGATTCAGTTCTTGTTCTTGTCGACCTCCTTTCATTTTGTTCAGGTGGTTCTTCATTTTGACTAGTTGAAGTGTTGCCTTGTTCACTTAGAGTATTCGAGGGCTCATCCTGTGGATCTTCTTTGAACACAGTTATAACTGTGTCTGATTCATGTGTTGAACTTTGACTCCAGTCCTAACCTTTGCTTTCGTCGACACGAACATCTCTACTAATTACTAGTGTATCTTTGATTGGCGAGTACAATTTGAATGCACCAGTCGAATGATAACCTATGAGAACCATAACTTCACTTCAATCATCCAGTTTTCTTCTCAATTGTTCAGGTACATGCCTGAACCACATTGATCCAAAAAATCTAAAATGACTCACACTTAGATTTGATCCTGTCCAAGCCTCATAAGGTGTTCTTCCCACTATATTTTTTGTTGGACACATGTTTAGAATGTATACACCTGTCAAAGCTGCTTTAGCCCAAAATCTCTTAGGCATATCTTTAGATTTCAACATACTTCTCGTCATGTTCATTATACTTCTATTTTTCCTTTCAGCTATGCCATTATGCTGAGGTGTATAGGGTGCAATAATCTCATGCTCTATATCTTCCTCATTACAAATTTTTTCAAATTCAACAGACATATATTCACCACCACCATCAGTTCTTATCTTCTTCAATTTGCAGCCACTTTGTTTTTCAGCATGCAACTTGAATTTCTTGAATTGTGTGAATACTTCACTCTTCCTTTCAATGATATAAATCCATATAAGTCTGGTGAATTCATCAACAAAAGTAAGGAAATACCTATTGCCTCCATTTGAATTCACTTCAAATGGTCCACACACATCAGAGTGAACTAGCTCCAACTTGCGCTTGGACTTTATGGGCAAGTCATGTTTGAATGCCTTCCTTGCCTACTTAGCTTTACAACATTCCTCACATACTTGCTTTGGTTCCTTGACATAAGGCAAACCAAACACCACTCTCTTATGATTGAGCATGCACTCCTAAAGTTTAGATGTCCATACCTGTGGTGCCATAGCCAATTCTTGTCTTCGCAGTCTAAGCAAGACATTTATGATCTGATGTGTTCAGTTCGACTTTGAACGTTTTGTTTTCTGCCAATGATGCTTTCATGATTAGCCTCTCATCAGCCCTATAGACTTTCATCTAATTCCTTTCAAGCTTCGTCTTGAAGCCTTTTGCAAGTAATTGACCTACACTTATCAAATTACTTGTCATAGAGGGTACATACAATACCTTAGTGATAGTAACTTTTCCACCATCCTTTCTGACAATTGAAATATCTCTTTTGCCTCCAGAATTGATGTTTCCTCCATCAACAAACTTTATCACCCTTTTCATTGACTCATCAAACTTGGTGAACCTATTTTTGTTTCCAGTCATATGGTTGCTACATCCTGAATCCAAATACTACATGTTGGTTTTCTCATTGTTCGACTGCGAGTTTACCATCATCAACACATCATCTGAGTCACTGTCTCCTGAACGTGCATATGAAGCTTTATCATTTTCTTTCACTCTTTCTACTTTCCTCCTTCGGCAGTCTCGAGCGTAGTTGTTATTCCCCAAAATTTTCCCTCTTATTTCTCAAGACAATTCACATCTCCATACTCAAGAATTTCTCAAGGGTTGGCTAGATAAACCCTCTCCTAAGCAATCAACCCAAACTAGGGTTTTGATTCTCTCAAGTAAAAGAAGATTCTAACACCTAAATTGGTCATCATACCTCCTCATATGTCTCAAGGTATCATTATGTCAAGTTTCAAGCCTTACAGCTCAAGTTTGCTCAGTCAATTGCTCAGATGGTTGAAAATCAATTGTATTGGACAAAAAGTCAACTATGGTCAACATATAGTCAAACTTCATCATTTTTGGTCAACATCAATATTTTGAAGTCACATTCATCATATGATCAAGGGTTGACCATGATTCATCAAGAAAAATTAAGATTTGATCAAAAGTCAAAGTTTCCAAATTAGGGTTTTTGGATAAAAAACTCAACAAAACTTTGACCAGGCATAACTTTCACATACTTCATCATAAAGTTTTTCAACAAAACTCATTTTAAAGGGAATTTAATTCTCTGCAACTTCATGACTCACAAGCTTTGGCTAAAAATGCATCATTTGAGAGTTATGGATCAAAACATTATAAGTCTTTCTAAAAGTCAACAAAAAGTCATCTTTTTGCAAAGAAGTGTACATGAACATGGAAACTTCAATGAAGATGAAACCAAAAGGAGTGGTTAAAGGACATCTTAAGCTTTCTAAAAAGACCAGGAACTCTTAAAAAATGTTAAAAATTAAGCAAGATACAAGTTGTACAAGTTTGACATTTTTGAAGAGGTTCATGAAGAAAAATACTTAGCAAATTCAAGTTTTTTCCAAATGGGCTTAAGATTTTATGATCCAAACTTGATATTGACATTATCCTTGACATACAAACTCAAGGAAACTCCCTTTTATTATTTATTTAATTTATTTTTGAGTTATTTCATTAATATTCAAAATTAATTAAAATAAAATGCAAGGAGTGAGGTCATGATATGTTGGGCTTATTTTCCAAGTATCTTGAGGACCAAGGAAGCCCAAGCAAGCTACCAAATTCGTGCAAGACTTGATAGGCAAGATTAGAGGCCAAAAAAGGCAATATTTGGTTTTTATTTTTAAGGGAATATATCTTAATCCATGCAAGATATTTTCTTATTTTTTGACGTAATCTCACTCTCCTATAAGTACCTCACAAGATCAGATGCCAAAGGACACACATGCTTTCCTCAATAACAAACCCTAAATTCTCCAAACTTTTCAAGAAAGTTGCACCATTGGTTTCAAAGTTCCAGCCTCTTTCAATCAATTCCAAGCACACAAACGTGTTCCTGAGGTATAATGGGGTAAGATTGGATCGTTATCCATGGCCAAAACATCTTGAATCATGCACACCATAAAGCTTTGATTGCATATCTTTCTTATTTTCAAATTTCAATTTTTATCATGTTTTAATGAAATCTAATCATACTAATGTGTTCCTGAGATTTATTAGAATAGGATAGAACCATCGTTCGCGAGCTTTAATGCGTAAATCCGAAATCACCATTGCTAGGGCATAAGCTTGGTGAAGCTTCGTATCCATTGTTCCAGGCCGTTTCAGGACAAACTAACTGCACCACTGGATTCGCAGCACCTTAATTAGTAGATTTGGGTTGTCTTTGTTTGTGTTTTCATTGATTTTTGCAGGTTTGATCTTTGTGTCGATCAAAGAAGGTGACCAAAATTAATCTCTGACACCTCTGACCTTCGTTTGACTGGTGAGGCATGCGTGGCGTATCCTGACTTGTTGATTCGAGTCCTTTGGGTCCAGCGCGTTTGGTTTTTTATTTGCTGAACTTTCAAGAACTAGTATCATATATATATTTATCCAATGACATAAATCACTGGATGTATCACTGCCCGAGCGGTTCACCATGCGCACGCTATGTCACTTTGTCTCTAAGGTCGCGGGTTCGAACCCCACCTTTTGCTATTTTTTCATAACTTCTGATTTTCACACAGGTTACACATACATACATCCAGGGGCGCATTTCTAACACCAATGGCAGATTGTGTAGTGGCATAATTTTGAATCTGTGACCCCCAGGTCACGAGTTCAACACCTACCAGGGCCATTCTATTTTTTTGATACTTGTTTCCTTTCATATTTTTTCCAATTCCTTTTATTTTTCTAGTTTATTTTAATTTCTTTCAAAAATTAATCAAACTATTTTCTAAAATCCTAAAAAATGTTTTAATTTTAGATTTAGGTTTCTAAAACCTTTTGACACAAAAATATTTATTTTTTATTCACATTTTCAATTATTTTTCTAATTTAATGCTAATTAACATAGAATTAGGTTTTATCCATTAAAATCAATCGCAAAAACTCCGAAAAATAATTTCTTTTCTAGTAATTAGGGTTACTAACCTACAAAACCTTTTTAATAATTTCAAAAACATTTTCATTAATATTTTTCTTATTGTTCTGATTATTTATCTTCTATTTCGCATTTACAATTCTAAAAAAGATGTATAGGTCGTAAAGTTTTATTCTGTAATAGCGTAGATTTATATTTCTGCCTTTACTTTCCGCACCTCCTATTATGTATCTTCCCCAAAGCCATGTAATAGCGTAGGATTTATATTTCCGCACTTTACTTTCCGCACCTTTACTTTACTATATATATTTAACTGCTAGCTAATTAGGGTTTGTATGGCAAGATAAAATTAACCCTTAGATCACTTCTAATCTCAAGATAAATATTCGAATTGAACACAATCATCACACTTGCACCCCCTTAGGGTATCCTCTCTCGTTGCCTTTTGGAATATAATGGTCATGTCCCTCGAACGTAGGGATACCATTAGCAAAGCTACCTACGAATAACATCATCATAGTCCCTTCGATACAAAGATCATAGTCCCTCGATGACCCTCGATGTTGTCTACGAATATATGATATCGTCCCTCAATTGTTGCCTACAAAAAGTGATGATCGTCCCTACGAAATTGCTAAGGTATCCCTACATGTTGCCTTCTATGACCAAATGACGACCCTTCGGTTGTCCCTTCACATCCAAACGAATAAAGTTACCTGCCAACTAATGGTATGGATAGCCTTATTCTAAAGGAGAAGGAAAATAACATGGAAACGACCATTCTGAGTAGGTAATAGACTCCTAGTTGCTTGCTCAATCAAAATACTATTCACACCTCACACTTTTCAAAAACTTTTCAAACACTTTGTATACATTCCAGCGAGAATCATTACAAAGTTAAACATTTTCCAAACAAACATTTCCGAACACTTTGTATACGAATCAATGAGAATCATTACGAAGTCAAAGTGAAATGATTTTCAAAATAATTTTCAAACTACACAAACACAGAAAGAAATTTTTCAAAAGTGAGCTAAGCAACTAAGATCCCGTAGATAACTACGGATGGAAAGGGTGCTAATACCTTCCCTTTTCATAACTGCCTCTCGTACTCAGAATCTTACGAAGTTCTTTTCCTGTTCTTTTCACCTACCCTTTATTGGATAAAAGAAAAGTCGGTGGAGACTCTTGCTATCCGCAACATTTACGATAAAATGCAAAACAAACAAGTTAGTTCTCCCACCATTTTATAGAAGTGACCAAAACCTTGATAATTTTAACATTGCGCCTCTTTCGTGTCGAATTTCCTCCTAGAGTACTTGTTGCCCACATTTTTCTTGATCGAATCAACATTCTTGCTTGAATTCTCATCACCTACAAGATGCTTTCTCTGCTTCGACTTCTCAGCTTTCTTGCTGAAACTTGATTGCAATGCTTGTTCTGCCACCTTTTCTCTTTCTGAGTTTCTCTGCTTCAATCTCATCTCATGAGCATCTAGTGAAGATTGAAGTTTTTCTAACTTCATCTCAGATAGAGTTTTGGCCTCTTCAATTGTCACAACAACATAGTCAAAATTTATAGTTAGAGATCTTAGTACCTTTTCTATTTTTTACAAATCAGTGATTGTTTCTCCACATGCTTTCATTTGGTTCGTTAGTGTCACAATCCTTGAGAAGTATGCAGAGATTGATTCATCATCTTTCATTTGCATCGTTTCGTATTGCTTTCTCAGCGTCTGCAACTTCACCTTTTTCAATTTCTCGCCTCCGCCATACAAGTTTTTTAACTTGTCCCACACATCTTTCACTGATTCTTCCTCAATTATTTTTTCGAATACATCAGAGTCCACACACTGATGAATCAATAACAACGCTTTACAATCTTTCTTCCTCTGATCTTTGTGCGCAACTTTCTGGGCTTCCGCCGCGTTTGCTTCCAGCTCTGATACACCATCATTCAAGATTTCAACAACATCTTAAAATCTGAAAATGTCCTTCATCTGTGCAATCCATCGTTGATAGTTTTCTCCTTTGTAAACTGGTAGATTCGCATGAATCTGTGTCGACGTCGTTGTTCCGTTTGCCATTATTGAATCGCAACCGAGCTCCTTGATACCAATTTGTGTGAACAAAGGGTAAGAAAAATAGTTTTGTGAAGAAGAAGAAGAATGAGGGAATTGAAAATGAGAGTGATTGCCTAAACTGAATGAAAATTGTATTGATTGTGATACTCTTTGTTTACAAGGAAATACTCCTTATATAGATGCATTTCTTAGACCAAGAGTGTAAACTAAGCTAAGGCCCAAAATGTAACACCCGAAGTAATTCAATTATTAAATGATTGGAATTTTAATTATTAATTTAATTAAAAATTTAATTATTGGCATTTTTGAATTAATGGATTTAATTAATTAATTAAATAAATGGATGTGTTGGAGGTGTAAAGTGGAATTAGGAGGTGTGTAGAGTAAAAGGCTCTAATTATTCTAATTACGTTATTTTTATTATTGGGAAAAATAAAAGGAATAAATAAAGGAATAAAGAGAAGTGAATTAGAGTTTTCATTCTACGTGCTTTTGAGAAGAGAAGAAAAAGAGGAAAAGTCAAGGCGTCAGAATCATCGCGAGGTAAGGGGTGATTTGGTCTGATTAATATGCCTTATAGGTTTTGATAATCAATAGGATGATTGGATACGTTAGGAATCTCGAATTAGGAATTCTAGGTTGTGCCCTAACGATATGATCCGACGTAAAAACCTCAATTGGAATTGATAAGAACGATTAATTTGTGTAGGATGATTGTAGATTAATTAGAAAGTATAAATTTGTGGTCAATTGGATGTGAAAATGCATGATTTATGACTGTTCTGTTGTAATATGGAGGTTGGTGATGAATGGGATTAATTGGAATTGGAAAACAGTGAAAATAAACTGGTTTTTGTGAAAATAACGCAGCATGCATCGACACATAGTGTTATGCATCGATGCAAGTGGTCAAACTTTGAAAAGCAGGAACTGGAATAAGCTATGCATCGACCCATAACTCTATGCATCGACTCATGTGGCGAAAACTGAAGCTATGCATCGACACACACGTGTTATGCATCGATGCATACTGAACAAAAATGGAAAATACAAAATTTTAAACGTATGCATCGACGCAAGCTGATTATGCATTGATGCATGAGCTTATGCATCGATGCATACTATGTGAAAACAAAATATAACTTTCTGAAAATTATTTTGGTCATATCTTTGCGATCGTAACTCCGATTTAGGCATAGTTGGTATCGTTGGAAAGCTTAGAACGCGTACTATCTATTAAAAACATTTTTAAAACCCAGTAACCGAATCTTGAGGGATTGATATGGATTTTCGTAGGAAGGATTCGTTGTGATCCGTGATCATTTATCATTGACGTGGTGTATGCTTGTTGGATGTTAATTCCATGTGTTGTAATTAACGTTATATATTCATGATTTATGCTGTGATGTTGATGGTGTTAACCATGTATGGAATGATGTTGTGATATCATGTTCCTTATTTGAATGTTGCATGCTTTATGTTGCGCATGCATATGCATTATGGTGGTGGTTAATTCCCATTGTGTGGAATTGGACCTGCAGAGCCAATACCCGTACCCAGTTTTTAGTGGTGGTGAGGCTGGATTCTTGACCCAGTGGTGTATGGGAGAATTGTTGATTAGCTCTGTTTCCCTGGTGTAAGCGAAACAGGGTGTGAATTTAGTTCACGTTTGGTACCACATGCATTGAGTCTGCATTGCATATGTAATTATAACATGTTAGGATGATTTCCAGTGTTATAATTGCATTGATTGTTATTATGTGCATACTGAATTGTATGGAATGTAATTGTGGATTGTAAATCTGGTTATGCTAATGAGGGTGGAATAATGTATTGATTGTTTTATTATTTTAAAGAAACGTATAATGCATTTTAATTGTTGATGAAATCTCACCCTTACTTTGATGATTTCAGATTGAAGCGTTAATGCTTTGGAGTAGTGAGGATAGCCTTGCTATTTAGATTGTCCGCGTGTCGTGTCATGCTCGTAGTTGTAACACTGGGAATGATTGTTTTGGAATCATTGAGTTGACCTTTTGGTTTATGTTTGGAGTAATTACGTTTGAATTGATTCGGATTTTATGTTATTTCCGCTGTGTAAAACATAATCATTGATTTTGAATCATTTAATAAAGTTCTTCAGTAAAAGCATGACTACTGTTATGGTGTTTTATTATTTGAATTTTTATATTGTGACGCCCTTTCGTTACGTTAAACTCTAATTAAATATTTAATTCGTGGGGATATTAGAAGGGGTGTTACACAAAACATACAAAGGCCCAAAGAATTTGACACACTTTAACATATATCAGAGTAATTTCGACAACCTTGCTAATTCGACCAGCACACATAAGCTAGTTTGATCAGTACACCAACTCTACAACTAGTTCGACACAGTTGAACATGAATTACACACATTCTAACATACACTCACGACCATTGATGAACTCGAGCGTCATAGTATTTACAAGTATACCACCCTTAATTGTGGAGTGATCACCATTATAAATCATTTAACCATCTCTTATATTCTATACGTCCTATATTATTTATCATAATTGATTATTTCACACATATTAAAAAACAATAATAAAAGAAAGAGAGAGAATAATGACTCACAAAATTATCTTGAATAACTATTGGTATATCCAAATTATCATTAATATTAAGTGAGAAAATAATAGATTATGAGTATTTATTAGAGAGTACAATTGGAGGATTAAATATAAAATTGCATTGGTAATATAAAGTGACAAAGTTATGAAGTTGGTTAATGAAAAGTAAAAAGTTAGCTAACAAAATTATGAAGTTGGTTAATCATATAATTTTTTCGTACTCCCTTAACCTAATAAACGTATACAAAAAATCTATTTTTTTATTTTAAATATCATTATAATTATAAAGTATGTTATAATTCATAAATTAATTAGCAAAATTAATAATGTTGATTATTGATATTCATACTTGGATCAATGGAGACAACGTGTGCACTTCCAGCAAAATCACAAGTGCCACTAGCTTGTTTGTTTTTCTGATAGAAGCTATTAAAAGCATATGAAGCATGACTTTCAACTATGTTTGGAGTATAGCATATTTCATTAGGTTGAATAGGGTCACAATCAGCTCCAGCTCCACATGCATAATTTAAGGCACCAAGCAATTATTGAGTAGTAGCGTCAACCTTTGCCACACACCAAAATTTATCTCCTGTTACAATCATCACACTAGCCAAAATCATGGTTGTCACAATGGTTATTACTAATTTAATTGAAACCATATGTGATTGCGCCATTGAGGAATGAAATCAAAAGGAATGGTGGGATATTGTTTCTTATAAGTATTATGAGTTTATTTGAGTATTTATTTTGCTCTATATATCATGAGTCAATATATTCGTATATATTTACGTAGAACACGATGTGAAATTATTAAAGATAAAAATAATTTTGAAGTTACATTTTACAAAAATATTATTTTTCTCATTTAACTTAAGAAAAGTGTCATTTTTATTTGTTTTTAAAACTAAATTAGTAAAAAAAAAATTTAAATAGTAAAATTATTTTTTATCAATTAAAAACTAGTTCTGATATCTAACAACATACATATACATTATAAAAAATTATAACAGAGTCAAAATCACATGAATTTTAAAAAAGATATAATTTAAAAATGATTTTTTTTAAAAATATTTTTAAAATAGCTTTATGTTTAAGTGATTTTCAAATACATAAAATAATATTTTTTTAGAATTTATTAAATCTAATTTATATTTTAAAATTTTTTTTAAAAAAAAATTATTTTTCTGAACAAAAATATGTAGCCTATTTAAAAATAATTATAAAAAAAATTTAAATAACCACATCTTATATTTCCGTTTTGATAGAAGTGATTTTATAAAATCAGATACTATATAGAATTTTTTTCATTAATCAATGAAAATTTATATTATATAAGTTAAACCCCAATTGTCCCAAAAATATACGGGTTCTTAAAACCTTATTATATATGATGTATGTGTGATATAAGAAAAGATTAATACAGCTATTCTCTAATTTATACAATGGTAGACAGAGAAGAAATGCTAATATGTCCTTAGAAAAAACAATGATCATTTATGGCAAAGTCAACAAATTTGATCACCTAGACCTCAAGTCTAAGACGATCATATGTAATGACATGAACAAGTTTGACCATCTATAGCTTAAGAAAAAATGATCATGTACCTAGACAAACATTATGAGGTATACTAAACTCTAGTTATCACATGTGCCAGGATGAAGAATTAATCACTTGTGCCCATATGGATTAAGACCAAATAAGATATATTAGAACTAAGAATGTCATCTCAAATGCCACTTCATGATAGGCGTGGCACTACAACGAACGAAAAGATATGGTTGCATACATATAGTGTAATTTTAGCATGCTTATTCCCAATATATAAATTTTTAGTAAATCAAATATCCAAGCTCTATATTAATGAAAAATACAAATATTAAAGACTATTGATTCATGACAAGGCTTTAAATAGTATAACTCAAACACTATATCAACATTATGAATAAGTTGTAACCTTTGCAAATTCTTTTAATATTTGCAAAGAAAAAATACCTAGACATTGATGCTATTTTATTTATTATTCTTTATTAGGAAAGTTATACATCATATATACTTACTAAGACACCAGTGTCTCTTTTCCTTGCAGGTAAAATACACACAGTTGTACATTTTGACCATTAGGAAGGTAAAAGTAACATTGCTTATTCAATATAGTATTTAATTATGAAACTAGTGTTATACATGTATTGGGCAGTTGCAATAATTGTAAGAAGTATTTGAGCTATTACTTTAAGAAAGTGATATATTTGATAGTTTATAAAAAAAAATTCCAACACTTTCAAAATATGAAGATGCGTAGAGAGTAATTATAATCATTAAAAATTAAGATATCATCAATTCTTTTGATAACCAATAGAATAATTTTTATAATCTCTAACTTTAACGATAAACAATGTCACCGACTTAAAATTTATACTTTTATAAATATTTTAAATATTAAAATTTGATAACACTTATTAAAAAAATTATTTCTCCAACAGGCATGACTAGAGAAGGCAATATTGTAGTGTTTTTTTCCCACGTTACACGTATTTAATGACAGTTCTTAGTAAATGTAGTTCAATATTTGTTTCATTAAATATCCTAATTTTATATATTTTTGACTAAATAATGACATTTGTTTATTGAATAAAATATGTATGTAAATAGGAATACAATTCTTATCATTTTTATTTTATAAATAACTTTACATAATAAAATATATGAATTACAAGAGAATGCAATGTTTTAGTTTTAGAGTGCTTCGTTCTTTTATTTAAAGACCTCTTCATATGTGAAATCTTGATCCATCCATTCGTTTTTTCAGCAATTTATCTTCAAAACAAAAATATACAATGTCACCAATTAGCTACCTTCATAAAATGTATGACACAAGAAAATTTTAAAAAAATTCTAAATATTTTAACGCAATAACTTCCAATAGATGGATATACACATTTTTCGTAGCCTATACACAAAAATCAAAAGAAGATATGAGATCAAATAAAAGTGATCCACAACATATATATGTAAACCAATGTGTATGAAATATGTAATAAATCATATATTAATAAGCAAAGTTAATAATGTTGATTATTGATATCCATACTTGGATTGGTGGAGACAACGTGTGCACTTCCAGAAAAATCACAAGTGCCATTAGCTTGTTTATTTTTCTGATAGAAGCTATTAAAAGCATAGGACGCATGACTTTCGACTGTGTTTGGATTATAGCATATTCCATTAGGTTGAATAGGGTCACAATCAGCTCCAGCTCCACATGCATAATTTAAGGCACCAAGCAATTGCTGAGTAGTAGCCTGAACCTTAGCCACACACCACGATTGATCTCCTCATACAATCATTACATTAGCCAAAATCATGGTTGTCACAATGGTAATTACTATTTTAATTGAAACCATATGTGATTGTGCCATTGAAGAATGAAATCAAGAGGAATGGTGGAATATTGTTTTTATAAGTATAATGAGATTATTTGAGTATTTATTTTGCTCTATATATCATGAGTCTATATATTCGTATTTATATACATAGAACATGATGTGAAATTATGAAAGATAAAAATAATTTTGAAGTTACATTTTACAAAAATGTTCTTTTTCACGTTTAACTTAAGAAAACTGACATTTTCTTTATTTCCTTTTAAAACAAAATTAGTAAAAAAAACTTTTCAATAGTAAAATTATTTTTTATAAATTAAGTAACTAGTTTTGATATCTAACAACAAAAATATACATTATAAAATATTATAAGACGGTCAAAATCACATGAATTTTCTAAAAGATATATTTTAAAAATGATTTTGTTTTACAAAGACATATTTAAAATAGCTTTATGTTTAAGTGATTTTCAAATACATAAAATATTTTCTTTTCAAATATTTTTTTTTTTTTAAAAAAAATTATATTTTTCCGAACAAAAGTACGTCGTCTATATATAAAAAGAATTAATTTTTTTTTTAAACAACCACATCTTATATCTTCTTTTTGATATAATTGATTTTATGATATCAGATACTATATTGATAATTTTTTCATTAATCAATAAAAATTTATTTTATATAACACTTAACCCCAAATGTCCGAAAAATATATGGGTACCTAAAAACCTTATTATATATGATGTATGTGTGACATAAGATAGGATTAATGCACCAATTCTTTAATTTATACAATGGTAGATCAAGAAGAAATGCTAATATTCCCTTAGAAAAAACAATGGCCATTTATGGCAAAGTCAACAAGTTTATCACCTAGACCTCAAGTCTAAAACGATCATATGTGATGACGTGAAGAAGTTTGACCATCTATGGCTTAAGAAAAGATGATCATGTACCTAGGCAAACAATATAATGTATACTAAACAATAGTGATCACATGTGTCCGGATGAAGAATTAATCACCTGTGCCCATATGGATTAAGACCAAATAAGATGTAATAACACTGAGAATGTCAACTCAAATGCCACATCATGATAGGCGTGTCACTACAATGAATTGAAAGATATGGTTTCATACATGTAGTATAACTTTACCATACTTATTCCCAATATACAAATTATTAGTAAATCAAATATCCAAGCTCTATATTAATGAAAAAAATCCAAATATTAAAGACTATTGATTCATGACAAGCTTTAAATAGTATAACTCAAACACTATATCAACATTATAAATAAGTTGTAACCTTTGCAAATTATTTTAATATTTGCAAAGAAAAAATACCTAGACATTGATGCTATTTTATTTATTATTCTTTATTAGGAAAGTTATACATCATATATACTTACTAAGGCACCTGTGTCTCTTTTCCTTGCAGGTAAAATACACACAGTTGTACATTTTGACCATTAGGAAGCTAAAAGTAACATTGCTTATTAAATATAGTATTTAATTATGAAACTAGTGTTATTTTTGTCTTGGGCAGTTGCAATAATTGTAAGAAGTATTTGAGCTATTGTTTTATAAATTATTAAATGTATAGTTGTATAAGGGATAAATTTTCAAATGATTATATGGTAATATATATACAGAAAGTGATATATTTGATAGTTTATAAAAAAAAATTCCAACACTTTCAAAATATGAAGATGCGTAGAGAGTAATTATAATCATTAAAAATTAAGATATCATCAAATCTTTTGATAACCAATAGAATAATTTTTATAATCTCTAACTTTAACGATAAACAATGTCACCGACTTAAAATTTATACTTTTATAAATATTTTAAATATTAAAATTTGATAACACTTATTAAAAAAATTATTTCTCCAACAGGCATGACTAGAGAAGGCAATATTGTAGTGTTTTTTTCCCACGTTACACGTATTTAATGACAGTTCTTAGTAAATGTAGTTCAATATTTGTTTCATTAAATATCCTAATTTTATATATTTTTGACTAAATAATGACATTTGTTTATTGAATAAAATATGTATGTAAATAGGAATACAATTCTTATCATTTTTATTTTATAAATAACTTTACTTAATAAAATATATGAATTACAAGAGAATGCAATGTTTTAGTTTTAGAGTGCTTCGTTCTTTTATTTAAAGACCTCTTCATATGTGAAATCTTGATCCATCCATTCGTTTTTTCAGCAATTTATCTTCAAAACAAAAATATACAATGTCACCAATTAGCTACCTTCATAAAATGTATGACACAAGAAAATTTTAAAAAAATTCTAAATATTTTAACACAATAACTTCAAATAGATGGATATACACATTTTTCGTAGCCTATACACAAAAATCAAAAGAAGATATGAGATCAAATAAAAGTGATCCACAACATATATATGTAAACCAATGTGTATGAAATATGTAATAAATCATATATTAATAAGCAAAGTTAATAATGTTGTTTATTGATATCCATACTTGGATTGGTAGAGACAACGTGTGCACTTCCAGAAAAATCACAAGTGCCATTAGGTTGTTTATTTTTCTGATAGAAGCTATTAAAAGCATAGGACGCATGACTTTCGACTGTGTTTGGATTATAGCGTATTCCATTAGGTTGAATAGGGTCACAATCAGCTCCAGCTCCACATGCATAATTTAAGGCACCAAGCAATTGCTGAGTAGTAGCCTGAACCTTAGCCACACACCACGATTGATCTCCTCATACAATCATCACATTAGCCAAAATCATGGTTGTCACAATGGTAATTACTATTTTAATTGAAACCATATGTGATTGTGCCATTGAAGAATGAAATCAACAGGAATGGTGGAATATTGTTTTTATAAGTATAATGAGATTATTTGAGTATTTATTTTGCTCTATATATCATGAGTCTATATATTCGTATTTATATACATAGAACATGATGTGAAATTATGAAAGATAAAAATAATTTTGAAGTTACATTTTACAAAAATGTTCTTTTGCACGTTTAACTTAAGAAAACTGACATTTTCTTTATTTCCTTTTAAAACAAAATTAGTAAAAAAAACTTTTCAATAGTAAAATTATTTTTTATAAATTAAGTAACTAGTTTTGATATCTAACAACAAAAATATACATTATAAAATATTATAAGACGGTCAAAATCACATGAATTTTCTAAAAGATATATTTTAAAAATGATTTTGTTTTACAAAGACATATTTAAAATAGCTTTATGTTTAAGTGATTTTCAAATACATAAAATATTTTCTTTTTAAACATTTTTTTTTAAAAAAAATATTATATTTTCCCGAACAAAAGTACGTCGTCTATATATAAAAAGAATTAAAATTTTTTTTAAACAACCACATCTTATATCTTCTTTTTGATATAAGTGTTTTTATGATATCAGATACTATATTGATAATTTTTTCATTAATCAATAAAAATTTATTTTATATAGCACTTAACCCCAAATGTCCGAAAAATATATGGGTAGCTAAAAACCTTATTATATATGATGTATGTGTGACATAAGATAGGATTAATGCACCAATTCTTTAATTTATACAATGGTAGATCAAGAAGAAATGCTAATATTCCCTTAGAAAAAACAATGACGATTTATGGCAAAGTCAACAAGTTTATCACCTAGACCTCAAGTCTAAAACGATCATATGTGATGACGTGAAGAAGTTTGACCATCTATGGCTTAAGAAAGGATGATCATGTACCTCGACAAACATTATAATGTGTACTAAACAATAGTGATCACATGTGTCCGGATGAAGAATTAATCACCTGTGCCCATATGGATTAAGACCAAATAAGATGTAATAACACTGAGAATGTCAACTCAAATGCCACATCATGATAGGTGTGTCACTACAATGAATGGAAAAATATGGTTTCATACATGTAGTATAACTTTACCATACTTATTCCCAATATACAAATTATTAGTAAATCAAATATCCAAGCTCTATATTAAAGAAAAAAAATCCAAATATTAAAGACTATTGATTCATTACAAGCTTTAAATAGTATAACTCAAACACTATATCAACATTATAAATAAGTTGTAACCTTTGCAAATTATTTTAATATTTGCAAAGAAAAAATACCTAGACATTGATGCTATTTTATTTATTATTCTTTATTAGGAAAGTTATACATCATATATACTTACTAAGGCACCTGTGTCTCTTTTCCTTGCAGGTAAAATACACACAGTTGTACATTTTGACCATTAGGAAGCTAAAAGTAACATTGCTTATTAAATATAGTATTTAATTATGAAACTAGTGTTATTTTTGTCTTGGGCAGTTGCAATAATTGTAAGAAGTATTTGAGCTATTGTTTTATAAATTATTAAATGTATAGTTGTATAAGGGGTAAATTTTCAAATGATTATATGGTAATATATATACAGAAAGTGATATATTTCATAGTTTATAAAAAAAAATTCCAACACTTTAAAAATATGAAGATGCGTAGAGAGTAATTATAATCATTAAAAATTAAGATATCATCAATTCTTTTGATAACCAATAGTATAATTTTATAATCTCTAACTTTAACGATAAACAATGTCACCGACTTAAAATTTATACTTTTATAAATATTTTAAATATTTAAATTTGATAACACTTATTAAAAATATTATTTTCCAACAGGCATGACTAGAGAAGGCAATATTGTAGTGTTTTTTCCCACTTTACGTATTTAATGACAGTTCTTAGTAAATGTAGTTCAATATTTGTTTCATTAAATATCCTAATTTTATATATTTTGACTATATAATGACATTTGTTTATTGAATAAAATATGTATGTAAATAGGAATACAATTCTTATCATTTTATTTTATAAATAACTTTACATAATAAAATATATGAATTACAAGAGAATGCAATGTTTTAGTTTTAGAGTGCTTCGTTCTTTTATTTAAAGACCTCTTCATATGTGAAATCTTGATCCACCCATTCGTTTTTTCAGCAATTTATCTTCAAAACAAAAATATACAATGTCACCAATTAGCTACCTTCATAAAATGTATGCCACAAGAAAATTTTAAAAAAATTCTAAATATTTTAACACAATACCTTCAAATAGATGGATATACACATTTTTCGTAGCCTATACACAAAAATCAAAAGAAGATATGAGATCAAATAAAAGTGATCCACAACATATATATGTAAACCAATGCATATAAAATATGTAATAAATTATATATCAATAAGCAAAGTTAATAATGTTGATTATATTGATATCCATACTTGGATTGGTGGAGACAACGTGTGCACTTCCAGAAAAATCACAAGTGCCATTAGCTTGTTTATTTTTCTGATAGAAGCTATTAAAAGCATAGGACGCATGACTTTCGACTGTGTTTGGATTATAGCATATTCCATTAGGTTGAATAGGGTCACAATCAGCTCCAGCTCCACATGCATAATTTAAGGCACCAAGCAATTCTTTGAGTAGTAGCCTGAACCTTAGCCACACACCACGATTGATCTCCTCATACAATCATCACATTAGCCAAAATCATGGTTGTCACAATGGTAATTACTATTTTAATTGAAACCATATGTGATTGTGCCATTGAAGAATGAAATCAAAAGGAATGGTGGAATATTGTTTTTATAAGTATAATGAGATTATTTGAGTATTTATTTTGCTCTATATATCATGAGTCTATATATTCGTATTTATATACATAGAACATGATGTGAAATTATGAAAGATAAAAATAATTTTGATGTTACATTTTACAAAAATGTTCTTTTTCACGTTTAAATTAAGAAAACTGACATTTTCTTTATTTCCTTTTAAAACAAAATTAGTAAAAAAAACTTTTCAATAGTAAAATTATTTTTTATAAATTAAGTAACTAGTTTTGATATCTAACAACAAAAATATACATTATAAAATATTATAAGACGGTCAAAATCACATGAATTTTCTAAAAGATATATTTTAAAAATGATTTTGTTTTACAAAGACATATTTAAAATAGCTTTATGTTTAAGTGATTTTCAAATACATAAAATATTTTCTTTTTAAACATTTTTTTTAAAAAAAAAAATTATATTTTCCCGAACAAAAGTACGTCGTCTATATATAAAAAGAATTAATTTTTTTTTTAAACAACCACATCTTATATCTTCTTTTTGATATAAGTGTTTTTATGATATCAGATACTATATTGATAATTTTTTCATTAATCAATAAAAATTTATTTTATATAGCACTTAACCCCAAATGTCCCAAAAATATATGGGTACCTAAAAACCTTATTATATATGAAGTATGTGTGACATAAGATAGGATTAATGCACCAATTCTTTAATTTATACAATGGTAGATCAAGAAGAAATGCTAATATTCCCTTAGAAAAAACAATGGCCATTTATGGCAAAGTCAACAAGTTTATCACCTAGACCTCAAGTCTAAAACGATCATATGTGATGAAGTGAAGAAGTTTGACCATCTATGGCTTAAGAAAAGATGATCATGTACCTAGGCAAACAATATAATGTGTACTAAACAATAGTGATCACATGTGTCCGGATGAAGAATTAATCACCTGTGCCCATATGGATTAAGACCAAATAAGATGTAATAACACTGAGAATGTCAACTCAAATGCCACATCATGTTAGGTGTGTCACTACAATGAATTGAAAGATATGGTTTCATACATGTAGTATAACTTTACCATACTTATTCCCAATATACAAATTATTAGTAAATCAAATATCCAAGCTCTATATTAATGAAAAAAATCCAAATATTAAAGAGTATTGATTCATGACAAGCTTTAAATAGTATAACTCAAACACTATATCAACATTATAAATAAGTTGTAACCTTTGCAAATTATTTTAATATTTGCAAAGAAAAAATACCTAGACATTGATGCTATTTTATTTATTATTCTTTATTAGGAAAGTTATACATCATATATATACTTACTAAGGCACCTGTGTCTCTTTTCCTTGCAGGTAAAATACACACAGTTGTACATTTTGACCATTAGGAAGCTAAAAGTAACATTGCTTATTAAATATAGTATTTAATTATGAAACTAGTGTTATTTTTGTCTTGGGCAGTTGCAATAATTGTAAGAAGTATTTGAGCTATTGTTTTATAAATTATTAAATGTATAGTTGTATAAGGGGTAAATTTTCAAATGATTATATGGTAATATATATACAGAAAGTGATATATTTCATAGTTTATAAAAAAAAATTCCAACACTTTAAAAATATGAAGATGCGTAGAGAGTAATTATAATCATTAAAAATTAAGATATCATCAATTCTTTTGATAACCAATAGTATAATTTTTATAATCTCTAACTTTAACGATAAACAATGTCACCGACTTAAAATTTATACTTTTATAAATATTTTAAATATTTAAATTTGATAACACTTATTAAAAATATTATTTTTCCAACAGGCATGACTAGAGAAGGCAATATTGTAGTGTTTTTTTTCCCACTTTACACGTATTTAATGACAGTTCTTAGTAAATGTAGTTCAATATTTGTTTCATTAAATATCCTAATTTTATATATTTTTGACTATATAATGACATTTGTTTATTGAATAAAATATGTATGTAAATAGGAATACAATTCTTATCATTTTTATTTTATAAATAACTTTACATAATAAAATATATGAATTACAAGAGAATGCAATGTTTTAGTTTTAGAGTGCTTCGTTCTTTTATTTAAAGACCTCTTCATATGTGAAATCTTGATCCACCCATTCGTTTTTTCAGCAATTTATCTTCAAAACAAAAATATACAATGTCACCAATTAGCTACCTTCATAAAATGTATGCCACAAGAAAATTTTAAAAAAATTCTAAATATTTTAACACAATACCTTCAAATAGATGGATATACACATTTTTCGTAGCCTATACACAAAAATCAAAAGAAGATATGAGATCAAATAAAAGTGATCCACAACATATATATGTAAACCAATGCATATAAAATATGTAATAAATTATATATTAATAAGCAAAGTTAATAATGTTGATTATATTGATATCCATACTTGGATTGGTGGAGACAACGTGTGCACTTCCAGAAAAATCACAAGTGCCATTAGCTTGTTTATTTTTCTGATAGAAGCTATTAAAAGCATAGGACGCATGACTTTCGACTGTGTTTGGATTATAGCATATTCCATTAGGTTGAATAGGGTCACAATCAGCTCCAACTCCACATGCATAATTTAAGGCACCAAGCAATTGCTGAGTAGTAGCCTGAACCTTAGCCACACACCACGATTGATCTCCTCATACAATCATCACATTAGCCAAAATAATGGTTGTCACAATGGTAATTACTATTTTAATTGAAACCATATGTGATTGTGCCATTGAAGAATGAAATCAAAAGGAATGGTGGAATATTGTTTTTATAAGTATAATGAGATTATTTGAGTATTTATTTTGCTCTATATATCATGAGTCTATATATTCGTATTTATATCCATAGAACATGATGTGAAATTATGAAAGATTAAAATAATTTTGAAGTTACATTTTACAAAAATGTTCTTTTTCACGTTTAAATTAAGAAAACTGACATTTTCTTTATTTCCTTTTAAAACAAAATTAGTAAAAAAAACTTTTCAATAGTAAAATTATTTTTTATAAATTAAGTAACTAGTTTTGATATCTAACAACAAAAATATACATTATAAAATATTATAAGACGGTCAAAATCACATGAATTTTCTAAAAGATATATTTTAAAAATGATTTTGTTTTACAAAGACATATTTAAAATAGCTTTATGTTTAAGTGATTTTCAAATACATAAAATATTTTCTTTTTAAACATTTTTTTTAAAAAAATAAATTATATTTTCCCGAACAAAAGTACGTCGTCTATATATAAAAAGAATTAATTTTTTTTTAAACAACCACATCTTCTATCTTCTTTTTGATATAAGTGTTTTTATGATATCAGATACTATATTGATAATTTTTTCATTAATCAATAAAAATTTATTTTATATAGCACTTAACCCCAAATGTCCGAAAAATATATGGGTACCTAAAAACCTTATTATATATGATGTATGTGTGACATAAGATAGGATTAATGCACCAATTCTTTAATTTATACAATGGTAGATCAAGAAGAAATACTAATATTCCCTTAGAAAAAACAATGGCCATTTATGGCAAAGTCAACAAGTTTATCACCTAGACCTCAAGTCTAAAACGATCATATGTGATGAAGTGAAGAAGTTTGACCATCTATGGCTTAAGAAAAGATGATCATGTACCTAGGCAAACAATATAATGTGTACTAAACAATAGTGATCACATGTGTCCGGATGAAGAATTAAGCACCTGTGCCCATATGGATTAAGACCAAATAAGATGTAATAACACTGAGAATGTCAACTCAAATGCCACATCATGTTAGGTGTGTCACTACAATGAATTGAAAGATATGGTTTCATACATGTAGTATAACTTTACCATACTTATTCCCAATATACAAATTATTAGTAAGTCAAATATCCAAGCTCTATATTAATGAAAAAAATCCAAATATTAAAGAGTATTGATTCATGACAAGCTTTAAATAGTATAACTCAAACACTATATCAACATTATAAATAAGTTGTAACCTTTGCAAATTATTTTAATATTTGCAAAGAAAAAATACCTAGACATTGATGCTATTTTATTTATTATTCTTTATTAGGAAAGTTATACATCATATATATACTTACTAAGGCACCTGTGTCTCTTTTCCTTGCAGGTAAAATACACACAGTTGTACATTTTGACCATTAGGAAGCTAAAAGTAACATTGCTTATTAAATATAGTATTTAATTATGAAACTAGTGTTATTTTTGTCTTGGGCAGTTGCAATAATTGTAAGAAGTATTTGAGCTATTGTTTTATAAATTATTAAATGTATAGTTGTATAAGGGGTAAATTTTCAAATGATTATATGGTAATATATATACAGAAAGTGATATATTTCATAGTTTATAAAAAAAAATTCCAACACTTTAAAAATATGAAGATGCGTAGAGAGTAATTATAATCATTAAAAATTAAGATATCATCAATTCTTTTGATAACCAATAGTACAATTTTTATAATCTCTAACTTTAACGATAAACAATGTCACCGACTTAAAATTTATACTTTTATAAATATTTTAAATATTTAAATTTGATAACACTTATTAAAAATATTATTTTTCCAACAGGCATGACTAGAGAAGGCAATATTGTAGTGTTTTTTTCCCACTTTACACGTATTTAATGACAGTTCTTAGTAAATATAGTTCAATATTTGTTTCATTAAATATCCTAATTTTATATATTTTTGACTAAATAATGACATTTGTTTATTGAATAAAATATGTATGTAAATAGGAATACAATTCTTATCATTTTTATTTTATAAATAACTTTACATAATAAAATATATGAATTACAAGAGAATGCAATGTTTTCGTTTTAGAGTGCTTCGTTCTTTTATTTAAAGACCTCTTCATATGTGAAAGCTTGATCCACCCATTCGTTTTTTCAGCAATTTATCTTCAAAACAAAAATATACAATGTCACCAAATAGCTACCTTCATAAAATGTATGACACAAGAAAATTTTAAAAAAATTCTAAATATTTTAACACAATACCTTCAAATAGATGGATATACACATTTTTCGTAGCCTATACACAAAAATCACAAGAAGATATGAGATCAAATAAAAGTGATCCACAACATATATATGTAAACCAATGCGTATAAAATATGTAATAAATCATATATTAATAAGCAAAGTTAATAATGTTGATTATATTGATATCCATACTTGGATTGGTGGAGACAACGTGTGCACTTCCAGAAAAATCACAAGTGCCATTAGGTTGTTTATTTTTCTGATAGAAGCTATTAAAAGCATAGGACGCATGACTTTCAACTGTGTTTGGATTATAGCATATTCCATTAGGTTGAATAGGGTCACAATCAGCTCCAGCTCCACATGCATAATTTAAGGCACAAGCAATTGCTGAGTAGTAGCCTGAACCTTAGCCACACACCACGATTGATCTCCTCTTACAATCATCACATTAGCCAAAATCATGGTTGTCACAATGGTAATTACTAGTTTAATTGAAACCATATGTGATTGTGCCATTAAAGAATGAAATCAAAAGGAACGGGGGAATATTGTTTTTATAAGTATAATGAGATTATTTGAGTATTTATTTTGTTCTATGTATCATGAGTCTATTTATTCGTATATATATACATAGAACATGATGTAAAATTATGAAAGATAAAAATAATTTTGAAGTTACATTTTACAAAAATGTTCTTTTTCACGTTTAACTTAAGAAAACAGACATTTTATTTATTTCCTTTTAAAACAAAATTAGTAAAAAAAACTTTTCAATAGTAAAATTAGTTTTTATAAATTTAGTAACTAGTTTTGATATCTAACAACATAAATATACATTATAAAATATTATAAGACGGTCAAAATCACATAAATTTTCTAAAAGATATATTTTAAAAATGATTTTTTTTTACAAAAACATATTTAAAATAGCTTTATGTTTAAGTGATTTTCAAATACATAAAATATTTTCTTTTTAAACATTTTTTTTTTAAAAAATATTATATTTTTCCGAACAATCCAATGGATGAAGAAAACATGATGAAAATGGCTTCAATCATATCTTGAATCTTGTTCTTCAGAGCCCAACAATCATCAGTACTATGTCCTGGACTATTGGAATGGTAAGCACACTTAGCATTAGGATTGTATCTCGGAGAGGAAGTATTGACACTCTGAGGAGGATCCCTCAAGGTAATCAGCTCTGCTTTCAACATGTGTTGCAAGGCTTGCGACAATGGCATGTTGATCTTAAGCTTCTTGGTGCGTTCTGCCGTTGTCTCGTTGAGGTTGTCTTGATGTAGGATTGGAGATCACAACCGCCCCACGATTGAGCGGTCGGTCTTGGCTCGGCTTTTCGACCATACACAACATTAGTTTCTTTCTTACCACCAAAAGATCTCTTCGCACATTTGATGATCTATCTGAATCTTCCCACTTTGATACCGACTTCAATACGCTCGCTGTCAAGATCAACTCGGTGAACCCGGCTGAAGAGTTTCCAATCAGATGATTAAAGAATGGGCCTGTCAGTGTTCCCATAAACATATCAACCATTTCCCTATTGGACAAGGGTGGTTGAACTCTGCCTGCTAGATCTCTCCATTTCTGAGCATACTCTTTGAACTTCTCATCACGACCCATAGACATGCCTTGTAGTTGCATGCGAGTGGGTGTCAATTCAGCATTGTACTCATACTGTCTGTAGAAAGCATCAGCTAAGTCACTCCAAGTATGGATACGGTCGTTCTCTAGCTGATAGTACCATTCCAACTGGGTTCCGGACAATCTCTCTTGAAAATAGTGCATCCACAACTTTCATCATCGGTGTGGGGTGATCTTCGGACATAGGACTTCAAATGCGACTTAGGGCAAGACATGCCATCGTACTTAGCAAAAGTTGGAACTTTGAACTTGGGAGGAATCACAACACCAGGGACAAGACTCAGATCATCAAAATTTAGTCCTGACATTTTCAGATTTTCCACAGCATTCAGACGGTCTTCAAGTTGCTTGTACTTGTCATCTTCATCAGAGTATTGGCCATCATCATAGACTTTTTCGTGCTCATGCGACTACCTTCGCCATCACCCTTGTTACTTTGCTCATCCTCCTTCTTGACACTTCCTTGAGAGCTCAATTCGACTAACCACTCTAGGACCTCCTTTGTAGCGTCGCCCATGTTGAGAAGACCAACAACCTTCTTCTTTCTTGATGAGCTTCTTGGATCTTCTTGGCCTTGGACCAAGTGGTGAACATCAAACCGAGCATTTTGAGCTGGAGATCTTTGACAGTTTGTTCAAGAGCCATTTCTGCTAAAATAAATAGCGAGAGAATGAGAAAACCAATCTTCAATGTACCTGTGATGCAATGTTATGCTATGCTATGCGATGTTTATGCGAATGCAATGCAATGTTTTCAAGGACCTTAGAGATTTATATTTGTTAAACAAGCAATGAACAAACATTTATTAGTACTCTTTTTATTATTCTTTTTCTTTTTAAGTACAAAAGATAGTTCAAGACAAGAACAACAGAAAAGCATAAAAATCCGAAAGCTCTAAGTCTCCCATGGGCGCTTCCTCTTGGTGCCGAGGTAGGCGTTGATGCTTCGCTCTTCGTGGAGTAGCTTGGTCAACTCTAGCACTTTCTTCTCACTTGCGTAACACTGAGCTTCAAAGGTATCCCTCTCTTCTTTTAGTTGAATCCAGGATCTCTTTAAGTCTTCAAAATCGGTAGGCATGTCAGGATGGAGAATAGTATAGGGTACGTCACCTATAGCAACAGGTTCCATAATTATTGGTAGAACAGGCGTGAATGGCATCATGAGGTTTTGAGCTCGAGCTCTCACCCATTTGAGGTAAGGTTCCCAAGGAATGGAGTTCTGGTGCCCCAAAGTCTTGGTATCGGTCTTCTTTACCATGCCCCAAGCGTGTATGAACCTTCGTCGGTAATTCTGGAGATCGTGGTTGTAGTCGAACACAATGTCTTGGAGAAGCATATCATGTGGACCATCTCTTCGAGCAAAACCAAACTGACGTAGAGCTAAAGAAGGGTTGTAAGTAATACCTCCCCTTATACCAAGGAGTGGTACATTAGGGAATTCTCCACAACGCTCAATGAAAGTGAAGTCCTTTTGAGAGAAAAGATTCCAACAGATGTCGGAATGAGAGAGTGACATTAACCTTTGAGACCATCTCAACCTTTGTTCGTTCTTCAAAACTGATGGAGGAAGGTGCGAAATAAACCACCTGGAAAGCAACGGTATGCAACACATGAGAGTTCCTTGTCTTTTAGTAGTACGAGTGTGGAGAGAATGTAGGATGTCTCAAAGTAAAGTAGGCACTGGATTGCGGGTAAGAAACAACTTGATGGCATTGACATCTATGAATTGATCCGAGTTAGGGAATAGAACCAAACCATAGATTAGCAAGGCCACAATGTCTTCAAATGCATGGAAACTCATAACTTTGAGGAATTCTCGGGCTTTCTTAATTAAGAACTTGGAAAGTAAACCCTTAACTCCGCTTCTTGTTTCCCAATTGGCTTCAACGTCTGAGCGCTTTAGATGTAAGGCTGATGCAATGTCTTCGTACTTAGGAACCTTTTCTAAACCGGTGAATGGTATTTGGTCAAGAATAGGTACCCCAAGTAGCTTAGAGAACTCTTCCAAGGTAGGAACCAACTGATAATCTGGGAATGTAAAGCAATGGTATTTCGGATCGAAGAACTGAAATAGGACATGCATCATATCTTCTTCAAAACCGGAGATAACCAAATCAAGTAGATAACCATGTATTTTGATGAACTGAGCATGGTCGGGAATTTCAGAAACCAATTCTTTGAGCTGAGAAGGTATACCCATAAAGTTGATTCGGATAGTCTTTCTAGAAGCCATAATACCCTACAAAACAGAGCAAAGATAAATCCCTAGGTCCTTGAAATAGTTAGAAATGATATGCAATGCAAATGATGTCATGATGTCATGTTTGGCACACACAAGCAATTCACACAATGAGCCTAGGGTTAAGGCTTGCATGAGGTATAGGTGATTACCCCACCAAAAGTTTGAGTTGGTTCATCCTGTCCTATAATAGTAACCGGGTTCTAGGAATCTCACATCATTGATCTTTCTCGTAGGCGTTTATTTCAATACGACTGCCAAGTGGTCGACCGAAAATATCCCAAAAGTTTGATCTCAATGAGCGTAGCATCGAGTATCAACCAACCTCGGTCTACACCAAAGCCGGCCATCTCACTACCTTCTAATGGCCAAGATGGGTCAATTAAGGTTCTAAAAGTTTAGTTAGTGTTTGATGACACCACGCAGAAGCCAAATTGTTGACGCTAATCGAAAAAATTCGATTACGAACAAATGAAACAATGAAGTCGCCACCTAACTTTATTTATTCCTAATGAGGAAAGGGAAAATATAGATAAAACCCATGAAATGAAAATGTGAAAAGGAATGGTCGTCGGGACCAAAAGATGCGGGTTCGGGAGTCGGTTATGCAAGGGGAAGGTATTAGCATCCCTCACATCCATCGTACTCGATGGGACCCATTTAGTTCTAAGCGTGTTTGTGTGTTTAAAATTAAATTTGCAATCTTCTAATTATTATGCGAAAAAAGAGAAATGAAAAGAGAAACATGTTTTAATTTTTTGAAAGTGTGCTCGCCAAGATGTTAGAATCTCGTGCCTACGATTTCCCAAGTGCGATGGAAAAGTCGAGCTACGTAGTTCTCGGTTGAGAAAATGTGTTGGTTGGTTGATTTTATTTGTAAAATAGGAGCTTAATCGTACGTGGACGATAAGACATCACTAGTGCAATCGCGTGTGCGAAAGAGGATCGCATGTGAGCGATGAGTGTCGCATGTGGGTGTTTGAAAAATGACTTGCACAAGGTTTGATGAGTTTGAATTGATTTTATGTGGAGACAAGCTGGACCATAAGCGTTCAACGGCTAACGCCCCAATACTCGGATGAGTGGACGAACCATCCTAATCATCTTTTTCTACCCAAAAGTTTTATTGAGAAAAGAGTGAGGTGAAACGGGATTCACTTATTAAGGTTCAATTAAAGACACCAAGCGTACGATCGAGGGTCGAAACAGGACTGACTACCATACGCTTGGGAAGAGGGAAGTAGAATATTTATTTGTGAAAATATTTTTGAGAAGAATCACTCGACGTTGAATCGAGGTTTGAAAATTTATCATGAAAGTGGTGAATGATGAAAAAAGAATTGATTTGGGCTATGATTAAAATTGGTATATGGACCAAAGTGCGAGAATGGAAATGAGACGGGTAATAATTATACAAGTATGAAATACAAGCGAGTAAATGAATTAAAAGCCCATACAAGGTGGCTCACAAATGATAAGATAACTAACAATTGTGTAAGTGCATGCGCGAAATAAATTTAATCGACTAATTAAACGAAATTTAATCAAGTAATTAGTTTTAAAAAAAATTAATTAGATGGGCTAATCAATTTTAAATAACCTAATTAGATAATTAAATAATGTTTAACTAATCAATCAAAGGTTCATTGTAAGCCCAAGAGCAAGCGTGGTGTGTGCACAAATGTGTGGCCGTTGCGACGCTTCGAAGCTTTGTCGACTCAAGGTATGAAAATGGCTCGCAACCGAGTATTAGTTTGAAATGTTTTTTTTTTGGTTTGTGCACGTGTGGATGAATAATTAAAATAAACAATAAAATATTTACTAGTTATTACAACTCATGGGGATGGGGATACATAATTACAAATGAGGATAAATAATTACAATTTTAATATAAATGTACAAGTGTGATAAACAACAATTCATTAATAATAATAAAAAAAATGTAAGATTGATACTAAAACTACTTAGCAATAAAAAATGATTTTTAATTATTGTGAAATATTTCTAAACAGAAAAAAAATTTAAATCTAACTTTTTATTATATATTTTCTTTTTAAAAACTATAATGATAAAAACAAACTAATTATTAGGTATAAAATAAAATGCAAGATTTTAAAAAATAAAACAATAATATGCTAGAAAGTTGGTGTGAAATGCAAACTGGTAATGCATGAATTAGTGGGTCGGTTTTTTAGGATGTTAGACCCAATCAAATTATTTGAGAAGAAAACCAATAAACCCTAATTAGCTGAGTGTAGCCGCCAGCTCACTTATCCCATTTTTTTTATTTTTCGAAATTTAATAAAATAAGGAAAGAAAAGAAAAGCAATTCTCTCTCACGCTATCCACACGCTTTCCTCTGCTCTCCTCACACTCTCGTTCTCTTGCCTTGGTTTGTCACATACAGCGACCTCACCTCTACGAACGCGTTCACGGCTTCCTCTCGATTTCTCATCAGATCTACTCTCTCTGTCGCGTTTATCTTTGTTCCTCTATGGCTTCTTTTCTATTCAACAACATTTGAAACAACAAAAACCTAAGCCCTATAAACCCAAATCACAGTGTTTTAAGGTTTCAAAATTACGGCGGTGAAAAAAGAAAACGAAACAGCAATAAGATCTACATCAAAGATAGAAGAACGAAAAAGAAACAGGTACAAATGCTTTTACTTATCCGTCTCTTCTTCTTCGATTTACCCGCTTCTGGATCTGTTATGCTTCTGTATTGGTTCGTTGTTTATTGTTGTTGATGGTGGAACTATGTGGTTGGATGTTGTGGTGAGGTTACGGTGGTTTGGGTGTATTGAGGTGGTGAACGGTCGTTTGAAGGTGTGAGAAGTTGATGGTTGTTACGGACGAAGATGGGTTTCGCGGTTGAGTTGAGAGTTTTACTGTGTTGGTGTTATTGTTACAAGGTCGTATTGTAGAAGTGGTTTTGGGAGGAGGGTGAGTTTCTCTGAGTGGAGTCGAAGGTTCGAAGGTTGTTAGGATGATGAGGTTACGGTTGAATGGTGAGAGGGTTTGTTGATGAAGATGAAAAGTTAGGATCGGTGAGTTAAAGGTTGTTTGTGGATTTTCGGTGAGTTAAAGGTTGGCTTTTGGGCAAGCAAAAGGTTTTTTTTAGTTGCTTCCCCTTTAATAAGAATTCAAGGGTCTCTTATATAGCAAGGGATGGATGAGGGTAGAATTGAGAAATGCAGGGAAGATTATGGATAAGGATGAGTGATCCTCAGGCAGCAAGTTTCGTTGGTACAAAATTGTGGGTGGAATTAGTAGTAGTGGAGAGGTCAGCCTGTACCATTTGGTGTGAATTTAATTGTGATTTCCTGGTGTAAACTGAGTGGGAGGCCGTGAATTGTGGAGTGGAGAGAGTGGAACCTTGTGTACAATTTTGCAAGCTGTAAACTTTGTTTTTTTCCTTCAATTTCTGATTTTTTCTGTGTTTTGAAATCTTTGCAGGTTGTGGTGCACAAGTTGTACAAGAGGTGGTGGGGTGGAAAGTGGTGTACGAGAATGGGAAGAGGAAGGAGGACAACAAGACCAAGTTTGAATGTTAATTGATGCACTAATTTGTAAAAATACATTGTATCCTCTGGAATATTAATTACTACAAAACTTATTATTATTATTTTGAACAAATTCTAAAATGTAAAATAAAACAAAAATATGATAAAATAAAATTTGTACTTTACAAAAATCTAAAAAAAAGAAATAAAACCAAAATAAAATAAATAAATAAATAATAATTCTAAATGCGATGGTAATAAACAAAAAAACAATTTGTTTCTATCAAAAATCTAAAAGCAAAGTGAATTACACAAAATTAAATTGGAAACTAACTTTTAATGAAATATGTACTTACACCATGTGAATTTAAATGTGCAAAAATGTTATAACAATGCAATATGCTGATGCAATAATTATGATATGCTAATGTCGACGAAATTAGTTGTTGCAAAATTCTACGGTCGAAATTTAGGGTGTGACACAAATACTATCCTCAACTTGGAAATGAAGAGTATCAGGACATCCAAAGTGTCACACTAACGTAGCCATCATGTTGACCGTTTCGATATACGTCTAACGGTCGCGACGATTTATTGCTACTTACCTAAAAGGAAACCCGATCCGTGTAGGATCCCCACGATATAATACCCAAGCAACCCTTAAAGATAAAGCAAGCAAGTCAAGAAAAGCAATAAAGGTGATCTAGAAATCCTTAAGCATTCTCTCTTTAGGGTGTCTCCCCGAGTCGCCATACTTGAACTCGACTTTGTGGATTTTTATCGCAAATGCGGATAACAAGAGTCGCCACCGACTTTTCTTTTATCCGATTAAGGGAAGGTGAAAAGAACAGGAAAAGACCTTCGTTAGATTCGAGTAAGGGAGAAGGTTATGAAAAGGGAAGGTATTAGAACCCTTTCCATCCGTAGTTATCTACGGCTCTTAGTTGCTCTTAGATCACTTTAAAATTGTGCTTTCGTGTGTTTGACAAAATGTTTTGAAAAGGCATTTCGCTTTGACTTTGTAATGATTCATGTAGGAATGTATACAAAGTGTTTGGAAATGTTTTGTTTTGAAAAGAGTTTGAACTTTGACAAAAGTGTGAGGTGTGAAAAGCATTTGATTTGAGCAAGCAACTAAAAGTCTTATTACCTACTCGAATTGGTCGTTTTGTGTTTTACGTTCCTTTAGAATAGTGCTATCCATACCATTAGTTGGTAGGTAACCCCATTCGTTGGATGTAAGCGGGACATTCGAAGGACATCGATGGTCATAGAAAGCAACTTGTAGGAAGTATCCTAGCACATTCGAAGGACTATCATCATTTTCGTGAGGCAACAATCGAGGTCAAGATCATGTATTCGGAGGCGACATCGTGGGTCTTATGATCTTTGTATCGAAGGGACTATGATGATTTATTTTGAAGGCAACGGTGCTAGAATACCTCTACGTTCGAGGGACTTGACCATATTTGAATTCGTAAGGCAACAAGAGAGAATTACCCTAAGGGGTGCACGTGTGAAAATAGTGTGTCAATTCAGATATTTTATCTTGAAAATTAGAGTGAGCTATTGTTCAATTTTATCTTGCCATACACGCCTAATTACTAGCAGTTTATAGGGTGCGAAAATTAAATTGCGGAAAGTAAAGTGCGGAAAGATAAATGTCCTACGCTATTACATGGCTTTGGGGCAGATACATAATTTAAACTTGCGGAAAATAAAAACCTAATTTAAACTATTACATCCCATGAGCAGTTACATTATTGGAAAAAAGAAAACAGTAAAAGAAAACGTCTGAAACGGAATAACTTGTGAAAAGATAAGAAAATCGGAAAATACGATGAAATCGAATAAGAGAGAAATATTAGTAAAAATGCAATTCTTTGAATGAGAAAAATATGACATGCTGGAAATAACATAAATATGCTAAAATAATTTTTTGGGATTTTTTAGATGCAATTTAATAATTAAAAACTAATTAAAATTGATTTAAATGCTAAATTATGAATAAAAATAAATATGCATGCAAAACAATATTTTTTAATTTTATAAATTAGATAAGTATTTTCTGAAAATAAATGCAAAAGGAAAAAATATTTTGATGATTTTTAGTGCATGAATAAAAATTATGAAAAGAAATTAAATTGTATGCAAAATATTGAATGAAAAATAATAAAATAAGAAAAAGTTTGCAAACATGTAAAACCAAATGCCATGGCCAGGGATCGAACTGGAGACCTTCCGCTCACAACCCCACGCCTTTGCCAGTTGATCTGGAGCGCACGCGTATCATTGAATCGGAACGGACGATGGATGAACAAGTGTCGCCTTCCTGTTGCACCAATCACGCGCCAAGAACTTCATCGTTCTCATTTGAAATCTGGGAATTTTGCGTCGGCCTCAGAGCGACGCTATGACCCCTACAAATTCCCAAACCCAGCACAAGCAATATAAATTCAATTCAAAAGCATGGTTCGATTAGATTCATCATTCTAAACATGATGGTGGTATTCGTTTTGCCCAATTTATCCTATTTCGTGTGATCCCAATTCGGTCCATGGAACCCTAGCTATGGCAAGTTTCGATTCCGGTCATGAAAATTCAATCAAACTATGCAGAAAGCTTGCAAACTTCCATCTAAACACAAAACAAACCACAAAACATGTTAAAAATGCATGAGATTTATAATACGATTTTGAATTTTTCTTGAACAAACCAAATTCGGATTCTCCAATTCTTGATGGTTTTGAGCGATGTGAGGGTCTGGATCGACTCAAGAGGTATCAAGGAATGCAATGGACAACTTAGAATCGATTGAAAACGGCTGGAACTAGGGATGCTTGTAGCTTGTGTACCACGGTTTTTTGAGTTGCAATAAGGGTTTCTCCAGCCAAATTCTCTACCCTAATTCGTGTGGCATGAGTTATGTATATATAGTAGAAGGATTTGGAGTTAATTTGAGGAAGAATCAATCATTAATCAATGCAAATCAAATTTGATTTTGTACAAAATCAAATTTTCATATTTTGATCAATTTTCAATCAAATCTTGCCATACCAATCCAAATTTAGAAATTTGCTGGCTTTGTTGAGTTGCTTGGATCTCAAGGAAGAGAGAAAAATCAAGTTTGCAATTAATTTTGATTTTATACTTTATTTTTGAATTTAATTTGTATTTAAATGAATAAATTCCAAATTAAATAGAAAAATAAAATAAAAACTCGTGGCATTGGGCTTGGATATTCCTAATTGTATAAGGAACAAGTTTGGATGAAGAAAAAGTAAGCCCATTTGCAAAAATTTTGATTTTTAGAAGCATCTCTCTTTGTGCACTCTTTCAAAATTGCCCAACTTGTGAATGGTGTATCTTGCTCAATTTTCCATATTTTTGAGTGTTCTTTGACTTTTTGGAAAGCTCTAAGAATCCTCTAACCAAAATTTTTGGTCTCATCTCAATTGGAGTTTCCATGCTCAATATATCCTCAAAACAAAATGTTGACTTTTTGTTGACTTTGAAAATGACCTGTAATGTTTTGAGCCATACCTCTCAAATGAAGCATTTTTTGGACATTCTTGTGAGACATGAAGTTGTAGAGAATTGAATTCCCTTCAAAACAAGAGTTGGTGGAAAAATTTCTGAGAAAGTATGAGAAAGTTATGATCAGTCAAAGTTCAGTTGACTTTTCACCTAGAAACCCTAATTTAGAAAGTTTGACTTTTGAGCAAATCTTGAGTTTTCTTGATGAATCATGATCAACCCTTGATCAAATGATGAATGTAACTTCAAAATGAGGATGTTGACCAAAAATCATGAAGTTTGATGTATGTTGACCACATTGACTTTTGTCCAATACAACCGATTTTCAACCATCCGAGCAATTGTCCGAAACTTGACTTGTGAGGCTTGAAACTTGACATGGAGAATCTTTGAAGCATATGAGGAGGCATGAAGGACATTGGAGATGTTGGAAGTCCATCCGAGAATTGCCAAACCCTAGTTTGGGTTGATTGTCTAGGAGAGTTTTGTCGATCAACTCTTGAGGAATCTTTGAGTATAGATGTATGAGATATCTTGAGAAGATGGAGCGCAAATTTTGGGGTATGACAGCTGCCCTGCTCAATCTTCTTGTCTGGAAGGTTAGATTGACATACTTGTCTTCGTGACCAAGGTAGAAGATGATTGAACACCGAGTACACAATTTGCACTTTGGTGGATGATGCGGGAATGGGCTTACGGATGCCATTTGGAGAAGGTAGAGACTTACTGGGGATGAGTCGTATGCTAGACTCGAGGTTGTTGATAGGAGGAGAATCGGAGATGGGCTTGAGATGCCATCCGGAAAGGTTGATGCTGGGAGTGAGCCGCGCCAGGCTCGTAGTCGTTCGGAAGGAGCATGGAGATGGGCTTAAGATGCCATCCGGAGGAGTCGACGTTAGACTTCGTGCTCATCTTTGAATGAAGTTATTGATTTGTATTGATTTTTAACCAAATATGCGATTCAAAGCGGAGAAATGTTGATAAGTAGTCGAGATGGGCTTAAGATGCCATCCAGGCAACCGAGTCGCGCGACTCATAGTCTTTTGATAATAAGAAGGATTCGAAATAGATCTTCGTCCGATTACTCGAGGGATAGTAATTTGGCAAAGTGTGGATATCGTCCCTTGTGAATCGGTGTTGATCCACCATTATCGGAGGATAACTTGTGATCGTTCGGATAGGGTTTCTGCCTAGCTTGGTATTAATCCCGGATCCGTTGTCGGAGGACAACGAGGGCGGTCGTTCGATAGTTTTCCGTCGAGATTCGCTTAATCTGGACCGTCGGAGGACAACCAGGCGGTCTTCGAGATAGTTTTCCGTCGAGATTCGGGCTTAATCACGGACTGTTTGCGTGGTGATTTCCACTTTTGGAGAAAACAAGAGAAACTTTGATATAATATTTGTTAGTCTTATGCAAAGTATGATGCATGACAATGTATATGAATGACACATGCATGAATTATGACTTTATGAGTAATGTATGAATGATAGATGTTGTGGTATTTCAAAACATATCCATCTTGAAGAATATGCGGATGTTCTGGTTGAGGATTCGACTTGTTTGGGGATGGAGATCCGAGAAGAAAAGAACTTGATCCTCCGATGCACTATCCGACCAAGTCTTGGGCCTAGATATTGTTGAGGAAGGTAGAGATTGAAAACTCGTTGTTGGAGATCTCATACATAGACCTGGGAGAGTCCGGAGGCTGTTGGGGATCTTGTATGTAGATCCTGTTGGGAAAAATTAGGGCGCCTTGGGATTTTGAGTGTAGATCTCACTGGAGGCGTTTGGTGGTTCCGGAGACCGGGTTGGGGCCGTTGGAATCTCCGGGGAATAGAAGATGTAGATTTTCTCCTGCACTATCGACCAAGTCTCAAGTCCGATACCGCGGAGAAAAGGGAATTGTTGAGAGATATTCACGATGATAAATACCTCCGGATGAAGTGTTACCGATTGAGACCGATGTAACATTGCTCGCTTGAGTGGAATCACCGTCGGGACTAACGATACTCACTGGGAAGGTTTGTTGTGAGTGACACCATGTGGGATCATGCTCGTGGAAATGCATTGGTGACTTTCTTCGTCATCTCAATTCCTAGAGCCGTAGTAACTACTTTTGTATGTCCACTTTTCGCATGTTTGTGAATAGATTCTTATTGTCAAATGCATATAATCATTCAAAGCAAACGTTGGACTTATTGCAAACGACAATAGTGAAAAGTTTAAAGAGAAAGAACTTGTATTCATTTGAAATGTGGCGTATGGCCAAGTAGTTTGTACACAAGAAAGGTAAAAAGCTATGCGGAAACAATCTCGTTAAGTTCCAACCATGCTAGTACTCATATATTTCAACTATCTCATCTCCTTGCAAGAGAAAGTGAGTAGGATCTTCACCATTTGAATCTTGAATGCGATAGTAGTCCAGGCGGTGATCCGGAAGAGACATAGTCGCTTAAATCCCTAACTTTTGCCTAGACCGCCCTTTCGGTTTTCACCGGGATACCCTTTTTTGCCCAAGCCGCCTTTTCAGGTTTTCGACTTGCCGGGTGTACATGTCTTGTATATATCCTTAACTTTTGCCCGAACCCTTTTGGTTCGCTAGGATGCCCTTATTTTTGCCTAGGTCCGTCGACCTAGCGGGTCTCTTTCATGCGTAGTATTTTTTGACTATGTCTGCGTTCACAGGGTGTGGGAAGTCTTCACCATCCATGGTGCTAAGTATCATAGCTCCGCCGGAAAATACTGACTTGACTACAAACGGTCCCTCATAGGTGGGAGTCCATTTTCCCCTGGGATCACCTTGTGGAAGAATGATGCGCTTGACTACTAGGTCACCAACTTGATAGACTCGGTGCTTGACCTTCTTGTCAAATGCTCTGATCATTCGTTTCTGATAGATCTGTCCATGGCAGATGGATGCGAGTCGTTTCTCATCAATCAAGTTAATCTGGTCAAGACGAGTCTGAATCCAATCGTCTTCGCCTAACTCTGCATCCTGGAGGACTCTGGTTGAGGGAATCTGAACCTCGATGGGTAGGACGGCTTCCATACCGTACACAAGAGAGACGGGGGTTGCCCCTGTTGATGTTCGCGCTGTAGTGCGATAACCGTGAAGAGCGAATGGTAACATCTTGTGCCAATCCTTGTAAGTCACTGTCATTTTCTGTATAATCTTCTTAATGTTCTTGTTGGCGGCTCCACCCACTGCGCCATTCATCTTAGGCCGATATGGAGAAGAATTGTAATGATTGATCTTGAACTGCGTGCAGAGTTCGGTGATCATCTTGTTGTTGAGATTAGAGCCATTATCTGTGATAATCCTTTCGGGAGTGCCATATCGACAGATAAGATTATGCTTGATGAATCGAGCCACAACATTCTTGGTAACAGATGCGAACGAGGCTGCTTCTACCCACTTGGTGAAATAATCAATTGCCACAAGGATGAAGCGATGTCCGTTGGAAGCGGTGGGCTTGATTTCTCCGATCATGTCAATGCCCCACATTGCAAAAGGCCAAGGAGATGTTAGAACATTCAGAGGTACTGGAGGTACGTGCACTTTGTCGGCATAAATCTGGCACTTGTGACAAGATCGAGCGTAGCGGTGACAATCAGCTTCCATGGTGGACCAATAGTAACCTGTTCTCAAAATCTTCTTAGCCATCGTATATCCACTGGAGTGGGTACCAAATGCGCCTTCGTGTAACTCTTCCATGATACGTATTGCTGTTTTCTGGTCTACACAGCGGAGTAAGCACAAATCGTGGTTGCGCTTGTATAGGATGCCGTTGCTGAGGAAGAATTTGGATGCAAATCTTCTCATGAACTTCTTATCATTGACAGATGCCCCTGCGGGATATTCCTGAGTCTCAAGATACCTTTTCACGTCATAGTACTAAGGTTTCTCTTCTGTATCAAGCTCATAACAATACGCTGGTTCGTCAAACTTCTCAATGATGATCTAGGGAGCCTCGTTGTCCCATCTGACCTTGAACATAGATGACATAGTAGCCAATGCGTCTGCCAACTGATTCTCTTCTCGTGGAATATGATTGAAAGTAATCTCTTCGTAGTAGGGGATCAAACTCAAAACATGCTCTCGATACGGAATGAGATTCGGATGTTTCGTGTCCCACTCGCCCTTAATCTGACTGATCACCAAAGCTGAGTCTCCATACACCTGTAAGAACTTGATTCTTAAGTCAATAGCAGCTTTGATACCCATGATGCACGCTTCGTATTCGGCCATGTTGTTAGTGCAGCTGAAACATAATCTGGCGGTGAAAGGCGTATGTCCGCCTGTAGGGGATGTAATAATGGCGCCAATGCCATTCCCAAGTGCATTTGAGGCTCCATCAAAGACCATGGTCCATCGGGATCCTTGTTCAGGTCCTTCGTCTGGGCCTGGTTCTTCACAATCTGTAACTAGTAAAACATCTTCGTCTGGAAATTCGAACTGCATAGACTGGTAGTCATCTACGGCTTGATGAGCCAAATGATCGGCTACCACACTTCCTTTGATCGCCTTCTGAGAAGTGTATTGGATGTCGTATTCGGTCAAGATCATCTGCCATCTTGCTATTCTTCCGGAGAGAGCTGGTTTCTCAAATATGTACTTTATCGGATCCATCTTGGAAATCAACAAAGTAGTGTGAGTCAACATATATTGTCTTAGTCGGCGAGCAGCCCAAGCCAAAGCGTTGCAAGTTTTCTCGAGCTGTGAGTATCTTGTTTCGCAGTCGGTAAACTTTTTGCTAAGGTATTATATGACATGCTCTTTTCGACCGGACTCGTCATGTTGCCCCAACACACACCCCATTGAATTCTCTAACACTGTCAAGTACATGATAAGAGGTCTTCCTTCGGCGGGCGGCATCAGGATAAGAGGATTCTGTAGGTACTCCTTGATTTTGTCAAAAGCAATCTGGCAATCGTCATTCCATTCCACTACTTGATCTTTCTTTAGTAACTTGAAGATTGGCTCACAAGTAGCAGTTAGATGTGCAATGAATCTGGCAATGTAGTTCAATCGGCCCAAGAAACCTCTGACTTCCTTCTCGGTGCGGGGAGCTGGCATTTCTTGAATAGCTTTAACCTTGGCGGGGTCAACTTCAATACCTTTACCACTGACAACAAACCCTAAGAGTTTTCCGGATCTAACTCCAAAAGTGCACTTGTTAGGATTGAGTCTCAATCTGTACTTTTTCAATCTGTCAAACAGTTTCTGCAAATGATCAAGATGTTCTTCTTCAGTTTGTGATCGAGCTATCATGTCGTCGACGTTAGACCTCTATCTCGTGATGAATCATGTCATGAAATAATGTCACCATAGCATGCTGATAAGTGGCGCCTGCGTTCTTCAGTCCAAACGGCATAACCTTGTAGCAGAAAGTGCCCCATTATGTAACAAAAGTAGTCTTCTCCGTGTCTTCAGGAGCCATTTTAATCTGATTGTAACCGGAGAAACCATCCACGAAGGAGAAAACCTTATGCTGAGCGGTGTTGTCAACCAGAACATCAATATGAGGAAGTGGGAAATCGTCTTTCGGACTTGCTTTGTTCAAATCTCTGTAATCTACACACATTCGTACCTTACCATTCTTCTTAGGCACATGAACCACATTAGCAACCCGTTGTGGATAGGAAGTAACTGCTAAGAAGCCGGCGTTGAATTGTTTCATAACTTCGGCTTTGATTTTCTCTGACATCTCGTCGCCTTCTTTACGGGAGAAAACCTTCTTTGTCGGCAATCGGTGTACTACAATATCAATGTCTAAACCCGGCATGTCTTCGTATGACCAAGCAAAAACCTCAATATAGTCTCGTAGCATCTGAATTAATCTTTCTTTAACACTATTCTCAAGACCCGCTCCTATCTCGATCTCTTTTCCTTCGTTGAATTCACAACCTCAACTTGCTCTTCATGTGGTCAGATAACTCGCTTCTTCTTGTAGCAATCGACAAGTTCTCCGGCACTTCACAATCTTCCTCACTTTCGTCTTGGCTTGGTAGATCGGATTATCGAAGTCATATTTAGCAATAGCATAGTTGTTATCAACGAGATTCGAGTGATTCTATTGTATCACGTGGGTGTGTAAGAAGCACATAGCTTTTGGAGGGTGATAAAGTAAAGAAAGAAAACAAACAATTGAATGCAAAAGTCCAACGAATTTATTGAATGAAAATACGCGACGAGATAATAAAACGAGCCATGATGCCCGGGTAAGGCACTAGGCTTTAGAGTTTATTGTTCAAACGTAAAAACGAAAAGCAAAACAAAACAAGAGCAATTACTCCGCTAAAGGAGATCGGTATGACGTCTTCACCTTCCAATTGAGCCCATGATCCGGTTGGAGATCCACTTATCGATGTCGGCCGTTGTCGCCGCCTTCTATAGCATGGATTCCACTCTGGCTGATGCGGAAAGGAAGTTGGCCGGCACGTTCGCGGCGTATCATCTTCTGTCCTCTGATGGTGAAGCCTAAACCAGTCTTGTCAGATTTGAAAGGAAAATCAGGGAGCTGTCCCCAAATAGTGTTACCTCCTTGTTCAACAGCAGCTTGAACATCTTTCAGTGAGGCCATCCTCGGCGGAACTTGTGTAACTTCAGGAGTGACAGGAGAGCCAATAGGCATGACTCTGGGTATTGTTTCAAAAGGTTGACAGGGAGTCTCAAAGAATTCATCATCCACCTCGAGATATCGGAATGACTGTAGATGACTGACCATATACTCTTCTTCACCACATACTGTAACAACTTTCCCTTTCACTGGGTACTTCAGTTTCTGATGTAGGGTAGAGGTAACAGCGCTTGCCCCATGTATCCAAGGGCGTCCAAGTAGGCACGAGTAAGCGGGACGGATGTCCATGACAAAGAAAGTGGAATCAAAAGTCTGGGAACCGACTTTAACGGGCAGAATGAGCTCTCCAAGCACTGTTTGCTTAGAACCATCAAAAGCTCTCACAATTATGTCACTGGGTCTCAGAACCAACCCTTCGACATCGAGTCGATCAAAAGCGATCTTGTAGGATGTTCAAAGCGTAACCAGATCCACCAAAACATGAGATAATGTAACGCCTTGCATTCAACATAGATGTGCAAGGCTTTGTTGTGTTCCTTCCTAGGAGTCAAATCAAGATCGAGAAGCCTAGGCCGTTATTGGCAGGGCTAGCAATACAAACTTCAAACTGGTCAGTGTAGTGTCTTGCGGCACGTGAGCATTCTTCGAAACTTCACCAAGGCATTAGCATGAGCCTCAGAGCACAAGAGAGCAAGCATGGAGATCTTGGTGAGTCTCCAATTGTTCCACAACATTGTAGTCACTCTTCTTGATTTCTTGTTTGAGGTGTCTTGATAACTTCCTTTGGTACTTCCTAGGGATGAGTCACCGGTTCTTTCCTCTAGCTTGGGAATGGATTGAATAGCGGAATGCGAATGGAGTCGATGTCTTTTGGAGGAGATTCTTGGAGAGAAAACTCTTCCGGTTCTGGTCACCTTACTGGATCCGTGATATTGTCAATGTCAGGAATAGAGGCTTCAATTGTAAGATCTTCAATGGTCTGAGGGTCTTGCTTGACACCATGATAGTAAACATCAGCTCCATAGTTCCAAGGAATAGCCTTGTCAGAGGAATATGGAACTGGTCTGGGAGAAGTAATGATGAGGGGTGCCACTCTAGGCACATGATCAGCAGAGGAAATCCTTATTGTGTTAACATCAGCATAATCTTTTGGGAAATCGTCACCCCATCCGGTTACCTTAACATCTTCAATAGGAATCTTGTAGCTCTCAGGAACAGTGTACTTCACCATGTAATCATACTTTCCACTTGGCTGCCCCAAGGTATCCCATGCAGACGGTACGACTTCATTCGTATTGTCAATCTTCAACTTAGACATTTCTTCACACAGCTTCTGCATAGGTGGTTTCAGAAATAGTATCTCACGGTTATCCATCATGCACTGGACACGTCTTCTCAACCAAACACAACCATCAGGCGCAGATGGGCACCAACGACAATTCTCTGGGCATCCTGGATTGACACCGCTTGAAATTCTTCTTAATCATCGAGGAATGGTCAAGTCATCTATGTTGAAAACATAAGTATCTTCACCAACAGCATTGGAACTTTTGTCATGGTTAGGCATAGGCGCGTTGATCACATTCGGAGTCTCAACAAGAGGGTCAAACTCAATCTGCTTAGCTTCAATCATATCTTGAATCTTGTTCTTCAGAGCCCAACAATCATCGATTATGTCCTGGCTATTGGAATGGTAAGCACACTTAGCATTAGGATTGTATCTCGGAGAGGAAGTATTGACACTCGAGGAGGATCCTCAAGGTAATCACCGCTTTCAACATGTGTTGCAAGGCTTGCGACAATGGCATGTTGATCTTCGAAGCTTCTTCGTGGCTCGTTACGCGTTGTCTCACCGAGGTTGTGCTGATGTAGGATTGGAGATCACAAGCCCCCAGTTGAGCGCGGTCGGTCTTGGCTCGGCTTTTCTGACCATACACAACATTAGTTTCTTTCTTACCACCAAAAGATCTCTTCGCAGCATTTGATGATGACTCTATCTGAATCTTCCCACTCTTGATACCGCTTCATATCTTTGTCAAGTCGGTGAACCTGAAGAGTTTCCAATCAGATGATTAAAGAATGGGCCTGTCAGTGTTCCCATAAACATATCAACCATTTCCCTATTGGACAAGGGTGGTTGAACTCTGCCTGCTAGATCTCTCCATTTCTGAGCATACTCTTTGAACTTCTCATCACGACCCATAGACATGCCTTGTAGTTGCATGCGAGTGGGTGTCAATTCAACATTGTACTCATGAGAAAGCATCACTAAGTCACCCAAGTACGGATACGGTCGTTCTCTCGATAGTACCATTCCAATTGGGTTCCGGACAAACTCTCTTGAAAATAGTGCATCCACAACTTTCTGTCATCAGTGTGGGGACTGATCTTCTGGACATAGGACTTCAAATGCAGCTTAGGGCAAGACATGCCATCGTACTTAGCAAAAGTTGGAACTTTGAACTTGGGAGGAATCACAACACCGGGACAAGACTCGATCATCAAAATTCATCCGACATTTTCGATTTTCCACAGATTCGACGATCTTCAAGTTGCTTGTACTTGTCATCTTCATCGAGTATTGGCCATCATCATAGACTTTTCGGGCTCATGCCGACTACCTTCGCCATCACCCTTGTTACTTTGCTCATCCTCCTTCTTGACACTTCCTTCAGAGAGCTCAATTCGACTAACCACTCTAGGACCTCCTTTGTAGCGTCTGCCCATGTTGAGAAGACCAACAACCTTCTTCTTTTTGATGAGCTTCTTCGATCTTCTTGGCCTTGGACCAAGTCAGTGAACATCTCTTGGCCGAGCATTTTGAGCCTGGAGATCTTTGACAGTTTGTTCAAGAGCCATTTCTGCTAAAATAAATAGCGAGAGAATGAGAAAACCAATCTTCAATGTACCTGTGATGCAATGTTATGCTATGCTATGCGATGTTTATGCGAATGCAATGCAATGTTTTCAAGGACCTTAGAGATTTAAATTTGTTAGACAAGCAATGAACAAACATTTATTAGTACTCTTTTTATTATTTTTTTTCTTTTTAAGTACAAAAGATAGTTCAAGACAAGAACAACAGAAAAGCATAAAAATCCGAAAGCTCTAAGTCTCCCATGGGCGCTTCCTCTTGGTGCCGAGGTAGGCGTTGATGCTTTCGTGGAGTAGCTTGGTCAACTCTAGCACTTTCTTCTCACTTGCGTAACACTGAGCTTCAAAGGTATCCCTCTCTTCTTTTAGTTGAATCCAGGATCTCTTTAAGTCTTCAAAATCGGTAGGCATGTCAGGATGGAGAACAGTATAGGGTACATCACCTATAGCAACAGGTTCCATAATTATTGGTAGAACAGGCGTGAATGGCATCATGAGGTTTTGAGCTCGAGCTCTCACCCATTTGAGGTAAGGTTCCCAAGGAATGGAGTTCTGGTGCCCCAAAGTCTTGGTATCGGTCTTCTTTACCATGCCCCAAGCGTGTATGAACCTTCGTCGGTAATTCTGGAGATCGTGGTTGTAGTCGAACACAATGTCTTGGAGAAGCATATCATGTGGACCATCTCTTCGAGCAAAACCAAACTGACGTAGAGCTAAAGAAGGGTTGTAAGTAATACCTCCCCTTATACCAAGGAGTGGTACATTAGGGAATTCTCCACAACGCTCAATGAAAGTGAAGTCCTTTTGAGAGAAAAGATTCCAACGGATGTCGGAATGAGAGAGTGACATTAACCTTTGAGACCATCTCAACCTTTGTTCGTTCTTCAAAACTGATGGAGGAAGGTGCGAAATAAACCACCTGGAAAGCAACGGTATGCAACACATGAGAGTTCCTTGTCTTTTAGTAGTACGAGTGTGGAGAGAATGTAGGATGTCTCAAAGTAAAGTAGGCACTGGATTGCGGGTAAGAAACAACTTGATGGCATTGACATCTATGAATTGATCCGAGTTAGGGAATAGAACCAAACCATAGATTAGCAAGGCCACAATGTCTTCAAATGCATGGAAACTCATAACTTTGAGGAATTCTCGGGCTTTCTTAATTAAGAACTTGGAAAGTAAACCCTTAACTCCGCTTCTTGTTTCCCAATTGGCTTCAACGTCTGAGCGCTTTAGATGTAAGGTCGATGATGTCTTCGTTTAGGAACCTTTTCTAAACCGGTGAATGGTATTTGGTCAAGAATAGGTACCCCAAGTAGCTTAGAGAACTCTTCCAAGGTAGGAACCAACCGATAATGGAATGTAAAGCAATGGTATTTCGGATCGAAGAAATAGGACATGCATCATATCTTCTTCAAAACCGAGATAACCAAATCAAGTAGATAACCATGTATTTTGATGAACTGAGCATGGTCGGAATTTGAAACCAATTCTTTGAGTGAGAAGGTATACCCATAAAGTTGATTCGGATAGTCTTTCTAGAAGCCATAATACCCTACAAAAGCAAAGATAAATCCCTAGGTCCTTGAAATAGTTAGAAATGATATGCAATGCAAATGATGTCATGATGTCATGTTTGGCACACACAAGCAATTCACACAATGAGCCTAGGGTTAAGGCTTGCATGAGGTATAGGTGATTACCCCACCAAAAGTTTGAGTTGGTTCATCCTCCTATAATAGTAACCGGTTCTAGGAATCTCACATCATTGATCTTTCTCGTAGGCGTTTATTTCAATACGACGCCAAGTGGTCGACCAAAATATCCCAAAAGTCGATCTCAATGAGCGTAGCATCGAGTATCAACCAACCTCGGTCTACACAAAGCCATATCACTACCTTCTAATGGCCAAGATGGGTCAATTAAGGTTCTAAAAGTTTAGTTAGTGTTTGATGACACCACGCAAAATACTATCCTCAACTTGAAATGAAGAGTATCAGGACATCCAAAGTGTCACACTAACGTAGCCATCATGTTGACCGTTTCGATATCGCCTAACGGTCGCGACGATTTATTGCTACTTACCTAAAAGGAAACCGGATCCGGTGTAGGATCCCCACATATAATACCCAAGCAACCCTTAAAGATAAAGCAAGCAAGTCAAACGAAGCAATAAAGGTGATCTAGAAATCCTTAAGGCATTCTCTCTTTAGGGTGTCTCCCGAGTCGCCATTAATACGTGAACGACTTTGTGGATTTTGTATCGCAAATGTGCGGATAGCAAGAGTCGCCACCGACTTTTCTTTTATCCAATTAAGGAAGGTGAAAAGAACAGAAAAGACCTTCGTTAGATTCGAGTAAGGAGAAGGTTATGAAAAGGAAGGTATTAGCACCCTTTCCATCCGTAGTTATCTACGGGCTCTTAGTTGCTCTTAGATCACTTTAAAATTGTGCTTCGTGTGTTTGACAAAATGTTTTGAAAAGGCATTTCGCTTTGACTTTGTAATGATTCATGTAGGAATGTATACAAAGTGTTTGGAAATGTTTTGTTTTGAAAAGAGTTTGAACTTTGACAAAAGTGTGAGGTGTGGAAAGCATTTGATTTGAGCAAGCAACTAAAAGTCTTATTACCTACTCAGAATTGGTCGTTTTCGTGTTGTTTTACGTTCCTTTAGAATAGTGTTATCCATACCATTAGTTGGTAGGTAACCCCATTCGTTGGATGTAAGCGGGACATTCGAAGGGACATTCGAAGGGACATCGTATGGTCATAGAAAGCAACTTGTAGGAAGTATCCTAGCACATTCGAAGGGACTATCATCATTTTTCGTAGGCAACAATCGAGGGTCAAGATCATGTATTCGGAGGCGACATCGTGGGTCTTATGATCTTTGTATCGAAGGGACTATGATGATTTGTTTTGAAGGCAACGGTGCTAGAATACCTCTACGTTCGAGGGACTTGACCATATTTGAATTCGTAAGGCAACGAGAGAGAATTACCCTAAGGGGTGCACGTGTGAAAAGAGTGTGTCAATTCAGATATTTTATCTTGAAAATTATAGTGAGCTATTGTTCAATTTTATCTTGCCATACACGCCTAATTACTAGCAGTTTATAGGGTGCAAAAATTAAATTGCGGAAAGTAAAGTGCGGAAAGATAAATGTCCTACGCTATTACATGGCTTTGGGGCAGATACATAATTTAAACTTGCGGAAAATAAAAACCTAATTTAAACTATTACATCCCATGAGCAGTTACATTATTGGAAAAAAGAAAACAGTAAAAGAAAACGTCTGAAACGGAATAACCTGTGAAAAGATAAGAAAATCGAAAAATACGATGAAATCGAATAAGAGAGAAATAATAGTAAAAATGCAATTTTTTGAATGAGAAAAATATGATATGCTGGAAATAACATAAATATGCTAAAATAATTTTTTGGGATTTTTTAGATGCAATTTAATAATTAAAAACTAATTAAAATTGATTTAAATGCTAAATTATGAATAAAAATAAATATGCATGCAAAACAATATTTTTTAATTTTATAAATTAAATAAGTATTTTCTGAAAATAAATGCAAAAGGAAAAAATATTTTGATGATTTTTAGTGCATGAATAAAAATTATGAAAAGAAATTAAATTGTATGCAAAATATTGAATGAAAAATAATAAAATAAGAAAAAGTTTGCAAACATGTAAAACCAAATGCCATGGCCAGGGATCGAACTGGAGACCTTCCGCTCACAACCCCACGCCTTTGCCAGTTGATCTGGAGCGCACGCGTATCATTGAATCGGAACGGACGATGGATGAACAAGTGTCGCCTTCCTGTTGCACCAATCACGCGCCAAGAACTTCATCGTTCTCATTTGAAATCTGGGAATTTTGCGTCGGCCTCAGAGCGACGCTATGACCCCTACAAATTCCCAAACCCAGCACAAGCAATATAAATTCAATTCAAAAGCATGGTTCGATTAGATTCATCATTCTAAACATGATGGTGGTATTCGTTTTGCCCAATTTATCCTATTTCGTGTGATCCCAATTCGGTCCATGGAACCCTAGCTATGGCAAGTTTCGATTCCGGTCATGAAAATTCAATCAAACTATGCAGAAAGCTTGCAAACTTCCATCTAAACACAAAACAAACCACAAAACATGTTAAAAATGCATGAGAATTAAAATACGATTTTGAATTTTTCTTGAACAAACCAAATTCGGATTCTCCAATTCTTGATGGTTTTGAGCGATGTGAGGGTCTGGATCGACTCAAGAGGTATCAAGGAATGCAATGGACAACTTAGAATCGATTGAAAACGGCTGGAACTAGGGATGCTTGTAGCTTGTGTACCACGGTTTTTTGAGTTGCAATAAGGGTTTCTCCAGCCAAATTCTCTACCCTAATTCGTGTGGCATGAGTTATGTATATATAGTAGAAGGATTTGGAGTTAATTTGAGGAAGAATCAATCATTAATCAATGCAAATCAAATTTGATTTTGTACAAAATCAAATTTTCATATTTTGATCAATTTTCAATCAAATCTTGCCATACCAATCCAAATTTCGAAATTTGCTGGCTTTGTTGAGTTGCTTGGATCTCAAGGAAGAGAGAAAAATCAAGTTTGCAATTAATTTTGATTTTATACTTTATTTTTGAATTTAATTTGTATTTAAATGAATAAATTCCAAATTAAATAGAAAAATAAAATAAAAACTTGTGGCATTGGGCTTGGATATTCCTAATTGTATAAGGAACAAGTTTGGATGAAGAAAAAGTAAGCCCATTTGCAAAAATTTTGATTTTTAGAAGCATCTCTCTTTGTGCACTCTTTCAAAATTGCCCAACTTGTGAATGGTGTATCTTGCTCAATTTTCCATATTTTTGAGTGTTCTTTGACTTTTTGGAAAGCTCTAAGAATCCTCTAACCAAAATTTTTGGTCTCATCTCAATTGGAGTTTCCATGCTCAATATATCCTCAAAACAAAATGTTGACTTTTTGTTGACTTTGAAAATGACCTGTAATGTTTTAAGCCATACATCTCAAATGAAGCATTTTTTGGACATTCTTGTGAGACATGAAGTTATAGAGGATTGAATTCCCTTCAAAACAAGAGGTGGTGGAAATTTTTTTGAGAAAGTATGAGAAAGTTATGATCAGTCAAAGTTCAGTTGACTTTTCACCTAGAAACCCTAATTTAGAAAGTTTGACTTTTGAGCAAATCTTGAGTTTTCTTGATGAATCATGATCAACCCTTGATCAAATGATGAATGTAACTTCAAAATGAGGATGTTGACCAAAAATCATGAAGTTTGACTGTATGTTGACCACAGTTGACTTTTTGTCCAATACAACTGATTTTCAACCATCTGAGCAATTGTCTGAGGAAACTTGACTTGTGAGGCTTGAAACTTGACATGGAGAATCTTTGAAGCATATGAGGAGGCATGAAGGACATTGGAGATGTTGGAAGTCCATTTGAAGCTGAGAATTTCCAAACCCTAGTTTGGGTTGATTGTCTAGGAGAGAGTTTTGTCTGATCAACTCTTGAGGAATCTTTGAGTAAGGATGCATGAGATATCTTGAGAAGATGGAGGGAAAATTTTGGGGTATGACAATCCACAACATATATATGTAAACCAATGCGTATAAAATATGTAATAAATCATATATTAATAAGCAAAGTTAATAATGTTGATTATATTGATATCCATACTTGGATTGGTGGAGACAACGTGTGCACTTCCAGAAAAATCACAAGTGCCATTAGCTTGTTTATTTTTCTGATAGAAGCTATTAAAAGCATAGGACGCATGACTTTCGATGTGTTTGGATTATAGCATATTCCATTAGGTTGAATAGGGTCACAATCGCTCCACTCCATGCATAATTTAAGGCACAAGCAATTGCTGAGTAGTAGCCTGACCCTTAGCCACACACCACGATTGATCTCCTCTTACAATCATCACATTAGCCAAAATCATGGTTGTCACAATGGTAATTACTAATTTAATTGAAACCATATGTGATTGTGCCATTGAAGAATGAAATCAAAAGGTAGGGTGGAATATTGTTTTTATAAGTATAATGAGATTATTTGAGTATTTATTTTGCTCTATATATCATGAGTCTATATATTCGTATTTATATACATAGAACATGATGTGAAATTATGAAAGATAAAAATAATTTTGAAGTTACATTTTACAAAAATATTCTTTTTCAGGTTTAACTTAAGAAAACTGACATTTTCTTTTTTTCCTTTTAAAACAAAATTAGTAAAAAAACTTTTCAATAGTAAAATTATTTTTAATAAATTAAGTAACTAGTTTTGATATCTAACAACATAAATATACATTATAAAATATTATAAGACGGTCAAAATCACATGAATTTTCTAAAAGATATATTTTAAAAATCATTTTGTTTTACAAAAACATATATAAAATAGCTTTATGTTTAAGTGATTTTCAAATACATAAAATATTTTCTTTTTAAACATTTTTTTAAAAAAACAAAAATTATATTTTTCCGAACAAAAGTACGTCGTCTATATATAAAAAGAATTATAAATTTTTTTAAACAACCACATCTTATATCTTCTTTTTGATATAAGTGATTTTATGATATCAGATACTATATTGATAATTTTTTCATTAATCAATAAAAATTTATTTTATATAACACTTAACCCCAAATGTCCGAAAAATATATGGGTACCTAAAAACCTTATTATATATGATGTGTGTGTGACATAAGATAGGATTAATGCACCAATTCTTTAATTTATACAATGGTAGATCAAGAAGAAATGCTAATATTCCCTTAGAAAAAACAATGATCATTTATGGCAAAGTCAACAAGTTTATCACCTAGACCTCAAGTCTAAAACGATAATATGTAATGACGTGAAGAAGTTTGACCATCTATAGCTTAAGAAAATATGATCATGTACCTAGACAAACATTATAATGTGTACTAAACACTGGTGATCACATGTGTCCGGATGAAGAATTAATCACCTGTGCCCATATGGATTAAGACCAAATAAGATGTAATAACACTGAGAATGTCAACTCAAATGCCACATCATGATAGGTGTGTCACTACAATGAATGGAAAGATATGGTTTCATACATGTAGTATAACTTTACCATACTTATTCCCAATATACAAATTATTAGTAAATCAAATATCCAAGCTCTATATTAATGAAACAAATCCAAATATTAAAGACTATTGATTCATGACAAGCTTTAAATAGTATAACTCAAACACTATATCAACATTATAAATAAATTGTAACCTTTGCAAATTATTTTAATATTTGCAAAGAAAAAATACCTAGACATTGATGCTATTTTATTTATTATTCTGTATTAGGAAAGTTATACATCATATATACTTACTAAGGCACCTGTGTCTCTTTTCCTTGCAGTAAAATACACAGTTGTACATTTTGACCATTAGGAAGCTAAAAGTAACATTGCTTATTAAATATAGTATTTAATTATGAAACTAGTGTTATTTTGTCTTGGGTTTGCAATAATTGTAAGAAGTATTTGAGCTATTGTTTTATAAATTATTAAATGTATAGTTGTATAAGGGTAAATTTTCAAATGATTATATGGTAATATATATACGAAAGTGATATATTTGATAGTTTATAAAAAAATTCCAACACTTTCAAAATATGAAGATGCGTAGAGTAATTATAATCATTAAAAATTAAGATATCATCAATTCTTTTGATAACCAATAGTATAATTTTTATAATCTCTAACTTTAACGATAAACAATGTCACCGACTTAAAATTTATACTTTTATAAATATTTTAAATATTTAAATTTGATAACACTTATTAAAAAAATTATTTTTCCAACAGGCATGACTAGAGAAGGCATTATTGTAGTGTTTTTTTTCCCACGTTACACGTATTTAATGACAGTTCTTAGTAAATGTAGTTCAATATTTGTTTCATTAAATATCCTAATTTTATATATTCTTGACTAAATAATGACATTTGTTTATTGAATAAAATATGTATGTAAATAGGAATACAATTCTTATCATTTTTATTTTATAAATAACTTTACATAATAAAATATATGAATTACAAGAGAATGCAATGTTTTAGTTTTAGAGTGCTTCGTTCTTTTATTTAAAGACCTCTTCATATGTGAAATCTTGATCCACCCATTCGTTTTTTCAGCAATTTATCTTCAAAACAAAAATATACAATGTCACCAATTAGCAACCTTCATAAAATGTATGACACAAGAAAATTTTAAAAAAATTCTAAATATTTTAACACAATACCTTCAAATAGATGGATATACACATTTTTCGTAGCCTATACACAAAAATCAAAAGAAGATATGAGATCAAATAAAAGTGATCCACAAAATATATATGTAAACCAATGCGTATAAAATATGTAATAAATCATATATTAATAAGAAAAGTTAATAATGTTGATTATATTGATATCCATACTTGGATTGGTGGAGACAACGTGTGCACTTCCAGAAAAATCACAAGTGCCATTAACTTGTTTATTTTTCTGATAGAAGCTATTAAAAGCATAGGACGCATGACTTTCATGTGTTTGGATTATAGCATATTCCATTAGGTTGAATAGGGTCACAATCAGCTCCAGCTCCACATGCATAATTTAAGGCACCAAGCAATTGCTGAGTAGTAGCCTGAACCTTAGCCACACACCACGATTGATCTCCTCTTACAATCATCACATTAGCCAAAATCATGGTTGTCACAATGGTAATTACTAGTTTAATTGAAACCATATGTGATTGTGCCATTAAAGAATGAAATCAAAAGGAACGGGGGAATATTGTTTTTATAAGTATAATGAGATTATTTGAGTATTTATTTTGCTCTATATATCATGAGTCTATATATTCGTATTTATATACATAGAACATGATGTGAAATTATGAAAGATAAAAATAATTTTGAAGTTACATTTTACAAAAATGTTCTTTTTCACGTTTAACTTAAGAAAACTGACATTTTCTTTATTTCCTTTTAAAAAAAAATTAGTAAAAAAAACTTTTCAATAGTAAAATTATTTTTAATAAATTAAGTAACTAGTTTTGATATCTAACAACATAAATATACATTATAAAATATTATAAGACGGTCAAAATCACATGAATTTTCTAAAAGATATATTTTAAAAATGATTTTGTTTTACAAAAACATATTTAAAATAGCTTTATGTTTAACTGATTTTCAAATACATAAAATATTTTCTTTTTAAACATTTTTTTTTAAAAAAAAAATTATATTTTTCCGAACAAAAGTACGTCGTCTATATATAAAAAGAATTATAAATTGTTTTAAACAACCACATCTGATATCTTCTTTTTGATATAAGTGATTTTATGATATCAGATACTATATTGATAATTTTTTCATTAATCAATAAAAATTTATTTTATATAACACTTAACCCGAAATGTCCGAAAAATATATGGGTACCTAAAAACCTTATTATATATGATGTATGTGTGACATAAGATAGGATTAATGCACCAATTCTTTAATTTATACAATGGTAGATCAAGAAGAAATGCTAATATTCCCTTAGAAAAAACAATGATCATTTATGGCAAAGTCAACAAGTTTATCACCTAGACCTCAAGTCTAAAACGATAATATGTAATGACGTGAAGAAGTTTGACCATCTATAGCTTAAGAAAAGATGATCATGTAACTAGACAAACATTATAATGTGTACTAAACACTGGTGATCACATGTGTCCGGATGAAGAATTAATCACCTGTGCCCATATGGATTAAGACCAAATAAGATGTAATAACACTGAGAATGTCAACTCAAATGCCACATCATGATAGGTGTGTCACTTACAATGAATGGAAAGATATGGTTTCATACATGTAGTATAACTTTACCATACTTATTCCCAATATACAAATTATTAGTAAATCAAATATCCAAGCTCTATATTAATGAAAAAATCCAAATATTAAAGACTATTGATTCATGACAAGCTTTAAATAGTATAACTCAAACACTATATCAACATTATAAATAAGTTGTAACCTTTGCAAATTATTTTAATATTTGCAAAAAAAAATACCTAGACATTGATGCTATTTTATTTATTATTCTTATTAGGAAAGTTATACATCATATATACTTACTAAGGCACTGTGTCTCTTTTCCTTGGTAAAATACACACTTGTACATTTTGACCATTAGGAAGCTAAAAGTAACATTGCTTATTAAATATAGTATTTAATTATGAAACTAGTGTTATTTTTGTCTTGGGCAGTTGCAATAATTGTAAGAAGTATTTGAGCTATTGTTTTCTAAATTATTAAATGTATAGTTGTATAAGGGGTAAATTTTCAAATGATTATATGGTAATATATATACGAAAGTGATATATTTGATAGTTTATAAAAAAAAATTCCAACACTTTCAAAATATGAAGATGCGTAGAGAGTAATTATAATCATTAAAAATTAAGATATCATCAATTCTTTTGATAACCAATAGTATAATTTTTATAATCTCTAACTTTAACGATAAACAATGTCACCGACTTAAAATTTATACTTTTATAAATATTTTAAATATTTAAATTTGATAACACTTATTAAAAAAATTATTTTTCCAACAGGCATGACTAGAGAAGGCAATATTGTAGTGTTTTTTTCCCACGTTACACGTATTTAATGACAGTTCTTAGTAAATGTAGTTCAATATTTGTTTCATTAAATATCCTAATTTTATATATTCTTGACTAAATAATGACATTTGTTTATTGAATAAAATATGTATGTAAATAGGAATACAATTCTTATCATTTTTATTTTATAAATAACTTTACATAATAAAATATATGAATTACAAGAGAATGCAATGTTTTAGTTTTAGAGTGCTTTGTTCTTTTATTTAAAGACCTCTTCATATGTGAAATCTTGATCCACCCATTCGTTTTTTCAGCAATTTATCTTCAAAACAAAAATATACAATGTCACCAATTAGCTACCTTCATAAAATGTATGACACAAGAAAATTTTAAAAAATTCTAAATATTTTAACACAATACCTTCAAATAGATGGATATACACATTTTTCGTAGCCTATACACAAAAATCAAAAGAAGATATGAGATCAAATAAAAGTGATCCACAAAATATATATGTAAACCAATGCGTATAAAATATGTAATAAATCATATATTAATAAGAAAAGTTAATAATGTTGATTATATTGATATCCATACTTGGATTGGTGGAGACAACGTGTGCACTTCCAGAAAAATCACAAGTGCCATTAGCTTGTTTATTTTTCTGATAGAAGCTATTAAAAGCATAGGACGCATGACTTTCGACTGTGTTTGGATTATAGCATATTCCATTAGGTTGAATAGGGTCACAATCAGCTCCAGCTCCACATGCATAATTTAAGGCACCAAGCAATTGCTGAGTAGTAGCCTGAACCTTAGCCACACACCACGATTGATCTCCTCTTACAATCATCACATTAGCCAAAATCATGGTTGTCACAATGGTAATTACTAATTTAATTGAAACCATATGTGATTGTGCCATTGAAGAATGAAATCAAAAGGAATGGTGGAATATTGTTTTTATAAGTATAATGAGATTATTTGAGTATTTATTTTGCTCTATATATCATGAGTCTATATATTCGTATTTATATACATAGAACATGATGTGAAATTATGAAAGATAAAAATAATTTTGAAGTTACATTTTACAAAAATATTCTTTTTCAGGTTTAACTTAAGAAAACTGACATTTTCTTTTTTTCCTTTTAAAACAAAATTAGTAAAAAAACTTTTCAATAGTAAAATTATTTTTAATAAATTAAGTAACTAGTTTTGATATCTAACAACATAAATATACATTATAAAATATTATAAGACGGTCAAAATCACATGAATTTTCTAAAAGATATATTTTAAAAATGATTTTGTTTTACAAAAACATATTTAAAATAGCGTTATGTTTAAGTGATTTTCAAATACATAAAATATTTTCTTTTTAAACAATTTTTTTAAAAAAAAAAAATTATATTTTTCCGAACAAAAGTACGTCGTCTATATATAAAAAGAATTATAAATTGTTTTAAACAACCACATCTGATATCTTCTTTTTGATATAAGTGATTTTATGATATCAGATACTATATTGATAATTTTTTCATTAATCAATAAAAATTTATTTTATATAACACTTAACCCGAAATGTCCGAAAAATATATGGGTACCTAAAAACCTTATTATATATGATGTATGTGTGACATAAGATAGGATTAATGCACCAATTCTTTAATTTATACAATGGTAGATCAAGAAGAAATGCTAATATTCCCTTAGAAAAAACAATGATCATTTATGGCAAAGTCAACAAGTTTATCACCTAGACCTCAAGTCTAAAACGATCATATGTAATGATGTGAAGAAGTTTGACCATCTATAGCTTAAGAAAAGATGATCATGTACCTAGACAAACATTATAATGTGTACTAAACACTGGTGATCACATGTGTCCGGATGAAGAATTAATCACCTGTGCCCATATGGATTAAGACCAAATAAGATGTAATAACACTGAGAATGTCAACTCAAATGCCACATCATGATAGGTGTGTCACTTACAATGAATGGAAAGATATGGTTTCATACATGTAGTATAACTTTACCATACTTATTCCCAATATACAAATTATTAGTAAATCAAATATCCAAGCTCTATATTAATGAAAAAAATCCAAATATTAAAGACTATTGATTCATGACAAGCTTTAAATAGTATAACTCAAACACTATATCAACATTATAAATAAGTTGTAACCTTTGCAAATTATTTTAATATTTGCAAAAAAAAATACCTAGACATTGATGCTATTTTATTTATTATTCTGTATTAGGAAAGTTATACATCATATATACTTACTAAGGCACCTGTGTCTCTTTTCCTTGCAGGTAAAATACACACAGTTGTACATTTTGACCATTAGGAAGCTAAAAGTAACATTGCTTATTAAATATAGTATTTAATTATGAAACTAGTGTTATTTTTGTCTTGGGCAGTTGCAATAATTGTAAGAAGTATTTGAGCTATTGTTTTATAAATTATTAAATGTATAGTTGTATAAGGGGTAAATTTTCAAATGATTATATGGTAATATATATACAGAAAGTGATATATTTGATAGTTTATAAAAAAAAATTCCAACACTTTCAAAATATGAAGATGCGTAGAGAGTAATTATAATCATTAAAAATTAAGATATCATCAATTCTTTTGATAACCAATAGTATAATTTTTATAATCTCTAACTTTAACGATAAACAATGTCACCGACTTAAAATTTATACTTTTATAAATATTTTAAATATTTAAATTTGATAACACTTATTAAAAAAATTATTTTTCCAACAGGCATGACTAGAGAAGGCAATATTGTAGTGTTTTTTTCCCACGTTACACGTATTTAATGACAGTTCTTAGTAAATGTAGTTCAATATTTGTTTCATTAAATATCCTAATTTTATATATTCTTGACTAAATAATGACATTTGTTTATTGAATAAAATATGTATGTAAATAGGAATACAATTCTTATCATTTTATTTTATAAATAACTTTACATAATAAAATATATGAATTACAAGAGAATGCAATGTTTTAGTTTTAGAGTGCTTCGTTCTTTTATTTAAAGACCTCTTCATATGTGAAATCTTGATCCACCCATTCGTTTTTTCAGCAATTTATCTTCAAAACAAAAATATACAATGTCACCAATTAGCTACCTTCATAAAATGTATGACACAAGAAAATTTTAAAAAAAATTCAAAATATTTTAACACAATACCTTCAAATAGATGGATATACACATTTTTCGTAGCCTATACACAAAAATCAAAAGAAGATATGAGATCAAATAAAAGTGATCCACAACATATATATGTAAACCAATGTGTATGAAATATGTGATAAATCATATATTAATAAGCAAAGTTAATAATGTTGATTATTGATATCCATACTTGGATTGGTGGAGACAACGTGTGCACTTCCAGAAAAATCACAAGTGCCATTAACTTGTTTATTTTTCTGATAGAAGCTATTAAAAGCATAGGACGCATGACTTTCGACTGTGTTTGGATTATAGCATATTCCATTAGGTTGAATAGGGTCACAATCAGCTCCAGCTCCACATGCATAATTTAAGGCACCAAGCAATTGCTGAGTAGTAGCCTGAACCTTAGCCACACACCACGATTGATCTCCTCTTACAATCATCACATTAGCCAAAATCATGGTTGTCACAATGGTAATTACTAATTTAATTGAAACCATATGTGATTGTGCCATTGAAGAATGAAATCAAAAGGAATGGTGGAATATTGTTTTTATAAGTATAATGAGATTATTTGAGTATTTATTTTGCTCTATATATCATGAGTCTATATATTCGTATTTATATACATAGAATAGAACATGATGTGAAATTATGAAAGATAAAAATAATATTGAAGTTACATTTTACAAAAATGTTCTTTTTCACGTTTAACTTAAGAAAACTGACATTTTCTTTATTTCCTTTTAAAACAAAATTAGTAAAAAAAACTTTTCAATAGTAAAATTATTTTTAATAAATTAAGTAACTAGTTTTGATATCTAACAACATAAATATACATTATAAAATATTATAAGACGGTCAAAATCACATGAATTTCTAAAAGATATATTTTAAAAATGATTTTGTTTTACAAAAACATATTTAAAATAGCTTTATGTTTAAGTGATTTTCAAATACATAAAATATTTTCTTTTTAAACATTTTTTTTTAAAAAAAAATTATATTTTTCCGAACAAAAGTACGTCATCTATATATAAAAAGAATTATAAATTTTTTTAAACAACCACATCTTATATCTTCTTTTTGATATAAGTGATTTTATGATATCAGATGCTATATTGATAATTTTTTCATTAATCAATAAAAATTTATTTTATATAACACTTAACCCCAAATGTCCGAAAAATATATGGGTACCTAAAAACCTTATTATATATGATGTATGTGTGACATAAGATAGGATTAATGCACCAATTCTTTAATTTATACAATGGTAGATCAAGAAGAAATGCTAATATTCCCTTAGAAAAAACAATGATCATTTATGGCAAAGTCAACAAGTTTATCACCTAGACCTCAAGTCTAAAACGATCATATGTAATGACGTGAAGAAGTTTGACCATCTATAGCTTAAGAAAAGATGATCATGTACCTAGACAAACATTATAATGTGTACTAAACACTGGTGATCACATGTGTCCGGATGAAGAATTAATCACCTGTGCCCATATGGATTAAGACCAAATAAGATGTAATAACACTGAGAATGTCAACTCAAATGCCATATCATGATAGGTGTGTCACTACAATGAATGGAAAGATATGGTTTCATACATGTAGTATAACTTTACCATACTTATTCCCAATATACAAATTATTAGTAAATCAAATATCCAACCTCTATATTAATGAAAAAACTCCAAATATTAAAGACTATTGATTCATGACAAGCTTTAAATAGTATAACTCAAATACTATATCAACATTATAAATAAGTTGTAACCTTTGCATATTATTTTAATATTTGCAAAGAAAAAATACCTAGACATTGATGCTATTTTATTTATTATTCTTTATTAGGAAAGTTATACATCATATATACTTACTAAGGCACCTGTGTCTCTTTTCCTTGCAGGTAAAATACACACAGTTGTACATTTTGACCATTAGGAAGCTAAAAGTAACATTGCTTATAGAATTCTTCTTCTAATGGACCATTCAGGAATGCTAACTTTACATCCAGCTGATGCATTTTCCATCCCCTGTATGTTGCTGTCGAAACAACTATTCGAATTATTTCACTTAGCAACGTGCATATACTTCGTCGAAGTCTATACCAGGCTTTTGTAGAAAGCCTCTAGCCACCAATATTGCTTTATACTTCGCTACCTCGCCATTTGGCTTTCGTTTCACTTTGTATATCCACTTTACATCAATCGGCTTCTTATTCGTTCTTTTGACAAGCTCCCAGGTCTTGTTCTTCTCAATGGCTCTGAGTTCTTCTTTATGGCTTCACACCAATTCGAATTACTCATGGATTCACTCAAATCTATTGGTTCTACTTCAGCCATCATCATGGCTTCTTCGACTAGATCACCATCAGCATCAATTGCTTGATCTGGAAATCTTTCATATCCAGTTAGCCTGTTGATTCAGTTCTTGTTCTTGTCGACCTCCTTTCATTTTGTTCAGGTGGTTCTTCATTTTGACTAGTTGAAGTGTTGCCTTGTTCACTTAGAGTATTCGAGGGCTCATCCCGTGGATCTTCTTCGAACACAGTTATAACTGTGTCTGATTCATGTGTTGAACTTTGACTCCAGTCCTAACCTTTGCTTTCGTCGACACGAACATCTCTACTAATTACTAGTGTATCTTTGATTGGCGAGTACAATTTGAATGCACCAGTCGAATGATAACCTATGAGAACCATAACTTCACTTCGATCATCCAGTTTTCTTCTCAATTGTTCAGGTACATGCCTGAACCACATTGATCCAAAAAATCTAAAATGACTCACACTTAGATTTGATCCTGTCCAAGCCTCATAAGGTGTTCTTCCCACTATATTTTTTGTTGGACACATGTTTAGAATGTATACACCTGTCAAAGCTGCTTCAGCCCAAAATCTCTTAGGCATATCTTTAGATTTCAACATACTTCTCGTCATGTTCATTATACTTCTATTTTTCCTTTCAGCTATGCCATTATGCTGAGGTGTATAGGGTGCAATAATCTCATGCTCTATATCTTCCTCATTACAAAAAATTTCAAATTCAGCAGACATATATTCACCACCACCATCAGTTCTTATCTTCTTCAATTTGCAGCCACTTTGTTTTTCAGCATGCAACTTGAATTTCTTGAACTGTGTGAATACTTCACTCTTCCATTCAATGATATAAATCCATATAAGTCTGGTGAATTCATCAACAAAAGTAAGGAAATACCTATTGCCTCCATTTGAATTCACTTCAAATGGTCCACACACATCAGAGTGAACTAGCTCCAACTTGCGCTTGGACTTTATGGGCAAGTCATGTTTGAATGCCTTCCTTGCCTACTTAGCTTTACAACATTCCTCACATACTTGCTTTGGTTCCTTGACATAAGGAAAACCAAACACCACTCTCTTATGATTGAGCATGCACTCCTAAAGTTTAGATGTCCATACCTGTGGTGCCATAGCCAATTCTTGTCTTCTTTCGCAGTCGAAGCAAGACATTTATGATCTGATGTGTTCAGTTCGACTTTGAACGTTTTGTTTTCTGCCAATGATGCTTTCATGATTAGCCTCTCATCAGCCCTATAGACTTTCATCTGATTCCTTTCAAGCTTCGTCTTGAAGCCTTTTGCAAGTAATTGACCTACACTTATCAAATTACTTGTCATAGAGGGTACATACAATACCTTAGTGATAGTAACTTTTCCACCATCCTTTCTGACAATTGAAATATCTCTTTTGCCTCCAGAATTGATGTTTCCTCCATCAACAAACTTTATCACCCTTTTCATTGACTCATCAAACTTGGTGAACCTATTTTTGTTTCCAGTCATATGGTTGCTACATCCTGAATCCAAATACTACATGTTGGTTTTCTCATTGTTCGACTGCGAGTTTACCATCATCAACACATCATCTGAGTCACTGTCTCCTGCACGTGCATATGAAGCTTTATCATTTTCTTTCACTCTTTCTACTTTCCTCCTTCGGCAGTCTCGAGCGTAGTTGTTATTCCCCAAAATTTTCCCTCTTATTTCTCAAGACAATTCACATCTCCATACTCAAGAATTTCTCAAGGGTTGGCTAGATAAACCCTCTCCTAAGCAATCAACCCAAACTAGGGTTTTGATTCTCTCAAGTAAAAGAAGATTCTAACACCTAAATTGGTCATCATACCTCCTCATATGTCTCAAGGTATCATTATGTCAAGTTTCAAGCCTTACAGCTCAAGTTTGCTCAGTCAATTGCTCAGATGGTTGAAAATCAATTGTATTGGACAAAAAGTCAACTATGGTCAACATATAGTCAAACTTCATCATTTTTGGTCAACATCAATATTTTGAAGTCACATTCATCATATGATCAAGGGTTGACCATGATTCATCAAGAAAAATTAAGATTTGATCAAAAGTCAAAGTTTCCAAATTAGGGTTTTTGGATAAAAAACTCAACAAAACTTTGACCAGGCATAACTTTCACATACTTCATCATAAAGTTTTTCAACAAAGCTCATTTTAAAGGGAATTTAATTCTCTGCAACTTCATGACTCACAAGCTTTGGCTAAAAATGCATCATTTGAGAGTTATGGATCAAAACATTATAAGTCTTTCTAAAAGTCAACAAAAAGTCATCTTTTTGCAAAGAAGTGTACATGAACATGGAAACTTCAATGAAGATGAAACCAAAAGGAGTGGTTAGAGGACATCTTAAGCTTTCTAAAAAGACCAGGAACTCTTAAAAAATGTTAAAAATTAAGCAAGATACAAGTTGTACAAGTTTGACATTTTTGAAGAGGTTCATGAAGAAAAATACTTAGCAAATTCAAGTTTTTTCCAAATGGGCTTAAGATTTTATGATCCAAACTTGATATTGACATTATCCTTGACATACAAACTCAAGGAAACTCCCTTTTATTATTTATTTAATTTATTTTTGAGTTATTTCATTAATATTCAAAATTAATTAAAATAAAATGCAAGGAGTGAGGTCATGATATGTTGGGCTTATTTTCCAAGTATCTTGAGGACCAAGGAAGCCCAAGCAAGCTACCAAATTCGTGCAAGACTTGATAGGCAAGATTAGAGGCCAAAAAAGGCAATATTTGGTTTTTATTTTTAAGGGAATATATCTTAATCCATGCAAGATATTTTCTTATTTTTTGACGTAATCTCACTCTCCTATAAGTACCTCACAAGATCAGATGCCAAAGGACACACATGCTTTCCTCAATAACAAACCCTAAATTCTCCAAACTTTTCAAGAAAGTTGCACCATTGGTTTCAAAGTTCCAGCCTCTTTCAATCAATTCCAAGCACACAAACGTGTTCCTGAGGTATAATGGGGTAAGATTGGATCGTTATCCATGGCCAAACATCTTGAATCATGCACACCATAAAGCTTTGATTGCATATCTTTCTTATTTTCAAATTTCAATTTTTATCATGTTTTAATGAAATCTAATCATACTAATGTGTTCCTGAGATTTATTAGAATAGGATAGAACCATCGTTCGCGAGCTTTAATGCGTAAATCCGAAATCACCATTGCTAGGGCATAAGCTTGGTGAAGCTTCGTATCCATTGTTCCAGGCCGTTTCAGGACAAACTAACTGCACCACTGGATTCGCAGCACCTTAATTAGTAGATTTGGGTTGTCTTTGTTTGTGTTTTCATTGATTTTTGCAGGTTTGATCTTTGTGTCGATCAAAGAAGGTGATCAAAATTAATCTCTGACACCTCTGACCTTCATTTGACCGGCGAGGCATGCGTGGCGTATCCTGACTTGTTGATTCGAATCCTTTGGGTCCAGCGCGTTTGGTTTTTTATTTGCTGAACTTTCAAGAACTAGTATCATACATATATTTATCCAATGACATAAATCACTGGATGTATCACCGCCCGAGCGGTTCACCATGCGCACGCTATGTCACTTTGTCTCTAAGGTCGCGGGTTCGAACCCCACCTTTTGCTATTTTTCATAACCGATTTTCACATTTACACATACATACATCCAGGGGCGCATTTCTAACACCAATGGCAGATTGTGTAGTGGCATAATTTTGAATCTGTGACCCCCAGGTCACGAGTTCAACACCTACCAGGGCCATTCTATTTTTTTGATACTTGTTTCCTTTCATATTTTTTCCAATTCCTTTTATTTTTCTAGTTTATTTTAATTTCTTTCAAAAATTAATTAAACTATTTTCTAAAATCCTAAAAAATGTTTTAATTTTAGATTTAGGTTTCTAAAACCTTTATTTAATTTTTGACACAAAAATATTTATTTTTTATTCACATTTTCAATTATTTTTCTAATTTAATGCTAATTAACATAAAATTAGGTTTTATCCATTAAAATCAATCGCAAAAACTCCGAAAAATAATTTCTTTTCTAGTAATTAGGGTTACTAACCTACAAAACCTTTTTACTAATTTCAAAAACATTTTCATTAATATTTTTCTTATTGTTCTGATTATTTATCTTCTATTTCGCATTTACAATTCTAGAAAAGATGTATAGGTCGTAAAGTTTTATTCTGTAATAGCGTAGATTTATATTTCTGCCTTTACTTTCCGCACCTCCTATTATGTATCTTCCCCAAAGCCATGTAATAGCGTAGGATTTATATTTCCGCACTTTACTTTCCGCACCTTTACTTTACTATATATATTTAACTGCTAGCTAATTAGGGTTTGTATGGCAAGATAAAATTAACCCTTAGATCACTTCTAATCTCAAGATAAATATTCGAATTGAACACAATCATCACACTTGCACCCCTTAGGTATCCTCTCGTTGCCTTTGAATATAATGGTCATGTCCCTCGAGCGTAGGGATACCATTAGCAAAGCTACAAATAACATCATCATAGTCCCTTCGATACAAAGATCATAGTCCCTCGATGACCCTCGATGTTGTCTACGAATATATGATATCGTCCCTCAATTGTTGCCTACAAAAAGTGATGATCGTCCCTACGAAATTGCTAAGGTATCCCTACATGTTGCCTTCTATGACCAAACGACGACCCTTCGGTTGTCCCTTCACATCCAAACGAATAAAGTTACCTGCCAACTAATGGTATGGATAGCCTTATTCTAAAGGAGAAGGAAAATAACATGGAAACGACCATTCTGAGTAGGTAATAGACTCCTAGTTGCTTGCTCAATCAAAATACTATTCACACCTCACACTTTTCAAAAACTTTTCAAACACTTTGTATACATTCCAGCGAGAATCATTACAAAGTTAATCATTTTCCAAACAAACATTTCCAAACACTTCGTATACGAATCAACGAGAATCATTACGAAGTCAAAGTGAAATGATTTTCAAAATAATTTTCAAACTACACAAACACAGAAAGAAATTTTTCAAAAGTGAGTTAAGCAACTAAGATCCCGTAGATAAGTACGGATGGAAAGGGTGCTAATACCTTCCCTTTTCATAACTGCCTCTCGTACTTAGAATCTTACGAAGTTCTTTTCCTGTTCTTTTCACCTACCCTTTATTGGATAAAAGAAAAGTCGGTGGAGACTCTTGCTATCCGCAACATTTACGATAAAACGCAAAACAAACAAGTTAGTTCTCCCACCATTTTATAGTAGTGACCAAAACCTTGATAATTTTAACATTGCGCCTCTTTCGTGTCGAATTTCCTCCTAGAGTACTTGTTGCCCACATTTTTCTTGATCGAATCAACATTCTTGCTTGAATTCTCATCACCTACAAGATGCTTTCTCTGCTTCGACTTCTCAGCTTTCTTGCTGAAACTTGATTGCAATGCTTGTTCGCCACCTTTTCTCTTCGAGTTTCTCCTTCAATCTCATCTCATGAGCATCTAGTGAAGATTGAAGTTTTCTAACTTCATCTCGAGATAGAGTTTTGGCCTCTTCAATTGTCACAACAACATAGTCAAAATTTATAGTTAGAGATCTTAGTACCTTTTCTATTTTTACAAATCGTTGATTGTTTCTCCACATGCTTTCATTTGGTTCGTTAGTGTCACAATCCTTCGTATGCAGATTGATTCATCATCTTTCATTTGCATCGTTTATTGCTTTCTCGTGACTTCACCTTTTTCAATTTCTCGCCTCCGCCATACACGTTTTTTTAAACTTGTCCCACGCATCTTTCACTGATTCTTCCTCAATTATTTTTTCGAATACATCAGAGTCCACACACTGATGAATCAATAACAACACTTTACAATCTTTCTTCCTCTGATCTTTGTGCGCAACTTTCTGGGCTTCCGCCGCGTTTGCTTCCAGCTCCGATACACCATCATTCAAGATTTCAACAACATCTTAAAATCTGAAAATGTCCTTCATCTGTGCAATCCATCGTTGATAGTTTTCTCCTTTGTAAACTGGTAGATTCGCATGAATCTGTGTCGACGTCGTTGTTCCGTTTGCCATTATTGAATCGCAACCGAGCTCCTTGATACCAATTTGTGTGAACAAAGGGTAAGAAAAATAGTTTTGTGAAGAAGAAGAAGAAGAATGAGGGAATTGAAAATGAGAGTGATTGCCTAAACTGAATGAAAATTGTATTGATTGTGATACTCTTTGTTTACAAGGAAATACTCCTTATATAGATGCATTTCTTAGACCAAGAGTGTAAACTAAGCTAAGGCCCAAAATGTACCACCCCAAGTAATTCAATTATTAAATGATTGGAATTTTAATTATTAATTTAATTAAAAATTTAATTATTGGCATTTTTGAATTAATGGATTTAATTAATTAATTAAATAAATGGATGTGTTGGAGGTGTAAAGTGGAATTGGGAGGTGTGTAGAGTAAAAGGCTCTAATTATTCTAATTACGTTATTTTTATTATTGGGAAAAATAAAAGGAATAAATAAAGGAATAAAGAGAAGAGAATTAGAGTTTTCATTCTACGTGCTTTTGAGAAGAGAAGAGAAAGAGGAAAAGTCAAGGCGTCAGAATCATCGCGAGGTAAGGGGTGATTTGGTCTGATTAATATGCCTTATAGGTTTTGATAATCAATAGGATGATTGGATACGTTAGGAATCTCGAATTAGGAATTCTAGGTTGTGCCCTAACGATATGATCCGACGTAAAAACCTCAATTGGAATTGATAAGAACGATTAATTTGTGTAGGATGATTGTAGATTAATTAGAAAGTATAAATTTGTGGTCAATTGGATGTGAAAATGCATGATTTATGACTGTTCTGTTGTAATATGGAGGTTGGTGATGAATGGGATTAATTGGAAATGGAAAACAGTGAAAATAAACTGGTTTTTGTGAAAATAACGCAGCATGCATCGACACATAGTGTTATGCATCGATGCAAGTGGTCAAACTTTGAAAAGCAGGAACTGGAATAAGCTATGCATCGACCCATAACTCTATGCATCGACTCGTGGCGGCGAAGCTATGCATCGACACACACGTGTTATGCATCGATGCATACTGAACAAAAATGGAAAATACAAAATTTTAAACGTATGCATCGACGCAAGCTGATTATGCATTGATGTATGAGCTTATGCATCGATGCATACTATGTGAAAACAGAATATAACTTTCTGAAAATTATTTTGGTCATATCTTTGCGATCGTAACTCTGATTTAGGCATAGTTGGTATCGTTGGAAAGCTTAGAACGCGTACTATCTATTAAAAACATTTTTAAAACCCAGTAACTGAATCTTGAGGGATTGATATGGCTTTTCGTAGGAAGGATTCGTTGTGATCCGTGATCATTTATCGTTGACGTGGTGTATGCTTGTTGGATGTTAATTCCATGTGTTGTAATTAACGTTATATATTCATGATTTATGCTGTGCTGTTGATGGTGTTAACCATGTATGGAATGATGTTGTGATATCATGTTCCTTATTTGAATGTTGCATGCTTTATGTTGCGCATGCATATGCATTATGGTGGTGGTTAATTCCCATTGTGTGGAATTGGACCTGCAGAGCCAATACCCGTACCCAGTTTTTAGTGGTGGTGAGGCTGGATTCTTGACCCAGTGGTGTATGGGAGAATCGTTGATTAGCTCTGTTTCCCTGGTGTAAGCGAAACAGGGTGTGAATTTAGTTCACGTTTGGTACCACATGCATTGAGTCTGCATTGCATATGTAATTATAACATGTTAGGATGATTTCCAGTGTTATAATTGCATTGATTGTTATTATGTGCATAATGAATTGTATGGAATGTAATTGTGGATTGTAAATCTGGTTATGCTAATGAGGGTGGAATAATGTATTGATTGTTTTATTGTTTTAAAGAAACGTATAATGCATTTTAATTGTTGATGAAATCTCACCCTTACTTTGATGATTTCAGATTGAAGCGTTAGCTGCTTCGGAGCTGGTGAGGATAGCCTTGAGCTGTGCTATTTAGATTGTCCGCGTGTCAGTGTCATGCTCTGGTAGTTGTAACACTAGGGAATGATTGTTTTGGAATCATTGAGTTGACCTGTTTCTTTTGGTTTATGTTTGGAGTAATTACGTTTTGAATTGATTCCGGATTTTATGTTATTTCCGCTGTGTAAAACATAATCATTGATTTTGAATCATTTAATAAAGTTCTTCAGTAAAAGCATGACTACTGTTATGGTGTTTTATTATTTGAATTTTTAAATTGTGACGCCCTTTCGTTATGTTAAACTCTAATTAAATATTTAATTCGTGGGGATATTAGAAGGGGTGTTACACAAAACATACAAAGGCCCAAAGAATTTGACACACTTTAACATATATCAGAGTAATTTCGACAACCTTGCTAATTCGACCAGCACACATAAGCTAGTTTGATCAGTACACCAACTCTACAACTAGTTCGACACAGTTGAACATGAATTACACACATTCTAACATACACTCACGACCATTGATGAACTCGAGCGTCATAGTATTTACAAGTATACCACCCTTAATTGTGGAGTGATCACCATTATAAATCATTTAACCATCTCTTATATTCTATCGTCCTATATTATTTATCATAATTGATTATTCCACACATATTAAAAACAATAATAAAAGAAGAGAGAATAATGACTCACAAAATTATCTTGAATAACTATTGGTATATCCAAATTATCATTAATATTAAGTGAGAAAATAATAGATTATGAGTATTTATTAGAGAGTACAATTGGAGGATTAAATATAAAATTGCATTGGTAATATAAAGTGACAAAGTTATGAAGTTGGTTAATGAAAAGTAAAAAGTTAGCTAACAAAATTATGAAGTTGGTTAATCATATAATTTTTTCGTACTCCCTTAACCTAATAAACGTATACAAAAAATCTATTTTTTTTAAATATCATTATAATTATAAAGTATGTTATAATTCATAAATTAATTAGCAAAATTAATAATGTTGATTATTGATATTCATACTTGGATCAATGGAGACAACGTGTGCACTTCCAGCAAAATCACAAGTGCCACTAGCTTGTTTGTTTTTTTGATAGAAGCTATTAAAAGCATAGGAAGCATGACTTTCAACTATGTTTGGAGTATAGCATATTTCATTAGGTTGAATAGGGTCACAATCAGCTCCAGCTCCACATGCATAATTTAAGGCACCAAGCAATTGTTGAGTAGTAGCGTCAACCTTTGCCACACACCAAAATTTATCTCCTGTTACAATCATCACACTAGCCAAAATCATGGTTGTCACAATGGTTATTACTAATTTAATTGAAACCATATGTGATTGCGCCATTGAGGAATGAAATCAAAAGGAATGGTGGGATATTGTTTCTTATAAGTATTATGAGTTTATTTGAGTATTTATTTTGCTCTATATATCATGAGTCAATATATTCGTATATATTTACGTAGAACACGATGTGAAATTATTAAAGATAAAAATAATTTTGAAGTTACATTTTACAAAAATATTATTTTTCTCATTTAACTTAAGAAAAGTGTCATTTTTATTTGTTTTTAAAACTAAATTAGTAAAAAAAAAATTTAAATAGTAAAATTATTTTTTATCAATTAAAAACTAGTTCTGATATCTAACAACATACATATACATTATAAAAAAATTATAACAGAGTCAAAATCACATGAGTTTTAAAAAAGATATAATTTAAAAATGATTTTTTTAAAAAATATTTTTAAAATAGCTTTATGTTTAAGTGATTTTCAAATACATAAAATAATATTTTTTTAGAATTTATTAAATTTAATTTATATTTTAAATTTTTTTTTTTTAAATTATTTTTCTGAACAAAAATATGTAGCCTATTTAAAAATAATTATAAAAAAAATTTAAATAACCACATCTTATATTTCCGTTTTGATAGAAGTGATGTTATAAAATCAGATACTATATAGAATTTTTTTCATTAATCAATGAAAATTTATATTATATAAGTTAAACCCCAATTGTCCCAAAAATATACGGGTTCTTAAAACCTTATTATATATGATATATGTGTGATATAAGAAAAGATTAATACACCTATTCTCTAATTTATACAATGGTAGATAGAGAAGAAATGCTAATATGTCCTTAGAAAAAACAATGATCATTTATGGCAAAGTCAACAAATTTGATCACCTAGACCTCAAGTCTAAGACGATCATATGTAATGACATGAACAAGTTTGACCATCTATAGCTTAAGAAAAAATGATCATGTACCTAGACAAACATTATGAGGTATACTAAACACTAGTTATCACATGTGTCCGGATGAAGAATTAATCACTTGTGCCCATATGGATTAAGACCAAATAAGATGTATTAGAACTAAGAATGTCATCTCAAATGCCACTTCATGATAGGCGTGGCACTACAACGAAAAGATATGGTTGCATACATATAGTGTAATTTTAGCATGCTTATTCCCAATATATAAATTTTTCGTAAATCAAATATCCAAGCTCTATATTAATGAAAAATACAAATATTAAAGACTATTGATTCATGACAAGGCTTTAAATAGTATAACTCAAACACTATATCAACATTATGAATAAGTTGTAACCTTTGCAAATTATTTTAATATTTGCAAAGAAAAAATACCTAGACATTGATGCTATTTTATTTATTATTCTTTATTAGGAAAGTTATACATCATATATACTTACTAAGGCACCTGTGTCTCTTTTCCTTGCAGGTAAAATACACACAGTTGTACATTTTGACCATTAGGAAGCTAAAAGTAACATTGCTTATTAAATATAGTATTTAATTATGAAACTAGTGTTATTTTTGTCTTGGGCAGTTGCAATAATTGTAAGAAGTATTTGAGCTATTGTTTTATAAATTATTAAATGTATAGTTGTATAAGGGGTAAATTTTCAAATGATTATATGGTAATATATATACAGAAAGTGATATATTTGATAGTTTATAAAAAAAAATTCCAACACTTTCAAAATATGAAGATGCGTAGAGAGTAATTATAATCATTAAAAATTAAGATATCATCAATTCTTTTGATAACCAATAGTATAATTTTTATAATCTCTAACTTTAACGATAAACAATGTCACCGACTTAAAATTTATACTTTTATAAATATTTTAAATATTTAAATTTGATAACACTTATTAAAAAAATTATTTTTCCAACAGGCATGACTAGAGAAGGCAATATTGTAGTGTTTTTTTTCCCACGTTACACATATTTAATGACAGTTCTTAGTAAATGTAGTTCAATATTTGTTTCATTAAATATCCTAATTTTATATATTTTTGACTAAATAATGACATTTGTTTATTGAATAAAATATGTATGTAAATAGGAATACAATTCTTATAATTTTTATTTTATAAATAACTTTACATATTAAAATATATGAATTACAAGAGAATGCAATGTTTTAGTTTTAGAGTGCTTCGTTCTTTTATTTAAAGACCTCTTCATATGTGAAATCTTGATCCATCCATTCGTTTTTCAGCAATTTATCTTCAAAACAAAAATATACAATGTCACCAATTAGCTACCTTCATAAAATGTATGACACAAGAAAATTTTAAAAAAATTCTAAATATTTTAACACAATACCTTCAAATAGATGGATATACACATTTTTCGTAGCCTATACACAAAAATCAAAAGAAGATATGAGATCAAATAAAAGTGATCCACAACATATATATGTAAACAAATGTGTATGAAATATGTAATAAATCATATATTAATAAGCAAAGTTAATAATGTTGATTATTGATATCCATACTTGGATTGGTGGAGACAACGTGTGCACTTCCAGAAAAATCACAAGTGCCATTAGCTTGTTTATTTTTCTGATAGAAGCTATTAAAAGCATATGACGCATGGCTTTCGACTGTGTTTGGATTATAGCATATTCCATTAGGTTGAATAGGGTCACAATCAGCTCCAGCTCCACATGCATAATTTAAGGCACCAAGCAATTGCTGAGTAGTAGCCTGAACCTTAGCCACACTTCACGATTGATCTCCTCTTACAATCATCACATTAGCCAAAATCATGGTTGTCACAATGGTAATTACTAATTTAATTGAAACCATATGTGATTGTGCCATTGAAGAATGAAATCAAAAGGAATGGTGGAATATTGTTTTTATAAGTATAATGAGATTATTTGAGTATTTATTTTGCTCTATATATCATGAGTCTATATATTCGTATTTATATACATAGAATAGAACATGATGTGAAATTATGAAAGATAAAAATAATATTGAAGTTACATTTTACAAAAATGTTCTTTTTCACGTTTAACTTAAGAAAACTGACATTTTCTTTATTTCCTTTTAAAACAAAATTAGTAAAAAAAACTTTTCAATAGTAAAATTATTTTTTATAAATTAAGTAACTAGTTTTGATATCTAACAACATAAATATATATTATAAAATATTATAAGACGGTCAAAATCACATGAATTTTCTAAAAGATATATTTTAAAAATGATTTTGTTTTACAAAAACATATTTAAAATAGCTTTATGTTTAAGTGATTTTCAAATACATAAAATATTTTCTTTTCAAACATTTTTTTTTAAAAAAAAAATTATATTTTTCCGAACAAAAGTACGTCGTCTATATATAAAAAGAATTATAAATTTTTTTAAACAACCACATCTTATATCTTATTTTTGATATAAGTGATTTTATGATATCAGATACTATATTGATAATTTTTTCATTAATCAATAAAAATTTATTTTATATAACACTTAACCCCAAATGTCCGAAAATATATGGGTACCTAAAAACCTTATTATATATGATGTATATGTGACATAAGATAGGATTAATGCACCAATTCTTTAATTTATACAATGGTAGATCAAGAAGAAATGCTAATATTCCCTTTGAAAAAACAATGATCATTTATGGCAAAGTCAACAAGTTTATCACCTAGACCTCAAGTCTAAAACGATCATATGTAATGACGTGAAGAAGTTTGACCATCTATAGCTTAAGAAAAGATGATCATGTACCTAGACAAACATTATAATGTGTACTAAACACTAGTGATCACATGTGTCCGGATGAAGAATTAATCACTTGTGCCCATATGGATTAAGACCAAATAAGATGTAATAACACTGAGAATGTCAACTCAAATGCCACATCATGATAGGTGTGTCACTACAATGAATGGAAAGATATGGTTTCATACATGTAGTATAACTTTACCATACTTATTCCCAATATACAAATTATTAGTAAATCAAATATCCAACCTCTATATTAATGAAAAAAAATCCAAATATTAAAGACTATTGATTCATGACAAGCTTTAAATAGTATAACTCAAACACTATATCAACGTTATAAATAAGTTGTAACCTTTGCAAATTATTTTAATATTTGCAAAGAAAAAATACCTAGACATTGATGCTATTTTATTTATTATTCTTTATTAGGAAAGTTATACATCATATATACTTACTAAGGCACCTGTGTCTCTTTTCCTTGCGGTAAAATACACACAGTTGTACATTTTGACCATTAGGAAGCTAAAAGTAACATTGCTTATTAAATATAGTATTTAATTATGAAACTAGTGTTATTTTTGTCTTGGGCAGTTGCAATAATTGTAACAAGTATTTGAGCTATTGTTTTATAAATTATTAAATGTATAGTTGTATAAGGGTAAATTTTCAAATGATTATATGGTAATATATATACAGAAGTGATATATTTGATAGTTTATAAAAAAATTCCAACACTTTCAAAATATGAAGATGCGTGAGAGTAATTATAATCATTAAAAATTAAGATATCATCAATTCTTTTGATAACCAATAGTATAATTTTTATAATCTCTAACTTTAACGATAAACAATGTTACCGACTTAAAATTTATACTTTTAGAAATTTTTTAAATATTTAAATTTGATAACACTTATTAAAAAATTATTTTTCCAACAGCATGACTAGAGAAGGCAATATTGTAGTGTTTTTTCCCACGTTACATATTTAATGACAGTTCTTAGTAAATGTAGTTCAATATTTGTTTCATTAAATATCCTAATTTTATATATTTTGACTAAATAATGACATTTGTTTATTGAATAAAATATGTATGTAAATAGGAATACAATTCTTATCATTTTTATTTTATAAATAACTTTACATAATAAAATATATGAATTACAAGAGAATGCGATGTTTTAGTTTTAGAGTGCTTCGTTCTTTTATTTAAAGACCTCTTCATATGTGAAATCTTGATCCATCCATTCGTTTTTTCAGCAATTTATCTTCAAAACAAAAATATACAATGTCACCAATTAGCTACCTTCATAAAATGTATGACACAAGAAAATTTTAAAAAAATTCAAAATATTTTAACACAATACCTTCAAATAGATGGATATACACATTTTTCGTAGCCTATACACAAAAATCAAAAGAAGATATGAGATCAAATAAAAGTGATCCACAACATATATATGTAAACCAATGTGTATGAAATATGTGATAAATCATATATTAATAAGCAAAGTTAATAATGTTGATTATTGATATCCATACTTGGATTGGTGGAGACAACGTGTGCACTTCCAGAAAAATCACAAGTGCCATTAGCTTGTTTATTTTTCTGATAGAAGCTATTAAAAGCATAGGACGCATGAATTTCGACTGTGTTTGGATTATAGCATATTCCATTAGGTTGAATAGGGTCACAATCAGCTCCAGCTCCACATGCATAATTTAAGGCACCAAGCAATTGCTGAGTAGTAGCCTGAACCTTAGCCACACTTCACGATTGATCTCCTCTTACAATCATCACATTAGCCAAAATCATGGTTGTCACAATGGTAATTACTAATTTAATTGAAACCATATGTGATTGTGCCATTGAAGAATGAAATCAAAAGGAATGGTGGAATATTGTTTTTATAAGTATAATGAGATTATTTGAGTATTTATTTTGCTCTATATATCATGAGTCTATATATTCGTATTTATATACATAGAATAGAACATGATGTGAAATTATGAAAGATAAAAATAATTTTGAAGTTACATTTTACAAAAATGTTCTTTTTCACGTTTAACTTAAGAAAACTGACATTTTCTTTATTTCCTTTTAAAACAAAATTAGTAAAAAAAACTTTTCAATAGTAAAATTATTTTTAATAAATTAAGTAACTAGTTTTGATATCTAACAACATAAATATACATTATAAAATATTATAAGACGGTCAAAATCACATGAATTTTCTAAAAGATATATTTTAAAAATGATTTTGTTTTACAAAACCATATTTAAAATAGCTTTATGTTTAAGTGATTTTCAAATACATAAAATATTTTCTTTTCAAACATTTTTTTTTTTTTAAAAATTATATTTTTCCGAACAAAAGTACGTCGTCTATATATAAAAAGAATTATAAATTTTTTTAAACAACCACATCTTATATCTTCTTTTGATATAAGTGATTTTATGATATCGATACTATATTGATAATTTTTCATTAATCAATAAAAATTTATTTTATATAACACTTAACCCCAAATGTCCGAATAATATATGGGTACCTAAAAACCTTATTATATATGATGTATGTGTGACATAAGATAGGATTAATGCACCAATTCTTTAATTTATACAATGGTAGATCAAGAAGAAATGCTAATATTCCATTAGAAAAAACAATGATCATTTATGGCAAAGTCAACAAGTTTATCACCTAGACCTCAAGTCTAAAACGATCATATGTAATGATGTGAAGAAGTTTGACCATCTATAGCTTAAGAAAAGATGATCATGTACCTAGACAAACATTATAATGTGTACTAAACACTAGTGATCACATGTGTCCGGATGAAGAATTAATCACCTGTGCCCATATGGATTAAGACCAAATAAGATGTAATAACACTGAGAATGTCAACTCAAATGCCACATCATGATAGGTGTGTCACTACAATGAATGGAAAGATATGGTTTCATACATGTAGTATATGTTTACCATACTTATTCCCAATATACAAATTATTAGTAAATCAAATATCCAACCTCTATATTAATGAAAAAAAAATCCAAATATTAAAGACTATTGATTCATTACAAGCTTTAAATAGTATAACTCAAACACTATATCAACGTTATAAATAAGTTGTAACCTTTGCAAATTATTTTAATATTTGCAAAGAAAAAATACCTAGACATTGATGCTATTTTATTTATTATTCTTTATTAGGAAAGTTATACATCATATATACTTACTAAGGCACCTGTGTCTCTTTTCCTTGCGGTAAAATACACAGTTGTACATTTTGACCATTAGGAAGCTAAAAGTAACATTGCTTATTAAATATAGTATTTAATTATGAAACTAGTGTTATTTTTGTCTTGGCAGTTGCAATAATTGTAAGAAGTATTTGAGCTATTGTTTTATAAATTATTAAATGTATAGTTGTATAAGGGTAAATTTTCAAATGATTATATGGTAATATATATACAAAAGTGATATATTTGATAGTTTATAAAAAAATTCCAACACTTTCAAAATATGAAGATGCGTGAGAGTAATTATAATCATTAAAAATTAAGATATCATCAATTCTTTTGATAACCAATAGTATAATTTTATAATCTCTAACTTTAACGATAAACAATGTCACCGACTTAAAATTTATACTTTTATAAATATTTTAAATATTTAAATTTGATAACACTTATTAAAAAATTATTTTTCCAACAGCATGACTAGAGAAGGCAATATTGTAGTGTTTTTTCCCGTTACACGTATTTAATGACAGTTCTTAGTAAATGTAGTTCAATATTTGTTTCATTAAATATCCTAATTTTATATATTTTTGACTAAATAATGACATTTGTTTATTGAATAAAATATGTATGTAAATAGGAATACAATTCTTATCATTTTTATTTTATAAATAACTTTACATAATAAAATATATGAATTACAAGAGAATGCAATGTTTTAGTTTTAGAGTGCTTCGTTCTTTTATTTAAAGACCTCTTCATATGTGAAATCTTGATCCATCCATTCGTTTTTTCAGCAATTTATCTTCAAAACAAAAATATACAATGTCACCAATTAGCTACCTTCATAAAATGTATGACACAAGAAAATTTTAAAAAAATTCTAAATATTTTAACACAATACCTTCAAATAGATGGATATACACATTTTTCGTAGCCTATACACAAAAATCAAAAGAAGATATGAGATCAAATAAAAGTGATCCACAACATATATATGTAAACCAATGTGTATGAAATATGTAATAAATCATATATTAATAAGCAAAGTTAATAATGTTGATTATTGATATCCATACTTGGATTGGTGGAGACAACGTGTGCACTTCCAGAAAAATCACAAGTGCCATTAGCTTGTTTATTTTTCTGATAGAAGCTATTAAAAGCATAGGACGCATGACTTTCGACTGTGTTTGGATTATAGCATATTCCATTAGGTTGAATAGGGTCACAATCAGCTCCAGCTCCACATGCATAATTTAAGGCACCAAGCAATTGCTGAGTAGTAGCCTGAACCTTTGCCACACACCACGATTGATCTCCTCTTACAATCATCACATTAGCCAAAATCATGGTTGTCACAATGGTAATTACTAATTTAATTGAAACCATATGTGATTGTGCCATTGAAGAATGAAATCAAAAGGAATGGTGGAATATTGTTTTTATAAGTATAATGGGATTATTTGAGTATTTATTTTGCGCTATATATCATGAGTCTATATATTCGTATTTATATACATAGAACATGGTGTGAAATTATGAAAGATAAAAATAATATTGAAGTTACATTTTACAAAAATGTTCTTTTTCACGTTTAACTTAAGAAAACTGACATTTTCTTTATTTCCTTTTAAAACAAAATTAGTAAAAAAAACTTTTCAATAGTAAAATTATTTTTTATAAATTAAGTAACTAGTTTTGATATCTAACAACATAAATATATATTATAAAATATTATAAGACGGTCAAAATCACATGAATTTTCTAAAAGATATATTTTAAAAATGATTTTGTTTTACAAAACCATATTTAAAATAGCTTTATGTTTAAGTGATTTTCAAATACATAAAATATTTTCTTTTCAAACATTTTTTTTTTTAAAAATTATATTTTTCCGAACAAAAGTACGTCGTCTATATATAAAAAGAATTATAAATTTTTTTAAACAACCACATCTTATATCTTCTTTTTGATATAAGTGATTTTATGATATCAGATACTATATTGATAATTTTTTCATTAATCAATAAAAATTTATTTTATATAACACTTAACCCCAAATGTCCGAATAATATATGGGTACCTAAAAACCTTATTATATATGATGTATGTGTGACATAAGATAGGATTAATGCACCAATTCTTTAATTTATACAATGGTAGATCAAGAAGAAATGCTAATATTCCATTAGAAAAAACAATGATCATTTATGGCAAAGTCAACAAGTTTATCACCTAGACCTCAAGTCTAAAACGATCATATGTAATGATGTGAAGAAGTTTGACCATCTATAGCTTAAGAAAAGATGATCATGTACCTAGACAAACATTATAATGTGTACTAAACACTAGTGATCACATGTGTCCGGATGAAGAATTAATCACTGTGCCCATATGGATTAAGACCAAATAAGATGTAATAACACTGAGAATGTCAACTCAAATGCCACATCATGATAGGTGTGTCACTACAATGAATGGAAAGATATGGTTTCATACATGTAGTATAACTTTACCATACTTATTCCCAATATACAAATTATTAGTAAATCAAATATCCAACCTCTATATTAATGAAAAAAAAATCCAAATATTAAAGACTATTGATTCATTACAAGCTTTAAATAGTATAACTCAAACACTATATCAACGTTATAAATAAGTTGTAACCTTTGCAAATTATTTTAATATTTGCAAAGAAAAAATACCTAGACATTGATGCTATTTTATTTATTATTCTTTATTAGGAAAGTTATACATCATATATACTTACTAAGGCACCTGTGTCTCTTTTCCTTGCGGTAAAATACACACTTGTACATTTTGACCATTAGGAAGCTAAAAGTAACATTGCTTATTAAATATAGTATTTAATTATGAAACTAGTGTTATTTTTGTCTTGGGCAGTTGCAATAATTGTAAGAAGTATTTGAGCTATTGTTTTATAAATTATTAAATGTATAGTTGTATAAGGGGTAAATTTTCAAATGATTATATGGTAATATATATACAAAAAGTGATATATTTGATAGTTTATAAAAAAAAATTCCAACACTTTCAAAATATGAAGATGCGTAGAGAGTAATTATAATCATTAAAAATTAAGATATCATCAATTCTTTTGATAACCAATAGTATAATTTTTATAATCTCTAACTTTAACGATAAACAATGTCACCGACTTAAAATTTATACTTTTATAAATATTTTAAATATTTAAATTTGATAACACTTATTAAAAAAATTATTTTTCCAACAGGCATGACTAGAGAAGGCAATATTGTAGTTTTTTAATCCCACGTTACACGTATTTAATGACAGTTCTTAGTAAATGTAGTTCAATATTTGTTTCATTAAATATCCCAATTTTATATATTTTTGACTAAATAATGACATTTGTTTATTGAATAAAATATGTATGTAAATAGGAATACAATTCTTATCATTTTTATTTTATAAATAACTTTACATAATAAAATATATGAATTACAAGAGAATGCAATGTTTTAGTTTTAGAGTGCTTCGTTCTTTTATTTAAAGACCTCTTCATATGTGAAATCTTGATCCATCCATTCGTTTTTTCAGCAATTTATCTTCAAAACAAAAATATACAATGTCACCAATTAGCTACCTTCATAAAATGTATGACACAAGAAAATTTTAAAAAAATTCTAAATATTTTAACACAATACCTTCAAATAGATGGATATACACATTTTCGTAGCCTATACACAAAAATCAAAAGAAGATATGAGATCAAATAAAAGTGATCCACAACATATATATGTAAACCAATGTGTATGAAATATGTAATAAATCATATATTAATAAGCAAAGTTAATAATGTTGATTATTGATATCCATACTTGGATTGGTGGAGACAACGTGTGCACTTCGGAAAAATCACAAGTGCCATTAGCTTGTTTATTTTTCGATAGAAGCTATTAAAAGCATAGGACGCATGACTTTCATTGTGTTTGGATTATAGCATATTCCATTAGGTTGAATAGGGTCACAATCACTCCACTCCACATGCATAATTTAAGGCACCAAGCAATTCTTGAGTAGTAGCTGAACCTTAGCCACACACCACGATTGATCTCCTCTTACAATCATCACATTAGCCAAAATCATGGTTGTCACAATGGTAATTACTAATTTAATTGAAACCATATGTGATTGTGCCATTGAAGAATGAAATCAAAAGGAATGGTGGAATATTGTTTTATAAGTATAATGAGATTATTTGAGTATTTATTTTGCTCTATATATCATGAGTCTATATATTCGTATTTATATACATAGAACATGATGTGAAATTATGAAAGATAAAAATAATTTTGAAGTTACATTTTACAAAAATGTTCTTTTCACGTTTAACTTAAAATGACATTTTCTTTATTTCCTTTTAAAACAAAATTAGTAAAAAAACTTTTCAATAGTAAAATTATTTTTATAAATTAAGTAACTAGTTTTGATATCTAACAACATAAATATATATTATAAAATATTATAAGACGGTCAAAATCACATGAATTTTCTAAAGATATATTTTAAAAATGATTTTGTTTTACAAAACATATTTAAAATAGCTTTATGTTTAAGTGATTTTCAAATACATAAAATATTTTCTTTTCAAACATTTTTTTAAAAAAATTATATTTTTCGAACAAAAGTACGTCGTCTATATATAAAAGAATTATAAATTTTTTAAACAACCACATCTTATATCTTCTTTTGATATAAGTGATTTTATGATATCGATACTATATTGATAATTTTTCATTAATCAATAAAAATTTATTTTATATAACACTTAACCCCAAATGTCCGAAAATATATGGGTACCTAAAACCTTATTATATATGATGTATATGTGACATAAGATAGGATTAATGCACCAATTCTTTAATTTATACAATGGTAGATCAAGAAGAAATGCTAATATTCCTTTAGAAAAACAATGATCATTTATGGCAAAGTCAACAAGTTTATCACCTAGACCTCAAGTCTAAAACGATCATATGTAATGACGTGAAGAAGTTTGACCATCTATAGCTTAAGAAAAGATGATCATGTACCTAGACAAACATTATAATGTGTACTAAACACTAGTGATCACATGTGTCCGGATGAAGAATTAATCACTGTGCCCATATGGATTAAGACCAAATAAGATGTAATAACACGAGAATGTCAACTCAAATGCCACATCATGATAGGTGTGTCACTACAATGAATGGAAAGATATGGTTTCATACATGTAGTATAACTTTACCATACTTATTCCCAATATACAAATTATTAGTAAATCAAATATCCAACCTCTATATTAATGAAAAAATCCAAATATTAAAGACTATTGATTCATGACAAGCTTTAAATAGTATAACTCAAACACTATATCAACGTTATAAATAAGTTGTAACCTTTGCAAATTATTTTAATATTTGCAAAGAAAAATACCTAGACATTGATGCTATTTTATTTATTATTCTTTATTAGGAAAGTTATACATCATATATACTTACTAAGGCACTGTGTCTCTTTTCCTTGCGGTAAAATACACACATTGTACATTTTGACCATTAGGAAGCTAAAAGTAACATTGCTTATTAAATATAGTATTTAATTATGAAACTAGTGTTATTTTTGTCTTGGGCAGTTGCAATAATTGTAAGAAGTATTTGAGCTATTGTTTTATAAATTATTAAATGTATAGTTGTATAAGGGTAAATTTTCAAATGATTATATGGTAATATATATACGAAAGTGATATATTTGATAGTTTATAAAAAAAAATTCCAACACTTTCAAAATATGAAGATGCGTAGAGAGTATTTATAATCATTAAAAATTAAGATATCATCAATTCTTTTGATAACCTATAGTATAATTTTTATAATCTCTAACTTTAACGATAAACAATGTTACCGACTTAAAATTTATACTTTTAGAAATTTTTTAAATATTTAAATTTGATAACACTTATTAAAAAAATTATTTTTCCAACTGGCATGACTAGAGAAGGCAATATTGTAGTGTTTTTTTCCCACGTTACACATATTTAATGACAGTTCTTAGTAAATGTAGTTCAATATTTGTTTCATTAAATATCCTAATTTTATATATTTTTGACTAAATAATGACATTTGTTTATTGAATAAAATATGTATGTAAATAGGAATACAATTCTTATAATTTTTATTTTATAAATAACTTTACATAATAAAATATATGAATTACAAGAGAATGCAATGTTTTAGTTTTAGAGTGCTTCGTTCTTTTATTTAAAGACCTCTTCATATGTGAAATCTTGATCCATCCATTCGTTTTTTCAGCAATTTATCTTCAAAACAAAAATATACAATGTCACCAATTAGCTACCTTCATAAAATGTATGACACAAGAAAATTTTAAAAAAATTCTAAATATTTTAACACAATACCTTCAAATAGATGGATATACACATTTTTCGTAGCCTATACACAAAAATCAAAAGAAGATATGAGATCAAATAAAAGTGATCCACAACATATATATGTAAACCAATGTGTATGAAATATGTGATAAATCATATATTAATAAGCAAAGTTAATAATGTTGATTATTGATATCCATACTTGGATTGGTGGAGACAACGTGTGCACTTCCAGAAAAATCACAAGTGCCATTAACTTGTTTATTTTTCTGATAGAAGCTATTAAAAGCATAGGACGCATGACTTTCGACTGTGTTTGGATTATAGCATATTCCATTAGGTTGAATAGGGTCACAATCAGCTCCAGCTCCACATGCATAATTTAAGGCACCAAGCAATTGTTGAGTAGTAGCGTCAACCTTTGCCACACACCAAAATTTATCTCCTGTTACAATCATCACACTAGCCAAAATCATGGTTGTCACAATGGTTATTACTAATTTAATTGAAACCATATGTGATTGCGCCATTGAGGAATGAAATCAAAAGGAATGGTGGGATATTGTTTCTTATAAGTATTATGAGTTTATTTGAGTATTTATTTTGCTCTATATATCATGAGTCAATATATTCGTATATATTTACGTAGAACACGATGTGAAATTATTAAAGATAAAAATAATTTTGAAGTTACATTTTACAAAAATATTATTTTTCTCATTTAACTTAAGAAAAGTGTCATTTTTATTTGTTTTTAAAACTAAATTAGTAAAAAAAAAATTTAAATAGTAAAATTATTTTTTATCAATTAAAAACTAGTTCTGATATCTAACAACATACATATACATTATAAAAAAATTATAACAGAGTCAAAATCACATGAGTTTTAAAAAAGATATAATTTAAAAATGATTTTTTTAAAAAATATTTTTAAAATAGCTTTATGTTTAAGTGATTTTCAAATACATAAAATAATATTTTTTTAGAATTTATTAAATTTAATTTATATTTTAAATTTTTTTTTTTTAAATTATTTTTCTGAACAAAAATATGTAGCCTATTTAAAAATAATTATAAAAAAAATTTAAATAACCACATCTTATATTTCCGTTTTGATAGAAGTGATGTTATAAAATCAGATACTATATAGAATTTTTTTCATTAATCAATGAAAATTTATATTATATAAGTTAAACCCCAATTGTCCCAAAAATATACGGGTTCTTAAAACCTTATTATATATGATATATGTGTGATATAAGAAAAGATTAATACACCTATTCTCTAATTTATACAATGGTAGATAGAGAAGAAATGCTAATATGTCCTTAGAAAAAACAATGATCATTTATGGCAAAGTCAACAAATTTGATCACCTAGACCTCAAGTCTAAGACGATCATATGTAATGACATGAACAAGTTTGACCATCTATAGCTTAAGAAAAAATGATCATGTACCTAGACAAACATTATGAGGTATACTAAACACTAGTTATCACATGTGTCCGGATGAAGAATTAATCACTTGTGCCCATATGGATTAAGACCAAATAAGATGTATTAGAACTAAGAATGTCATCTCAAATGCCACTTCATGATAGGCGTGGCACTACAACGAAAAGATATGGTTGCATACATATAGTGTAATTTTAGCATGCTTATTCCCAATATATAAATTTTTCGTAAATCAAATATCCAAGCTCTATATTAATGAAAAATACAAATATTAAAGACTATTGATTCATGACAAGGCTTTAAATAGTATAACTCAAACACTATATCAACATTATGAATAAGTTGTAACCTTTGCAAATTATTTTAATATTTGCAAAGAAAAAATACCTAGACATTGATGCTATTTTATTTATTATTCTTTATTAGGAAAGTTATACATCATATATACTTACTAAGGCACCTGTGTCTCTTTTCCTTGCAGGTAAAATACACACAGTTGTACATTTTGACCATTAGGAAGCTAAAAGTAACATTGCTTATTAAATATAGTATTTAATTATGAAACTAGTGTTATTTTTGTCTTGGGCAGTTGCAATAATTGTAAGAAGTATTTGAGCTATTGTTTTATAAATTATTAAATGTATAGTTGTATAAGGGGTAAATTTTCAAATGATTATATGGTAATATATATACAGAAAGTGATATATTTGATAGTTTATAAAAAAAAATTCCAACACTTTCAAAATATGAAGATGCGTAAGAGAGTAATTATAATCATTAAAAATTAAGATATCATCAATTCTTTTGATAACCAATAGTATAATTTTTATAATCTCTAACTTTAACGATAAACAATGTCACCGACTTAAAATTTATACTTTTATAAATATTTTAAATATTTAAATTTGATAACACTTATTAAAAAAATTATTTTTCCAACAGGCATGACTAGAGAAGGCAATATTGTAGTTTTTTTCCCGTTACGTATTTAATGACAGTCTTAGTAAATGTAGTTCAATATTTGTTTCATTAAATATCCTAATTTTATATATTTTGACTAAATAATGACATTTGTTTATTGAATAAAATATGTATGTAAATAGGAATACAATTCTTATCATATTTATTTTATAAATAACTTTACATAATAAAATATATGAATTACAAGAGAATGCAATGTTTTAGTTTTAGAGTGCTTCGTTCTTTTATTTAAAGACCTCTTCATATGTGAAATCTTGATCCATCCATTCGTTTTTCAGCAATTTATCTTCAAAACAAAAATATACAATGTCACCAATTAGCTACCTTCATAAAATGTATGACACAAGAAAATTTTAAAAAATTCAAAATATTTTAACACAATACCTTCAAATAGATGGATATACACATTTTGTAGCCTATACACAAAAATCAAAAGAAGATATGAGATCAAATAAAAGTGATCCACAACATATATATGTAAACCAATGTGTATGAAATATGTAATAAATCATATATTAATAAGCAAAGTTAATAATGTTGATTATTGATATCCATACTTGGATTGGTGGAGACAACGTGTGCACTTCGGAAAAATCACAAGTGCCATTAGCTTGTTTATTTTTCGATAGAAGCTATTAAAAGCATAGGACGCATGACTTTCATTGTGTTTGGATTATAGCATATTCCATTAGGTTGAATAGGGTCACAATCACTCCACTCCACATGCATAATTTAAGGCACCAAGCAATTCTTGAGTAGTAGCTGAACCTTAGCCACACACCACGATTGATCTCCTCTTACAATCATCACATTAGCCAAAATCATGGTTGTCACAATGGTAATTACTAATTTAATTGAAACCATATGTGATTGTGCCATTGAAGAATGAAATCAAAAGGAATGGTGGAATATTGTTTTTATAAGTATAATGAGATTATTTGAGTATTTATTTTGCTCTATATATCATGAGACTATATATTCGTATTTATATACATAAAACATGATATGAAATTATGAAAGATAAAAATAATTTTGAAGTTACATTTTACAAAAATGTTCTTTTTCACGTTTAACTTAAGAAATGACATTTTCTTTATTTCCTTTTAAAACAAAATTAGTAAAAAAAACTTTTCAATAGTAAAATTATTTTTTATAAATTAAGTAACTAGTTGTGATATCTAACAACATAAATATATATTATAAGACGGTCAAAATCACATGAATTTTCTAAAAGATATATTTTAAAAATGATTTTGTTTTACAAAAACATATTTAAAATAGCTTTATGTTTAAGTGATTTTCAAATACATAAAATATTTTCTTTTCAAACATTTTTTTTTAAAAAAAAAATTATATTTTTCCGAACAAAAGTACGTCGTCTATATATAAAAAGAATTATAAATTTTTTTAAACAAACACATCTTATATCTTCTTTTTGATATAAGTGATTTTATGATATCAGATACTATATTGATAATTTTTTCATTAATCAATAAAAATTTATTTTATATAACACTTAACCCCAAATGTCCGAAAATATATGGGTACCTAAAAACCTTATTATATATGATGTATGTGTGACATAAGATAGGATTAATGCACCAATTCTTTAATTTATACAATGGTAGATCAAGAAGAAATGCTAATATTCCCTTAGAAAAAACAATGATCATTTATGGCAAAGTCAACAAGTTTATCACCTAGACCTCAAGTCTAAAACGATCATATGTAATGACGTGAAGAAGTTTGACCATCTATAGCTTAAGAAAAGATGATCATGTACCTAGACAAACATTATAATGTGTACTAAACACTAGTGATCACATGTGTCCGGATGAAGAATTAATCACTTGTGCCCATATGGATTAAGACCAAATAAGATGTAATAACACTGAGAATGTCAACTCAAATGCCACATCATGATAGGTGTGTCACTACAATGAATGGAAAGATATGGTTTCATACATGTAGTATAACTTTACCATACTTATTCCCAATATACAAATTATTAGTAAATCAAATATCCAACCTCTATATTAATGAAAAAAATCCAAATATTAAAGACTATTGATTCATGACAAGCTTTAAATAGTATAACTCAAACACTATATCAACATTATAAATAAGTTGTAAATTTTGCGAATTATTTTAATATTTGCAAAGATAAAATACCTAGACATTGATGCTATTTTATTTATTATTCTTTATTAGGAAAGTTATACATCATATATACTTACTAAGGCACCTGTGTCTCTTTTCCTTGCAGGTAAAATACACACAGTTGTACATTTTGACCATTAGGAAGCTAAAAGTAACATTGCTTATTAAATATAGTATTTAATTATGAAACTAGTGTTATTTTTGTCTTGGTTGCAATAATTGTAAGAAGTATTTGAGCTATTGTTTTATAAATTATTAAATGTATAGTTGTATAAGGGTAAATTTTCAAATGATTATATGGTAATATATATACGAAGTGATATATTTGATAGTTTATAAAAAAATTCCAACACTTTCAAAATATGAAGATGCGTGAGAGTAATTATAATCATTAAAAATTAAGATATCATCAATTCTTTTGATAACCAATAGTATAATTTTATAATCTCTAACTTTAGCGATAAACAATGTCACCGACTTAAAACTTATACTTTTATAAATATTTTAAATATTTAAATTTGATAACACTTATTAAAAAAAATATTTTTCCAACAGGCATGACTAGAGAAGGCAATATTGTAGTGTTTTTTTTCCCACGTTACACGTATTTAATGACAGTTCTTAGTAAATGTAGTTCAATATTTGTTTCATTAAATATCCTAATTTTATATATTTTTGACTAAATAATGACATTTGTTTATTGAATAAAATATGTATGTAAATAGGAATACAATTCTTATCATATTTATTTTATAAATAACTTTACATAATAAAATATATGAATTACAAGAGAATGCAATGTTTTAGTTTTAGAGTGCTTCGTTCTTTTATTTAAAGACCTCTTCATATGTGAAATCTTGATCCATCCATTCGTTTTTTCAGCAATTTATCTTCAAAACAAAAATATACAATGTCACCAATTAGCTACCTTCATAAAATGTATGACACAAGAAAATTTTAAAAAAATTCAAAATATTTTAACACAATACCTTCAAATAGATGGATATACACATTTTTCGTAGCCTATACACAAAAATCAAAAGAAGATATGAGATCAAATAAAAGTGATCCACAACATATATATGTAAACCAATGTGTATGAAATATGTGATAAATCATATATTAATAAGCAAAGTTAATAATGTTGATTATTGATATCCATACTTGGATTGGTGGAACAACGTGCACTTCGGAAAAATCACAAGTGCCATTAGCTTGTTTATTTTTCGATAGAAGCTATTAAAAGCATAGGACGCATGACTTTCATTGTGTTTGGATTATAGCATATTCCATTAGGTTGAATAGGGTCACAATCGGCTCAGCTCCACATGCATAATTTAAGGCACCAAGCAATTCTTGAGTAGTAGCTGAACCTTAGCCACACACCACGATTGATCTCCTCTTACAATCATCACATTAGCCAAAATCATGGTTGTCACAATGGTAATTACTAATTTAATTGAAACCATATGTGATTGTGCCATTGAAGAATGAAATCAAAAGGAATGGTGGAATATTGTTTTATAAGTATAATGAGATTATTTGAGTATTTATTTTGCTCTATATATCATGAGTCTATATATTCAATTTATATACATAGAACATGATGTGAAATTATGAAAGATAAAAATAATTTTGAAGTTACATTTTACAAAAATGTTCTTTTCACGTTTAACTTAAGAAAACCGACATTTTCTTTATTTCCTTTTAAAACAAAATTAGTAAAAAAACTTTTCAATAGTAAAATTATTTTTATAAATTAAGTAACTAGTTTTGATATCTAACAACATAAATATATATTATAAAATATTATAAGAAGGTCAAAATCACATGAATTTTCTAAAGATATATTTTAAAAATGATTTTGTTTTACAAAACATATTTAAAATAGCTTTATGTTTAAGTGATTTTCAAATACATAAAATATTTTCTTTTCAAACATTTTTTTTTTGAAAAAATTATATTTTTCCGAACAAAAGTACGTCGTCTATATATAAAAAGAATTATAAATTTTTTTAAACAACCACATCTTATATCTTCTTTTTGATATAAGTGATTTTATGATATCAGATACTATATTGATAATTTTTTCATTAATCAATAAAAATTTATTTTATATAACACTTAACCCCAAATTTCCGAAAAATATATGGGTACCTAAAAACCTTATCATATATGATGTATGTGTGACATAAGATAGGATTAATGCACCAATTCTTTAATTTATACAATGGTAGATCAAGAAGAAATGCTAATATTCCTTAGAAAAACAATGATCATTTATGGCAAAGTCAACAAGTTTATCACCTAGACCTCAAGTCTAAAACGATCATATGTAATGACGTGAAGAAGTTTGACCATCTATAGCTTAAGAAAAGATGATCATGTACCTAGACAAACATTATAATGTGTACTAAACACTAGTGATCACATGTGTCCGGATGAACAATTAATCACTTGTGCCCATATGGATTAAGACCAAATAAGATGTAATAACACTGAGAATGTCAACTCAAATGCCACATCATGATAGGTGTGTCACTACAATGAATGGAAAGATATGGTTTCATACATGTAGTATAACTTTACCATACTTATTCCCAATATACAAATTATTAGTAAATCAAATATCCAACCTCTATATTAATGAAAAAAAATCCAAATATTAAAGACTATTGATTCATTACAAGCTTTAAATAGTATAACTCAAACACTATATCAACGTTATAAATAAGTTGTAACCTTTGCAAATTATTTTAATATTTGCAAAGAAAAAATACCTAGACATTGATGCTATTTTATTTATTATTCTTTATTAGGAAAGTTATACATCATATATACTTACTAAGGCACCTGTGTCTCTTTTCCTTGCAGGTAAAATACACACAGTTGTACATTTTGACCATTAGGAAGCTAAAAGTAACATTGCTTATTAAATATAGTATTTAATTATGAAACTAGTGTTATTTTTGTCTTGGGCAGTTGCAATAATTGTAAGAAGTATTTGAGCTATTGTTTTATAAATTATTAAATGTATAGTTGTATAAGGGGTAAATTTTCAAATGATTATATGGTAATATATATACAGAAAGTGATATATTTGATAGTTTATAAAAAAAAATTCCAACACTTTCAAAATATGAAGATGCGTAGAGTAATTATAATCATTAAAAATTAAGATATCATCAATTCTTTTGATAACCAATAGTATAATTTTTATAATCTCTAACTTTAGCGATAAACAATGTCACCGACTTAAAACTTATACTTTTATAAATATTTTAAATATTTAAATTTGATAACACTTATTAAAAAAAATATTTTTCCAACAGGCATGACTAGAGAAGGCAATATTGTAGTGTTTTTTTTCCCACGTTACGTATTTAATGAGTTCTTAGTAAATGTAGTTCAATATTTGTTTCATTAAATATCCTAATTTTATATATTTTGACTAAATAATGACATTTGTTTATTGAATAAAATATGTATGTAAATAGGAATACAATTCTTATCATATTTATTTTATAAATAACTTTACATAATAAAATATATGAATTACAAGAGAATGCGATGTTTTAGTTTTAGAGTGCTTCGTTCTTTTATTTAAAGACCTCTTCATATGTGAAATCTTGATCCATCCATTCGTTTTTCAGCAATTTATCTTCAAAACAAAAATATACAATGTCACCAATTAGCTACCTTCATAAAATGTATGACACAAGAAAATTTTAAAAAATTCAAAATATTTTAACACAATACCTTCAAATAGATGGATATACACATTTTCGTAGCCTATACACAAAAATCAAAAGAAGATATGAGATCAAATAAAAGTGATCCACAACATATATATGTAAACCAATGTGTATGAAATATGTGATAAATCATATATTAATAAGCAAAGTTAATAATGTTGATTATTGATATCCATACTTGGATTGGTGGAGACAACGTGTGCACTTCGGAAAAATCACAAGTGCCATTAGCTTGTTTATTTTTCGATAGAAGCTATTAAAAGCATAGGACGCATGACTTTCATTGTGTTTGGATTATAGCATATTCCATTAGGTTGAATAGGGTCACAATCACTCCACTCCACATGCATAATTTAAGGCACCAAGCAATTCTTGAGTAGTAGCTGAACCTTAGCCACACACCACGATTGATCTCCTCTTACAATCATCACATTAGCCAAAATCATGGTTGTCACAATGGTAATTACTAATTTAATTGAAACCATATGTGATTGTGCCATTGAAGAATGAAATCAAAAGGAATGGTGGAATATTGTTTTATAAGTATAATGAGATTATTTGAGTATTTATTTTGCTCTATATATCATGAGTCTATATATTCGTATTTATATACATAGAACATGATGTGAAATTATGAAAGATAAAAATAATTTTGAAGTTACATTTTACAAAAATGTTCTTTTCACGTTTAACTTAAGAAAACGACATTTTCTTTATTTCCTTTTAAAACAAAATTAGTAAAAAAACTTTTCAATAGTAAAATTATTTTTATAAATTAAGTAACTAGTTTTGATATCTAACAACATAAATATATATTATAAAATATTATAAGAAGGTCAAAATCACATGAATTTTCTAAAGATATATTTTAAAAATGATTTTGTTTTACAAAACATATTTAAAATAGCTTTATGTTTAAGTGATTTTCAAATACATAAAATATTTTCTTTTCAAACATTTTTTTAAAAAAAATTATATTTTCGAACAAAAGTACGTCGTCTATATATAAAAAGAATTATAAATTTTTTAAACAACCACATCTTATATCTTCTTTTGATATAAGTGATTTTATGATATCGAGATACTATATTGATAATTTTTCATTAATCAATAAAAATTTATTTTATATAACACTTAACCCCAAATGTCCGAAAAATATATGGGTACCTAAAACCTTATTATATATGATGTATGTGTGACATAAGATAGGATTAATGCACCAATTCTTTAATTTATACAATGGTAGATCAAGAAGAAATGCTAATATTCCTTAGAAAAACAATGATCATTTATGGCAAAGTCAACAAGTTTATCACCTAGACCTCAAGTCTAAAACGATCATATGTAATGACGTGAAGAAGTTTGACCATCTATAGCTTAAGAAAAGATGATCATGTACCTAGACAAACATTATAATGTGTACTAAACACTAGTGATCACATGTGTCCGGATGAACAATTAATCACTTGTGCCCATATGGATTAAGACCAAATAAGATGTAATAACACTGAGAATGTCAACTCAAATGCCACATCATGATAGGTGTGTCACTACAATGAATGGAAAGATATGGTTTCATACATGTAGTATAACTTTACCATACTTATTCCCAATATACAAATTATTAGTAAATCAAATATCCAACCTCTATATTAATGAAAAAAAATCCAAATATTAAAGACTATTGATTCATTACAAGCTTTAAATAGTATAACTCAAACACTATATCAACGTTATAAATAAGTTGTAACCTTTGCAAATTATTTTAATATTTGCAAAGAAAAAATACCTAGACATTGATGCTATTTTATTTATTATTCTTTATTAGGAAAGTTATACATCATATATACTTACTAAGGCACCTGTGTCTCTTTTCCTTGCAGGTAAAATACACACAGTTGTACATTTTGACCATTAGGAAGCTAAAAGTAACATTGCTTATTAAATATAGTATTTAATTATGAAACTAGTGTTATTTTTGTCTTGGGTTGCAATAATTGTAAGAAGTATTTGAGCTATTGTTTTATAAATTATTAAATGTATAGTTGTATAAGGGTAAATTTTCAAATGATTATATGGTAATATATATACGAAAGTGATATATTTGATAGTTTATAAAAAAATTCCAACACTTTCAAAATATGAAGATGCGTGAGAGTAATTATAATCATTAAAAATTAAGATATCATCAATTCTTTTGATAACCAATAGTATAATTTTATAATCTCTAACTTTAGCGATAAACAATGTCACCGACTTAAAACTTATACTTTTATAAATATTTTAAATATTTAAATTTGATAACACTTATTAAAAAATATTTTTCAACAGGCATGACTAGAGAAGGCAATATTGTAGTGTTTTTTTCCCGTTACGTATTTAATGACAGTTCTTAGTAAATGTAGTTCAATATTTGTTTCATTAAATATCCTAATTTTATATATTTATGACTAAATAATGACATTTGTTTATTGAATAAAATATGTATGTAAATAGGAATACAATTCTTATCATTTTATTTTATAAATAACTTTACATAATAAAATATATGAATTACAAGAGAATGCAATGTTTTAGTTTTAGAGTGCTTCGTTCTTTTATTTAAAGACCTCTTCATATGTGAAATCTTGATCCATCCATTCGTTTTTCAGCAATTTATCTTCAAAACAAAAATATACAATGTCACCAATTAGCTACCTTCATAAAATGTATGACACAAGAAAATTTTAAAAAATTCAAAATATTTTAACACAATACCTTCAAATAGATGGATATACACATTTTCGTAGCCTATACACAAAAATCAAAAGAAGATATGAGATCAAATAAAAGTGATCCACAACATATATATGTAAACCAATGTGTATGAAATATGTGATAAATCATATATTAATAAGCAAAGTTAATAATGTTGATTATTGATATCCATACTTGGATTGGTGGAGACAACGTGTGCACTTCGGAAAAATCACAAGTGCCATTAGCTTGTTTATTTTTCGATAGAAGCTATTAAAAGCATAGGACGCATGACTTTCATTGTGTTTGGATTATAGCATATTCCATTAGGTTGAATAGGGTCACAATCACTCCACTCCACATGCATAATTTAAGGCACCAAGCAATTCTTGAGTAGTAGCTGAACCTTAGCCACACACCACGATTGATCTCCTCTTACAATCATCACATTAGCCAAAATCATGGTTGTCACAATGGTAATTACTAATTTAATTGAAACCATATGTGATTGTGCCATTGAAGAATGAAATCAAAAGGAATGGTGGAATATTGTTTTATAAGTATAATGAGATTATTTGAGTATTTATTTTGCTCTATATATCATGAGTCTATATATTCGTATTTATATACATAGAACATGATGTGAAATTATGAAAGATAAAAATAATTTTGAAGTTACATTTTACAAAAATGTTCTTTTCACGTTAACTTAAGAAAATGACATTTTCTTTATTTCCTTTTAAAACAAAATTAGTAAAAAAACTTTTCAATAGTAAAATTATTTTTATAAATTAAGTAACTAGTTTTGATATCTAACAACATAAATATATATTATAAAATATTATAAGAAGGTCAAAATCACATGAATTTTCTAAAGATATATTTTAAAAATGATTTTGTTTTACAAAACATATTTAAAATAGCTTTATGTTTAAGTGATTTTCAAATACATAAAATATTTTCTTTTCAAACATTTTTTTTAAAAAATTATATTTTTCGAACAAAAGTACGTCGTCTATATATAAAAAAATTATAAATTTTTTAAACAACCACATCTTATATCTTTTTTGATATAAGTGATTTTATGATATCGATACTATATTGATAATTTTTCATTAATCAATAAAAATTTATTTTATATAACACTTAACCCCAAATGTCCGAAAATATATGGGTACCTAAAACCTTATCATATATGATGTATGTGTGACATAAGATAGGATTAATGCACCAATTCTTTAATTTATACAATGGTAGATCAAGAAGAAATGCTAATATTCCCTTAGAAAAAACAATGATCATTTATGGCAAAGTCAACAAGTTTATCACCTAGACCTCAAGTCTAAAACGATCATATGTAATGACGTGAAGAAGTTTGACCATCTATAGCTTAAGAAAAGATGATCATGTACCTAGACAAACATTATAATGTGTACTAAACACTAGTGATCACATGTGTCCGGATGAACAATTAATCACTTGTGCCCATATGGATTAAGACCAAATAAGATGTAATAACACTGAGAATGTCAACTCAAATGCCACATCATGATAGGTGTGTCACTACAATGAATGGAAAGATATGGTTTCATACATGTAGTATAACTTTACCATACTTATTCCCAATATACAAATTATTAGTAAATCAAATATCCAACCTCTATATTAATGAAAAAAAATCCAAATATTAAAGACTATTGATTCATTACAAGCTTTAAATAGTATAACTCAAACACTATATCAACGTTATAAATAAGTTGTAACCTTTGCAAATTATTTTAATATTTGCAAAGAAAAAATACCTAGACATTGATGCTATTTTATTTATTATTCTTTATTAGGAAAGTTATACATCATATATACTTACTAAGGCACTGTGTCTCTTTTCCTTGCGTAAAATACACACATTGTACATTTTGACCATTAGGAAGCTAAAAGTAACATTGCTTATTAAATATAGTATTTAATTATGAAACTAGTGTTATTTTTGTCTTGGGCAGTTGCAATAATTGTAAGAAGTATTTGAGCTATTGTTTTATAAATTATTAAATGTATAGTTGTATAAGGGGTAAATTTTCAAATGATTATATGGTAATATATATACGAAAGTGATATATTTGATAGTTTATAAAAAAAAATTCCAACACTTTCAAAATATGAAGATGCGTAGAGAGTAATTATAATCATTAAAAATTAAGATATCATCAATTCTTTTGATAACCAATAGTATAATTTTTATAATCTCTAACTTTAGCGATAAACAATGTCACCGACTTAAAACTTATACTTTTATAAATATTTTAAATATTTAAATTTGATAACACTTATTAAAAAATATTTTTCAACAGGCATGACTAGAGAAGGCAATATTGTAGTGTTTTTTTTTCCCACGTTACACGTATTTAATGACAGTTCTTAGTAAATGTAGTTCAATATTTGTTTCATTAAATATCCTAATTTTATATATTTATGACTAAATAATGACATTTGTTTATTGAATAAAATATGTATGTAAATAGGAATACAATTCTTATCATTTTTATTTTATAAATAACTTTACATAATAAAATATATGAATTACAAGAGAATGCAATGTTTTAGTTTTAGAGTGCTTCGTTCTTTTATTTAAAGACCTCTTCATATGTGAAATCTTGATCCATCCATTCGTTTTTTCAGCAATTTATCTTCAAAACAAAAATATACAATGTCACCAATTAGCTACCTTCATAAAATGTATGACACAAGAAAATTTTAAAAAAATTCAAAATATTTTAACACAATACCTTCAAATAGATGGATATACACATTTTCGTAGCCTATACACAAAAATCAAAAGAAGATATGAGATCAAATAAAAGTGATCCACAACATATATATGTAAACCAATGTGTATGAAATATGTATAAATCATATATTAATAAGCAAAGTTAATAATGTTGATTATTGATATCCATACTTGGATTGGTGGAGACAACGTGTACTTCCGAAAAATCACAAGTGCCATTAGCTTGTTTATTTTTCGATAGAAGCTATTAAAAGCATAGGACGCATGACTTTCATTGTGTTTGGATTATAGCATATTCCATTAGGTTGAATAGGGTCACAATCACTCCACTCCACATGCATAATTTAAGGCACCAAGCAATTCTTGAGTAGTAGCTGAACCTTAGCCACACACCACGATTGATCTCCTCTTACAATCATCACATTAGCCAAAATCATGGTTGTCACAATGGTAATTACTAATTTAATTGAAACCATATGTGATTGTGCCATTGAAGAATGAAATCAAAAGGAATGGTGGAATATTGTTTTTATAAGTATAATGAGATTATTTGAGTATTTATTTTGCTCTATATATCATGAGTCTATATATTCGTATTTATATACATAGAACATGATGTGAAATTATGAAAGATAAAAATAATTTTGAAGTTACATTTTACAAAAATGTTCTTTTTCACGTTTAACTTAAGAAAACTGACATTTTCTTTATTTCCTTTTAAAACAAAATTAGTAAAAAAAACTTTTCAATAGTAAAATTATTTTTTATAAATTAAGTAACTAGTTTTGATATCTAACAACATAAATATATATTATAAAATATTATAAGCGGTCAAAATCACATGAATTTTCTAAAGATATATTTTAAAAATGATTTTGTTTTACAAAACATATTTAAAATAGCTTTATGTTTAAGTGATTTTCAAATACATAAAATATTTTCTTTTCAAACATTTTTTTTTAAAAAATTATATTTTTCCGAACAAAAGTACGTCGTCTATATATAAAAAGAATTATAAATTTTTTTAAACAACCACATCTTATATCTTCTTTTTGATATAAGTGATTTTATGATATCAGATACTATATTGATAATTTTTCATTAATCAATAAAAATTTATTTTATATAACACTTAACCCCAAATGTCCGAATAATATATGGGTACCTAAAACCTTATTATATATGATGTATGTGTGACATAAGATAGGATTAATGCACCAATTCTTTAATTTATACAATGGTAGATCAAGAAGAAATGCTAATATTCCATTAGAAAAAACAATGATCATTTATGGCAAAGTCAACAAGTTTATCACCTAGACCTCAAGTCTAAAACGATCATATGTAATGACGTGAAGAAGTTTGACCATCTATAGCTTAAGAAAAGATGATCATGTACCTAGACAAACATTATAATGTGTACTAAACACTAGTGATCACATGTGTCCGGATGAACAATTAATCACTTGTGCCCATATGGATTAAGACCAAATAAGATGTAATAACAGAGAATGTCAACTCAAATGCCACATCATGATAGGTGTGTCACTACAATGAATGGAAAGATATGGTTTCATACATGTAGTATAACTTTACCATACTTATTCCCAATATACAAATTATTAGTAAATCAAATATCCAACCTCTATATTAATGAAAAAATCCAAATATTAAAGACTATTGATTCATTACAAGCTTTAAATAGTATAACTCAAACACTATATCAACGTTATAAATAAGTTGTAACCTTTGCAAATTATTTTAATATTTGCAAAGAAAAAATACCTAGACATTGATGCTATTTTATTTATTATTCTTTATTAGGAAAGTTATACATCATATATACTTACTAAGGCACTGTGTCTCTTTTCCTTGCAGTAAAATACACACATTGTACATTTTGACCATTAGGAAGCTAAAAGTAACATTGCTTATTAAATATAGTATTTAATTATGAAACTAGTGTTATTTTTGTCTTGGGCAGTTGCAATAATTGTAAGAAGTATTTGAGCTATTGTTTTATAAATTATTAAATGTATAGTTGTATAAGGGGTAAATTTTCAAATGATTATATGGTAATATATATACAAAAAGTGATATATTTGATAGTTTATAAAAAAAAATTCCAACACTTTCAAAATATGAAGATGCGTAGAGAGTAATTATAATCATTAAAATTAAGATATCATCAATTCTTTTGATAACCAATAGTATAATTTTATAATCTCTAACTTTAACGATAAACAATGTCACCGACTTAAAATTTATACTTTTATAAATATTTTAAATATTTAAATTTGATAACACTTATTAAAAAATTATTTTTCCAACAGGCATGACTAGAGAAGGCAATATTGTAGTGTTTTTTCCCACGTTACGTATTTAATGACAGTTCTTAGTAAATGTAGTTCAATATTTGTTTCATTAAATATCCTAATTTTATATATTTTGACTAAATAATGACATTTGTTTATTGAATAAAATATGTATGTAAATAGGAATACAATTCTTATCATTTTTATTTTATAAATAACTTTACATAATAAAATATATGAATTACAAGAGAATGCAATGTTTTAGTTTTAGAGTGCTTCGTTCTTTTATTTAAAGACCTCTTCATATGTGAAATCTTGATCCATCCATTCGTTTTTCAGCAATTTATCTTCAAAACAAAAATATAATGTCACCAATTAGCTACCTTCATAAAATGTATGACACAAGAAAATTTTAAAAAATTCAAAATATTTTAACACAATACCTTCAAATAGATGGATATACACATTTTCGTAGCCTATACACAAAAATCAAAAGAAGATATGAGATCAAATAAAAGTGATCCACAACATATATATGTAAACCAATGTGTATGAAATATGTAATAAATCATATATTAATAAGCAAAGTTAATAATGTTGATTATTGATATCCATACTTGGATTGGTGGAACAACGTGTGCACTTCGGAAAAATCACAAGTGCCATTAGCTTGTTTATTTTTCGATAGAAGCTATTAAAAGCATAGGACGCATGACTTTCGACTGTGTTTGGATTATAGCATATTCCATTAGGTTGAATAGGGTCACAATCAGCTCCAGCTCCACATGCATAATTTAAGGCACCAAGCAATTGTTGAGTAGTAGCCTGAACCTTAGCCACACACCACGATTGATCTCCTCTTACAATCATCACATTAGCCAAAATCATGGTTGTCACAATGGTAATTACTAATTTAATTGAAACCATATGTGATTGTGCCATTGAAGAATGAAATCAAAAGGAATGGTGGAATATTGTTTTATAAGTATAATGAGATTATTTGAGTATTTATTTTGCTCTATATATCATGAGTCTATATATTCGTATTTATATACATAGAACATGATGTGAAATTATGAAAGATAAAAATAATTTTGAAGTTACATTTTACAAAATGTTCTTTTCACGTTTAACTTAAGAAATGACATTTTCTTTATTTCCTTTTAAAACAAAATTAGTAAAAAACTTTTCAATAGTAAAATTATTTTTATAAATTAAGTAACTAGTTTTGATATCTAACAACATAAATATATATTATAAAATATTATAAGCGGTCAAAATCACATGAATTTTCTAAAGATATATTTTAAAAATGATTTTGTTTTACAAAAACATATTTAAAATAGCTTTATGTTTAAGTGATTTTCAAATACATAAAATATTTTCTTTTCAAACATTTTTTTTTTAAAATTATATTTTCGAACAAAAGTACGTCGTCTATATATAAAAAGAATTATAAATTTTTTAAACAACCACATCTTATATCTTCTTTTGATATAAGTGATTTTATGATATCGATACTATATTGATAATTTTTCATTAATCAATAAAAATTTATTTTATATAACACTTAACCCCAAATGTCCGAAAATATATGGGTACCTAAAACCTTATTATATATGATGTATGTGTGACATAAGATAGGATTAATGCACCAATTCTTTAATTTATACAATGGTAGATCAAGAAGAAATGCTAATATTCCATTAGAAAAACAATGATCATTTATGGCAAAGTCAACAAGTTTATCACCTAGACCTCAAGTCTAAAACGATCATATGTAATGGCGTGAAGAAGTTTGACCATCTATAGCTTAAGAAAAGATGATCATGTACCTAGACAAACATTATAATGTGTACTAAACACTAGTGATCACATGTGTCCGGATGAAGAATTAATCACTTGTGCCCATATGGATTAAGACCAAATAAGATGTAATAACACGAGAATGTCAACTCAAATGCCACATCATGATAGGTGTGTCACTACAATGAATGGAAAGATATGGTTTCATACATGTAGTATAACTTTACCATACTTATTCCCAATATACAAATTATTAGTAAATCAAATATCCAACCTCTATATTAATGAAAAAATCCAAATATTAAAGACTATTGATTCATTACAAGCTTTAAATAGTATAACTCAAACACTATATCAACGTTATAAATAAGTTGTAACCTTTGCAAATTATTTTAATATTTGCAAAGAAAAAATACCTAGACATTGATGCTATTTTATTTATTATTCTTTATTAGGAAAGTTATACATCATATATACTTACTAAGGCACTGTGTCTCTTTTCCTTGCGGTAAAATACACAGTTGTACATTTTGACCATTAGGAAGCTAAAAGTAACATTGCTTATTAAATATAGTATTTAATTATGAAACTAGTGTTATTTTTGTCTTGGGCAGTTGCAATAATTGTAAGAAGTATTTGAGCTATTGTTTTATAAATTATTAAATGTATAGTTGTATAAGGGTAAATTTTCAAATGATTATATGGTAATATATATCTGAAAGTGATATATTTGATAGTTTATAAAAAAATTCCAACACTTTCAAAATATGAAGATGCGTAGAGAGTAATTATAATCATTAAAAATTAAGATATCATCAATTCTTTTGATAACCAATAGTATAATTTTATAATCTCTAACTTTAGCGATAAACAATGTCACCGACTTAAAATTTATACTTTTATAAATATTTTAAATATTTAAATTTGATAACACTTATTAAAAAAATATTTTCCAACAGGCATGACTAGAAAGGCAATATTGTAGTGTTTTTTCCCACGTTACGTATTTAATGACAGTTCTTAGTAAATGTAGTTCAATATTTGTTTCATTAAATATCCTAATTTTATATATTTATGACTAAATAATGACATTTGTTTATTGAATAAAATATGTATGTAAATAGGAATACAATTCTTATCATTTTATTTTATAAATAACTTTACATAATAAAATATATGAATTACAAGAGAATGCAATGTTTTAGTTTTAGAGTGCTTCGTTCTTTTATTTAAAGACCTCTTCATATGTGAAATCTTGATCCATCCATTCGTTTTTCAGCAATTTATCTTCAAAACAAAAATATACAATGTCACCAATTAGCTACCTTCATAAAATGTATGACACAAGAAAATTTTAAAAAATTCAAAATATTTTAACACAATACCTTCAAATAGATGGATATACACATTTTCGTAGCCTATACACAAAAATCAAAAGAAGATATGAGATCAAATAAAAGTGATCCACAACATATATATGTAAACCAATGTGTATGAAATATGTGATAAATCATATATTAATAAGCAAAGTTAATAATGTTGATTATTGATATCCATACTTGGATTGGTGGAACAACGTGTGCACTTCCAGAAAAATCACAAGTGCCATTAGCTTGTTTATTTTTCTGATAGAAGCTATTAAAAGCATAGGACGCATGACTTTCGACTGTGTTTGGATTATAGCATATTCCATTAGGTTGAATAGGGTCACAATCAGCTCCAGCTCCACATGCATAATTTAAGGCACCAAGCAATTCTTGAGTAGTATGCTGAACCTTAGCCACACACCACGATTGATCTCCTCTTACAATCATCACATTAGCCAAAATCATGGTTGTCACAATGGTAATTACTAATTTAATTGAAACCATATGTGATTGTGCCATTGAAGAATGAAATCAAAAGGAATGGTGGAATATTGTTTTTATAAGTATAATGAGATTATTTGAGTATTTATTTTGCTCTATATATCATGAGTCTATATATTCGTATTTATATACATAGAACATGATGTGAAATTATGAAAGATAAAAATAATTTTGAAGTTACATTTTACAAAATGTTCTTTTCACGTTTAACTTAAGAAATGACATTTTCTTTATTTCCTTTTAAAACAAAATTAGTAAAAAAACTTTTCAATAGTAAAATTATTTTTATAAATTAAGTAACTAGTTTTGATATCTAACAACATAAATATATATTATAAAATATTATAAGCGGTCAAAATCACATGAATTTTCTAAAAGATATATTTTAAAAATGATTTTGTTTTACAAAAACATATTTAAAATAGCTTTATGTTTAAGTGATTTTCAAATACATAAAATATTTTCTTTTCAAACATTTTTTTTTAAAAATTATATTTTTCCGAACAAAAGTACGTCGTCTATATATAAAAAGAATTATAAATTTTTTTAAACAACCACATCTTATATCTTATTTTTGATATAAGTGATTTTATGATATCAGATACTATATTGATAATTTTTTCATTAATCAATAAAAATTTATTTTATATAACACTTAACCCCAAATGTCCGAAAATATATGGGTACCTAAAACCTTATTATATATGATGTATGTGTGACATAAGATAGGATTAATGCACCAATTCTTTAATTTATACAATGGTAGATCAAGAAGAAATGCTAATATTCCATTAGAAAAACAATGATCATTTATGGCAAAGTCAACAAGTTTATCACCTAGACCTCAAGTCTAAAGCGATCATATGTAATGGCGTGAAGAAGTTTGACCATCTATAGCTTAAGAAAAGATGATCATGTACCTAGACAAACATTATAATGTGTACTAAACACTAGTGATCACATGTGTCCGGATGAAGAATTAATCACTTGTGCCCATATGGATTAAGACCAAATAAGATGTAATAACACGAGAATGTCAACTCAAATGCCACATCATGATAGGTGTGTCACTACAATGAATGGAAAGATATGGTTTCATACATGTAGTATAACTTTACCATACTTATTCCCAATATACAAATTATTAGTAAATCAAATATCCAACCTCTATATTAATGAAAAAATCCAAATATTAAAGACTATTGATTCATGACAAGCTTTAAATAGTATAACTCAAACACTATATCAACATTATAAATAAGTTGTAACCTTTGCAAATTATTTTAATATTTGCAAAGAAAAATACCTAGACATTGATGCTATTTTATTTATTATTCTTTATTAGGAAAGTTATACATCATATATACTTACTAAGGCACTGTGTCTCTTTTCCTTGGTAAAATACACACAGTTGTACATTTTGACCATTAGGAAGCTAAAAGTAACATTGCTTATTAAATATAGTATTTAATTATGAAACTAGTGTTATTTTTGTCTTGGCAGTTGCAATAATTGTAAGAAGTATTTGAGCTATTGTTTTATAAATTATTAAATGTATAGTTGTATAAGGGTAAATTTTCAAATGATTATATGGTAATATATATACAAAAGTGATATATTTGATAGTTTATAAAAAAATTCCAACACTTTCAAAATATGAAGATGCGTGAGAGTAATTATAATCATTAAAAATTAAGATATCATCAATTCTTTTGATAACCAATAGTATAATTTTATAATCTCTAACTTTAGATAAACAATGTCACCGACTTAAAATTTATACTTTTATAAATATTTTAAATATTTAAATTTGATAACACTTATTAAAAAATTATTTTCCAACAGGCATGACTAGAGAAGCAATATTGTAGTGTTTTTTCCCACGTTACACGTATTTAATGATTCTTAGTAAATGTAGTTCAATATTTGTTTCATTAAATATCCTAATTTTATATATTTTGACTAAATAATGACATTTGTTTATTGAATAAAATATGTATGTAAATAGGAATACAATTCTTATCATTTTATTTTATAAATAACTTTACATAATAAAATATATGAATTACAAGAGAATGCAATGTTTTAGTTTTAGAGTGCTTCGTTCTTTTATTTAAAGACCTCTTCATATGTGAAATCTTGATCCATCCATTCGTTTTTTCAGCAATTTATCTTCAAAACAAAAATATACAATGTCACCAATTAGCTACCTTCATAAAATGTATGACACAAGAAAATTTTAAAAAAATTCAAAATATTTTAACACAATACCTTCAAATAGATGGATATACACATTTTTAGTAGCCTATACACAAAAATCAAAAGAAGATATGAGATCAAATAAAAGTGATCCACAACATATATATGTAAACCAATGTGTATGAAATATGTAATAAATCATATATTAATAAGCAAAGTTAATAATGTTGATTATTGATATCCATACTTGGATTGGTGGAACAACGTGTGCACTTCGGAAAAATCACAAGTGCCATTAGCTTGTTTATTTTTCGATAGAAGCTATTAAAAGCATAGGACGCATGACTTTCATGTGTTTGGATTATAGCATATTCCATTAGGTTGAATAGGGTCACAATCAGCTCCACTCCACATGCATAATTTAAGGCACCAAGCAATTCTTGAGTAGTAGCACCTTAGCCACACACCACGATTGATCTCCTCTTACAATCATCACATTAGCCAAAATCATGGTTGTCACAATGGTAATTACTAATTTAATTGAAACCATATGTGATTGTGCCATTGAAGAATGAAATCAAAAGGAATGGTGGAATATTGTTTTTATAAGTATAATGAGATTATTTGAGTATTTATTTTGCGCTATATATCATGAGTCTATATATTCGTATTTATATACATAGAACATGATGTGAAATTATGAAAGATAAAAATAATTTCGAAGTTACATTTTACAAAATGTTCTTTTCACGTTTAACTTAAGAAAACATTTTCTTTATTTCCTTTTAAAACAAAATTAGTAAAAAAAACTTTTCAATAGTAAAATTATTTTTTATAAATTAAGTAACTAGTTTTGATATCTAACAACATAAATATATATTATAAAATATTATAAGACGGTCAAAATCACATGAATTTTCTAAAAGATATATTTTAAAAATGATTTTGTTTTACAAAACCATATTTAAAATAGCTTTATGTTTAAGTGATTTTCAAATACATAAAATATTTTCTTTTCAAACATTTTTTTTTTTTTAAAAATTATATTTTTCGAACAAAAGTAGTCGTCTATATATAAAAGAATTATAAATTTTTTTAAACAACCACATCTTATATCTTCTTTTTGATATAAGTGATTTTATGATATCAGATACTATATTGATAATTTTTTCATTAATCAATAAAAATTTATTTTATATAACACTTAACCCCAAATGTCCGAATAATATGGGTACCTAAAACCTTATTATATATGATGTATGTGTGACATAAGATAGGATTAATGCACCAATTCTTTAATTTATACAATGGTAGATCAAGAAGAAATGCTAATATTCCATTAGAAAAACAATGATCATTTATGGCAAAGTCAACAAGTTTATCACCTAGACCTCAAGTCTAAAACGATCATATGTAATGGCGTGAAGAAGTTTGACCATCTATAGCTTAAGAAAAGATGATCATGTACCTAGACAAACATTATAATGTGTACTAAACACTAGTGATCACATGTGTCGGATGAAGAATTAATCACTTGTGCCCATATGGATTAAGACCAAATAAGATGTAATAACACGAGAATGTCAACTCAAATGCCACATCATGATAGGTGTGTCACTACAATGAATGGAAAGATATGGTTTCATACATGTAGTATAACTTTACCATACTTATTCCCAATATACAAATTATTAGTAAATCAAATATCCAACCTCTATATTAATGAAAAAATCCAAATATTAAAGACTATTGATTCATGACAAGCTTTAAATAGTATAACTCAAACACTATATCAACGTTATAAATAAGTTGTAACCTTTGCAAATTATTTTAATATTTGCAAAGAAAAAATACCTAGACATTGATGCTATTTTATTTATTATTCTTTATTAGGAAAGTTATACATCATATATACTTACTAAGGCACTGTGTCTCTTTTCCTTGCAGGTAAAATACACACGTTGTACATTTTGACCATTAGGAAGCTAAAAGTAACATTGCTTATTAAATATAGTATTTAATTATGAAACTAGTGTTATTTTTGTCTTGGGAGTTGCAATAATTGTAAGAAGTATTTGAGCTATTGTTTTATAAATTATTAAATGTATAGTTGTATAAGGGTAAATTTTCAAATGATTATATGGTAATATATATACTGATGATATATTTGATAGTTTATAAAAAAATTCCAACACTTTCAAAATATGAAGATGCGTGAGAGTAATTATAATCATTAAAATTAAGATATCATCAATTCTTTTGATAACCAATAGTATAATTTTATAATCTCTAACTTTAACGATAAACAATGTCACCGACTTAAAACTTATACTTTTATAAATATTTTAAATATTTAAATTTGATAACACTTATTAAAAAATATTTTTCAACAGGCATGACTAGAGAAGGCAATATTGTAGTGTTTTTTCCCGTTACACGTATTTAATGACAGTTCTTAGTAAATGTAGTTCAATATTTGTTTCATTAAATATCCTAATTTTATATATTTATGACTAAATAATGACATTTGTTTATTGAATAAAATATGTATGTAAATAGGAATACAATTCTTATCATTTTATTTTATAAATAACTTTACATAATAAAATATATGAATTACAAGAGAATGCAATGTTTTAGTTTTAGAGTGCTTCGTTCTTTTATTTAAAGACCTCTTCATATGTGAAATCTTGATCCATCCATTCGTTTTTCAGCAATTTATCTTCAAAACAAAAATATACAATGTCACCAATTAGCTACCTTCATAAAATGTATGACACAAGAAAATTTTAAAAAATTCAAAATATTTTAACACAATACCTTCAAATAGATGGATATACACATTTTTAGCCTATACACAAAATCAAAAGAAGATATGAGATCAAATAAAAGTGATCCACAACATATATATGTAAACCAATGTGTATGAAATATGTAATAAATCATATATTAATAAGCAAAGTTAATAATGTTGATTATTGATATCCATACTTGGATTGGTGGAACAACGTGTGCACTTCGGAAAAATCACAAGTGCCATTAGCTTGTTTATTTTTCGATAGAAGCTATTAAAAGCATAGGACGCATGACTTTCGACTGTGTTTGGATTATAGCATATTCCATTAGGTTGAATAGGGTCACAATCGGCTCCACTCCACATGCATAATTTAAGGCACCAAGCAATTCTTGAGTAGTAGCTGAACCTTAGCCACACACCACGATTGATCTCCTCTTACAATCATCACATTAGCCAAAATCATGGTTGTCACAATGGTAATTACTAATTTAATTGAAACCATATGTGATTGTGCCATTGAAGAATGAAATCAAAAGGAATGGTGGAATATTGTTTTTATAAGTATAATGAGATTATTTGAGTATTTATTTTGCTCTATATATCATGAGTCTATATATTCGTATTTATATACATAGAACATGATGTGAAATTATGAAAGATAAAAATAATTTTGAAGTTACATTTTACAAAAATGTTCTTTTTCACGTTTAACTTAAGAAAACTGACATTTTCTTTATTTCCTTTTAAAACAAAATTCGTAAAAAAAACTTTTCAATAGTAAAATTATTTTTTATAAATTAAGTAACTAGTTTTAATATCTAACAACATAAATATATATTATAAAATATTATAAAACGGTCAAAATCACATGAATTTTCTAAAAGATATATTTTAAAAATGATTTTGTTTTACAAAAACATATTTAAAATAGCTTTATGTTTAAGTGATTTTCAAATACATAAAATATTTTCTTTTCAAACATTTTTTTTTTAAAAATTATATTTTTCCGAACAAAAGTACGTCGTCTATATATAAAAAGAATTATAAATTTTTTTAAACAACCACATCTTATATCTTCTTTTTGATATAAGTGATTTTATGATATCAGATACTATATTGATAATTTTTTCATTAATCAATAAAAATTTATTTTATATAACACTTAACCCCAAATGTCCGAAAATATATGGGTACCTAAAACCTTATTATATATGATGTATGTGTGACATAAGATAGGATTAATGCACCAATTCTTTAATTTATACAATGGTAGATCAAGAAGAAATGCTAATATTCCATTAGAAAAAACAATTATCATTTATGGCAAAGTCAACAAGTTTATCACCTAGACCTCAAGTCTAAAACGATCATATGTAATGACGTGAAGAAGTTTGACCATCTATAGCTTAAGAAAAGATGATCATGTACCTAGACAAACATTATAATGTGTACTAAACACTAGTGATCACATGTGTCCGGATGAAGAATTAATCACTTGTGCCCATATGGATTAAGACCAAATAAGATGTAATAACACGAGAATGTCAACTCAAATGCCACATCATGATAGGTGTGTCACTACAATGAATGGAAAGATATGGTTTCATACATGTAGTATAACTTTACCATACTTATTCCCAATATACAAATTATTAGTAAATCAAATATCCAACCTCTATATTAATGAAAAAATCCAAATATTAAAGACTATTGATTCATTACAAGCTTTAAATAGTATAACTCAAACACTATATCAACGTTATAAATAAGTTGTAACCTTTGCAAATTATTTTAATATTTGCAAAGAAAAATACCTAGACATTGATGCTATTTTATTTATTATTCTTTATTAGGAAAGTTATACATCATATATACTTACTAAGGCACTGTGTCTCTTTTCCTTGTAAAATACACACAGTTGTACATTTTGACCATTAGGAAGCTAAAAGTAACATTGCTTATTAAATATAGTATTTAATTATGAAACTAGTGTTATTTTTGTCTTGGCATTGCAATAATTGTAAGAAGTATTTGAGCTATTGTTTTATAAATTATTAAATGTATAGTTGTATAAGGGTAAATTTTCAAATGATTATATGGTAATATATATACAGAAAGTGATATATTTGACAGTTTATAAAAAAAAATTCCAACACTTTCAAAATATGAAGATGCGTAGAGAGTAATTATAATCATTAAAAATTAAGATATCATCAATTCTTTTGATAACCAATAGTATAATTTTATAATCTCTAACTTTAGCGATAAACAATGTCACCGACTTAAAATTTATACTTTTATAAATATTTTAAATATTTAAATTTGATAACACTTATTAAAAAATATTTTTCAACAGGCATGACTAGAGAGGCAATATTGTAGTGTTTTTTTCCCACGTTACGTATTTAATGACAGTTCTTAGTAAATGTAGTTCAATATTTGTTTCATTAAATATCCTAATTTTATATATTTATGACTAAATAATGACATTTGTTTATTGAATAAAATATGTATGTAAATAGGAATACAATTCTTATCATTTTTATTTTATAAATAACTTTACATAATAAAATATATGAATTACAAGAGAATGCAATGTTTTAGTTTTAGAGTGCTTCGTTCTTTTATTTAAAGACCTCTTCATATGTGAAATCTTGATCCATCCATTCGTTTTTTCAGCAATTTATCTTCAAAACAAAAATATACAATGTCACCAATTAGCTACCTTCATAAAATGTATGACACAAGAAAATTTTAAAAAAATTCAAAATATTTTAACACAATACCTTCAAATAGATGGATATACACATTTTTCGTAGCCTATACACAAAAATCAAAAGAAGATATGAGATCAAATAAAAGTGATCCACAACATATATATGTAAACCAATGTGTATGAAATATGTGATAAATCATATATTAATAAGCAAAGTTAATAATGTTGATTATTGATATCCATACTTGGATTGGTGGAGACAACGTGTGCACTTCCAGAAAAATCACAAGTGCCATTAGCTTGTTTATTTTTCTGATAGAAGCTATTAAAAGCATAGGACGCATGACTTTCGACTGTGTTTGGATTATAGCATATTCCATTAGGTTGAATAGGGTCACAATCAGCTCCAGCTCCACATGCATAATTTAAGGCACCAAGCAATTGTTGAGTAGTAGCCTGAACCTTAGCCACACACCACGATTGATCTCCTCTTACAATCATCACATTAGCCAAAATCATGGTTGTCACAATGGTAATTACTAATTTAATTGAAACCATATGTGATTGTGCCATTGAAGAATGAAATCAAAAGGAATGGTGGAATATTGTTTTTATAAGTATAATGAGATTATTTGAGTATTTATTTTGCTCTATATATCATGAGTCTATATATTCGTATTTATATACATAGAACATGATGTGAAATTATGAAAGATAAAAATAATTTTGAAGTTACATTTTACAAAAATGTTCTTTTTCACGTTTAACTTAAGAAAACTGACATTTTCTTTATTTCCTTTTAAAACAAAATTAGTAAAAAAAACTTTTCAATAGTAAAATTATTTTTTATAAATTAAGTAACTAGTTGTGATATCTAACAACATAAATATATATTATAAGACGGTCAAAATCACATGAATTTTCTAAAAGATATATTTTAAAAATGATTTTGTTTTACAAAAACATATTTAAAATAGCTTTATGTTTAAGTGATTTTCAAATACATAAAATATTTTCTTTTCAAACATTTTTTTTTAAAAAAAAAATTATATTTTTCCGAACAAAAGTACGTCGTCTATATATAAAAAGAATTATAAATTTTTTTAAACAACCACATCTTATATCTTCTTTTTGATATAAGTGATTTTATGATATCAGATACTATATTGATAATTTTTTCATTAATCAATAAAAATTTATTTTATATAACACTTAACCCCAAATGTCCGAATAATATATGGGTACCTAAAAACCTTATTATATATGATGTATGTGTGACATAAGATAGGATTAATGCACCAATTCTTTAATTTATACAATGGTAGATCAAGAAGAAATGCTAATATTCCCTTAGAAAAAACAATGATCATTTATGGCAAAGTCAACAAGTTTATCACCTAGACCTCAAGTCTAAAACGATCATATGTAATGACGTGAAGAAGTTTGACCATCTATAGCTTAAGAAAAGATGATCATGTACCTAGACAAACATTATAATGTGTACTAAACACTAGTGATCACATGTGTCCGGATGAACAATTAATCACTTGTGCCCATATGGATTAAGACCAAATAAGATGTAATAACACTGAGAATGTCAACTCAAATGCCACATCATGATAGGTGTGTCACTACAATGAATGGAAAGATATGGTTTCATACATGTAGTATAACTTTACCATACTTATTCCCAATATACAAATTATTAGTAAATCAAATATCCAACCTCTATATTAATGAAAAAATCCAAATATTAAAGACTATTGATTCATTACAAGCTTTAAATAGTATAACTCAAACACTATATCAACGTTATAAATAAGTTGTAACCTTTGCAAATTATTTTAATATTTGCAAAGAAAAATACCTAGACATTGATGCTATTTTATTTATTATTCTTTATTAGGAAAGTTATACATCATATATACTTACTAAGGCACATGTCTCTTTTCCTTGCGGTAAAATACACACAGTTGTACATTTTGACCATTAGGAAGCTAAAAGTAACATTGCTTATTAAATATAGTATTTAATTATGAAACTAGTGTTATTTTTGTCTTGGCAGTTGCAATAATTGTAAGAAGTATTTGAGCTATTGTTTTATAAATTATTAAATGTATAGTTGTATAAGGGTAAATTTTCAAATGATTATATGGTAATATATATCAGTGATATATTTGATAGTTTATAAAAAAATTCCAACACTTTCAAAATATGAAGATCGTAGAGTAATTATAATCATTAAAATTAAGATATCATCAATTCTTTTGATAACCAATAGTATAATTTTTATAATCTCTAACTTTAGCGATAAACAATGTCACCGACTTAAAACTTATACTTTTATAAATATTTTAAATATTTAAATTTGATAACACTTATTAAAAAAAATATTTTTCCAACAGGCATGACTAGAGAAGCAATATTGTAGTGTTTTTTTCCCACGTTACGTATTTAATGAGTTCTTAGTAAATGTAGTTCAATATTTGTTTCATTAAATATCCTAATTTTATATATTTATGACTAAATAATGACATTTGTTTATTGAATAAAATATGTATGTAAATAGGAATGCAATTCTTATCATATTTATTTTATAAATAACTTTACATAATAAAATATATGAATTACAAGAGAATGCAATGTTTTAGTTTTAGAGTGCTTCGTTCTTTTATTTAAAGACCTCTTCATATGTGAAATCTTGATCCATCCATTCGTTTTTTCAGCAATTTATCTTCAAAACAAAAATATACAATGTCACCAATTAGCTACCTTCATAAAATGTATGACACAAGAAAATTTTAAAAAAATTCAAAATATTTTAACACAATACCTTCAAATAGATGGATATACACATTTTTCGTAGCCTATACACAAAAATCAAAAGAAGATATGAGATCAAATAAAAGTGATCCACAACATATATATGTAAACCAATGTGTATGAAATATGTGATAAATCATATATTAATAAGCAAAGTTAATAATGTTGATTATTGATATCCATACTTGGATTGGTGGAGACAACGTGTGCACTTCCAGAAAAATCACAAGTGCCATTAGCTTGTTTATTTTTCTGATAGAAGCTATTAAAAGCATAGGACGCATGACTTTCGACTGTGTTTGGATTATAGCATATTCCATTAGGTTGAATAGGGTCACAATCAGCTCCAGCTCCACATGCATAATTTAAGGCACCAAGCAATTGTTGAGTAGTAGCCTGAACCTTAGCCACACACCACGATTGATCTCCTCTTACAATCATCACATTAGCCAAAATCATGGTTGTCACAATGGTAATTACTAATTTAATTGAAACCATATGTGATTGTGCCATTGAAGAATGAAATCAAAAGGAATGGTGGAATATTGTTTTTATAAGTATAATGAGATTATTTGAGTATTTATTTTGCGCTATATATCATGAGTCTATATATTCGTATTTATATACATAGAACATGATGTGAAATTATGAAAGATAAAAATAATTTTGAAGTTACATTTTACAAAAATGTTCTTTTTCACGTTTAACTTAAGAAAACTGACATTTTCTTTATTTCCTTTTAAAACAAAATTAGTAAAAAAAACTTTTCAATAGTAAAATTATTTTTTATAAATTAAGTAACTAGTTTTAATATCTAACAACATAAATATATATTATAAAATATTATAAAACGGTCAAAATCACATGAATTTTCTAAAAGATATATTTTAAAAATGATTTTGTTTTACAAAAACATATTTAAAATAGCTTTATGTTTAAGTGATTTTCAAATACATAAAATATTTTCTTTTCAAACATTTTTTTTTTTTAAAATTATATTTTTCGAACAAAAGTACGTCGTCTATATATAAAAATTATAAATTTTTAAACAACCACATCTTATATCTTCTTTTTGATATAAGTGATTTTATGATATCGGATACTATATTGATAATTTTTCATTAATCAATAAAATTTATTTTATATAACACTTAACCCCAAATGTCCAAAAATATATGGGTACCTAAAACCTTATTATATATGATGTATGTGTGACATAAGATAGGATTAATGCACCAATTCTTTAATTTATACAATGGTAGATCAAGAAGAAATGCTAATATTCCATTAGAAAAACAATGATCATTTATGGCAAAGTCAACAAGTTTATCACCTAGACCTCAAGTCTAAAGCGATCATATGTAATGGCGTGAAGAAGTTTGACCATCTATAGCTTAAGAAAAGATGATCATGTACCTAGACAAACATTATAATGTGTACTAAACACTGGTGATCACATGTGTCCGGATGAAGAATTAATCACCTGTGCCCATATGGATTAAGACCAAATAAGATGTAATAACAGAATGTCAACTCAAATGCCACATCATGATAGGTGTGTCACTACAATGAATGGAAAGATATGGTTTCATACATGTAGTATAACTTTACCATACTTATTCCCAATATACAAATTATTAGTAAATCAAATATCCAAGCTCTATATTAATGAAAAAAATCCAAATATTAAAGACTATTGATTCATGACAAGCTTTAAATAGTATAACTCAAACACTATATCAACATTATAAATAAGTTGTAACCTTTGCAAATTATTTTAATATTTGCAAAGAAAAAATACCTAGACATTGATGCTATTTTATTAATTATTCTTTATTAGGAAAGTTATACATCATATATACTTACTAAGGCACCTGTGTCTCTTTTCCTTGCAGTAAAATACACACAGTTGTACATTTTGACCATTAGGAAGCTAAAAGTAACATTGCTTATTAAATATAGTATTTAATTATGAAACTAGTGTTATTTTTGTCTTGGCAGTTGCAATAATTGTAAGTATTTGAGCTATTGTTTTATAAATTATTAAATGTATAGTTGTATAAGGGGTAAATTTTCAAATGATTATATGGTAATATATATACGAAAGTGATATATTTGATAGTTTATAAAAAAATTCCAACACTTTCAAAATATGAAGATGTAGAGTAATTATAATCATTAAAAATTAAGATATCATCAATTCTTTTGATAACCAATAGTATAATTTTATAATCTCTAACTTTAGCGATAAACAATGTCACCGACTTAAAACTTATACTTTTATAAATATTTTAAATATTTAAATTTGATAACACTTATTAAAAAATATTTTTCAACAGGCATGACTAGAGAGGCAATATTGTAGTGTTTTTTTCCCCGTTACGTATTTAATGAGTTCTTAGTAAATGTAGTTCAATATTTGTTTCATTAAATATCCTAATTTTATATATTTATGACTAAATAATGACATTTGTTTATTGAATAAAATATGTATGTAAATAGGAATACAATTCTTATCATTTTATTTTATAAATAACTTTACATAATAAAATATATGAATTACAAGAGAATGCAATGTTTTAGTTTTAGAGTGCTTCGTTCTTTTATTTAAAGACCTCTTCATATGTGAAATCTTGATCCATCCATTCGTTTTTCAAATTTATCTTCAAAACAAAAATATACAATGTCACCAATTAGCTACCTTCATAAAATGTATGACACAAGAAAATTTTAAAAATTCAAAATATTTTAACACAATACCTTCAAATAGATGGATATACACATTTTTAGTAGCCTATACACAAAATCAAAAGAAGATATGAGATCAAATAAAAGTGATCCACAACATATATATGTAAACCAATGTGTATGAAATATGTGATAAATCATATATTAATAAGCAAAGTTAATAATGTTGATTATTGATATCCATACTTGGATTGGTGGAACAACGTGTGCACTTCGGAAAAATCACAAGTGCCATTAGCTTGTTTATTTTTCGATAGAAATATTAAAAGCATAGGACGCATGACTTTCATTGTGTTTGGATTATAGCATATTCCATTAGGTTGAATAGGGTCACAATCACTCCACTCCACATGCATAATTTAAGGCACCAAGCAATTCTTGAGTAGTAGCTGAACCTTAGCCACACACCGATTGATCTCCTCTTACAATCATCACATTAGCCAAAATCATGGTTGTCACAATGGTAATTACTAATTTAATTGAAACCATATGTGATTGTGCCATTGAAGAATGAAATCAAAAGGAATGGTGGAATATTGTTTTATAAGTATAATGAGATTATTTGAGTATTTATTTTGCTCTATATATCATGAGTCTATATATTAATTTATATACATAGAACATGATGTGAAATTATGAAAGATAAAAATAATTTTGAAGTTACATTTTACAAAATGTTCTTTTCACGTTTAACTTAAGAAAATGACATTTTCTTTATTTCCTTTTAAAACAAAATTAGTAAAAAAACTTTTCAATAGTAAAATTATTTTTATAAATTAAGTAACTAGTTGTGATATCTAACAACATAAATATATATTATAAAATATTATAAAACGGTCAAAATCACATGAATTTTCTAAAGATATATTTTAAAATGATTTTGTTTTACAAAACATATTTAAAATAGCTTTATGTTTAAGTGATTTTCAAATACATAAAATATTTTCTTTTCAAACATTTTTTTTAAAATTATATTTTCGAACAAAAGTACGTCGTCTATATATAAAATTATAAATTTTTTAAACAACCACATCTTATATCTTCTTTTGATATAAGTGATTTTATGATATCGGATACTATATTGATAATTTTTCATTAATCAATAAAATTTATTTTATATAACACTTAACCCCAAATGTCGAAAATATATGGGTACCTAAAACCTTATTATATATGATGTATGTGTGACATAAGATAGGATTAATGCACCAATTCTTTAATTTATACAATGGTAGATCAAGAAGAAATGCTAATATTCCATTAGAAAAACAATGATCATTTATGGCAAAGTCAACAAGTTTATCACCTAGACCTCAAGTCTAAAGCGATCATATGTAATGCGTGAAGAAGTTTGACCATCTATAGCTTAAGAAAAGATGATCATGTACCTAGACAAACATTATAATGTGTACTAAACACTAGTGATCACATGTGTCCGGATGAACAATTAATCACTTGTGCCCATATGGATTAAGACCAAATAAGATGTAATAACAACGAGAATGTCAACTCAAATGCCACATCATGATAGGTGTGTCACTACAATGAATGGAAAGATATGGTTTCATACATGTAGTATAACTTTACCATACTTATTCCCAATATACAAATTATTAGTAAATCAAATATCCAACCTCTATATTAATGAAAAAATCCAAATATTAAAGACTATTGATTCATTACAAGCTTTAAATAGTATAACTCAAACACTATATCAACGTTATAAATAAGTTGTAACCTTTGCAAATTATTTTAATATTTGCAAAGAAAAATACCTAGACATTGATGCTATTTTATTTATTATTCTTTATTAGGAAAGTTATACATCATATATACTTACTAAGGCACATGTCTCTTTTCCTTGGTAAAATACACAGGTTGTACATTTTGACCATTAGGAAGCTAAAAGTAACATTGCTTATTAAATATAGTATTTAATTATGAAACTAGTGTTATTTTTGTCTTGGCAGTTGCAATAATTGTAAAAGTATTTGAGCTATTGTTTTATAAATTATTAAATGTATAGTTGTATAAGGGTAAATTTTCAAATGATTATATGGTAATATATATACTGAGTGATATATTTGATAGTTTATAAAAAAAAATTCCAACACTTTCAAAATATGAAGATGCGTAGAGAGTAATTATAATCATTAAAAATTAAGATATCATCAATTCTTTTGATAACCAATAGTATAATTTTTATAATCTCTAACTTTAGCGATAAACAATGTCACCGACTTAAAACTTATACTTTTATAAATATTTTAAATATTTAAATTTGATAACACTTATTAAAAAAAATATTTTTCCAACTGGCATGACTAGAGAAGGCAATATTGTAGTGTTTTTTTTCCCACGTTACACGTATTTAATGACAGTTCTTAGTAAATGTAGTTCAATATTTGTTTCATTAAATATCCTAATTTTATATATTTATGACTAAATAATGACATTTGTTTATTGAATAAAATATGTATGTAAATAGGAATACAATTCTTATCATATTTATTTTATAAATAACTTTACATAATAAAATATATGAATTACAAGAGAATGCGATGTTTTAGTTTTAGAGTGCTTCGTTCTTTTATTTAAAGACCTCTTCATATGTGAAATCTTGATCCATCCATTCGTTTTTTCAGCAATTTATCTTCAAAACAAAAATATACAATGTCACCAATTAGCTACCTTCATAAAATGTATGACACAAGAAAATTTTAAAAAAATTCAAAATATTTTAACACAATACCTTCAAATAGATGGATATACACATTTTTCGTAGCCTATACACAAAATCAAAAGAAGATATGAGATCAAATAAAAGTGATCCACAACATATATATGTAAACCAATGTGTATGAAATATGTAATAAATCATATATTAATAAGCAAAGTTAATAATGTTGATTATTGATATCCATACTTGGATTGGTGGAGACAACGTGTGCACTTCGGAAAAATCACAAGTGCCATTAGCTTGTTTATTTTTACGATAGAAATTAAAAGCATAGGACGCATGACTTTCGACTGTGTTTGGATTATAGCATATTCCATTAGGTTGAATAGGGTCACAATCAGCTCCAGCTCCACATGCATAATTTAAGGCACCAAGCAATTGCTGAGTAGTAGCCTGAACCTTAGCCACACACCACGATTGATCTCTCTTACAATCATCACATTAGCCAAAATCATGGTTGTCACAATGGTAATTACTAATTTAATTGAAACCATATGTGATTGTGCCATTGAAGAATGAAATCAAAAGGAATGGTGGAATATTGTTTTATAAGTATAATGAGATTATTTGAGTATTTATTTTGCTCTATATATCATGAGTCTATATATTAGTATTTATATACATAGAACATGATGTGAAATTATGAAAGATAAAAATAATTTTGAAGTTACATTTTACAAAAATGTTCTTTTCACGTTTAACTTAAGAAAATGACATTTTCTTTATTTCCTTTTAAAACAAAATTAGTAAAAAACTTTTCAATAGTAAAATTATTTTTATAAATTAAGTAACTAGTTTTGATATCTAACAACATAAATATATATTATAAAATATTATAAGAAGTCAAAATCACATGAATTTTCTAAAGATATATTTTAAAAATGATTTTGTTTTACAAAAACATATTTAAAATAGCTTTATGTTTAAGTGATTTTCAAATACATAAAATATTTTCTTTTCAAACATTTTTTTTTAAAATTATATTTTTCGAACAAAAGTACGTCGTCTATATATAAAAAGAATTATAAATTTTTTAAACAACCACATCTTATATCTTCTTTTGATATAAGTGATTTTATGATATCAGATACTATATTGATAATTTTTCATTAATCAATAAAATTTATTTTATATAACACTTAACCCCAAATGTCCGAATAATATATGGGTACCTAAAACCTTATTATATATGATGTATGTGTGACATAAGATAGGATTAATGCACCAATTCTTTAATTTATACAATGGTAGATCAAGAAGAAATGCTAATATTCCATTAGAAAAAACAATGATCATTTATGGCAAAGTCAACAAGTTTATCACCTAGACCTCAAGTCTAAAACGATCATATGTAATGACGTGAAGAAGTTTGACCATCTATAGCTTAAGAAAAGATGATCATGTACCTAGACAAACATTATAATGTGTACTAAACACTAGTGATCACATGTGTCCGGATGAACAATTAATCACTTGTGCCCATATGGATTAAGACCAAATAAGATGTAATAACACTGAGAATGTCAACTCAAATGCCACATCATGATAGGTGTGTCACTACAATGAATGGAAAGATATGGTTTCATACATGTAGTATAACTTTACCATACTTATTCCCAATATACAAATTATTAGTAAATCAAATATCCAACCTCTATATTAATGAAAAAAAATCCAAATATTAAAGACTATTGATTCATTACAAGCTTTAAATAGTATAACTCAAACACTATATCAACGTTATAAATAAGTTGTAACCTTTGCAAATTATTTTAATATTTGCAAAGAAAAAATACCTAGACATTGATGCTATTTTATTTATTATTCTTTATTAGGAAAGTTATACATCATATATACTTACTAAGGCACCTGTGTCTCTTTTCCTTGCAGGTAAAATACACACGATTGTACATTTTGACCATTAGGAAGCTAAAAGTAACATTGCTTATTAAATATAGTATTTAATTATGAAACTAGTGTTATTTTTGTCTTGGCGGTTGCAATAATTGTAAGAAGTATTTGAGCTATTGTTTTATAAATTATTAAATGTATAGTTGTATAAGGGTAAATTTTCAAATGATTATATGGTAATATATATAGAAAAGTGATATATTTGATAGTTTATAAAAAAAATTCCAACACTTTCAAAATATGAAGATCGTAGAGAGTAATTATAATCATTAAAATTAAGATATCATCAATTCTTTTGATAACCAATAGTATAATTTTATAATCTCTAACTTTAGCGATAAACAATGTCACCGACTTAAAACTTATACTTTTATAAATATTTTAAATATTTAAATTTGATAACACTTATTAAAAAAAATATTTTTCCAACAGGCATGACTAGAGAAGGCAATATTGTAGTGTTTTTTTTCCCACGTTACACGTATTTAATGACAGTTCTTAGTAAATGTAGTTCAATATTTGTTTCATTAAATATCCTAATTTTATATATTTATGACTAAATAATGACATTTGTTTATTGAATAAAATATGTATGTAAATAGGAATACAATTCTTATCATTTTTATTTTATAAATAACTTTACATAATAAAATATATGAATTACAAGAGAATGCAATGTTTTAGTTTTAGAGTGCTTCGTTCTTTTATTTAAAGACCTCTTCATATGTGAAATCTTGATCCATCCATTCGTTTTTCAGCAATTTATCTTCAAAACAAAAATATACAATGTCACCAATTAGCTACCTTCATAAAATGTATGACACAAGAAAATTTTAAAAAATTCAAAATATTTTAACACAATACCTTCAAATAGATGGATATACACATTTTAGTAGCCTATACACAAAAATCAAAAGAAGATATGAGATCAAATAAAAGTGATCCAACATATATATGTAAACCAATGTGTATGAAATATGTGATAAATCATATATTAATAAGCAAAGTTAATAATGTTGATTATTGATATCCATACTTGGATTGGTGGAGACAACGTGTGCACTTCGGAAAAATCACAAGTGCCATTAGCTTGTTTATTTTTCGATAAATATAAAAGCATAGGGCATGACTTTCATTGTGTTTGGATTATAGCATATTCCATTAGGTTGAATAGGGTCACAATCACTCAGCTCCACATGCATAATTTAAGGCACCAAGCAATTCTTGAGTAGTATCTGAACCTTAGCCACACCACGATTGATCTCCTCTTACAATCATCACATTAGCCAAAATCATGGTTGTCACAATGGTAATTACTAATTTAATTGAAACCATATGTGATTGTGCCATTGAAGAATGAAATCAAAAGGAATGGTGGAATATTGTTTTATAAGTATAATGAGATTATTTGAGTATTTATTTTGCTCTATATATCATGAGTCTATATATTCGTATTTATATACATAGAACATGATGTGAAATTATGAAAGATAAAAATAATTTTGAAGTTACATTTTACAAAAATGTTCTTTTCACGTTTAACTTAAAAACATTTTCTTTATTTCCTTTTAAAACAAAATTAGTAAAAAAACTTTTCAATAGTAAAATTATTTTTATAAATTAAGTAACTAGTTTTGATATCTAACAACATAAATATATATTATAAAATATTATAAAACGGTCAAAATCACATGAATTTTCTAAAGATATATTTTAAAAATGATTTTGTTTTACAAAAACATATTTAAAATAGCTTTATGTTTAAGTGATTTTCAAATACATAAAATATTTTCTTTTCAAACATTTTTTTTTAAAATTATATTTTCGAACAAAAGTACGTCGTCTATATATAAAAGAATTATAAATTTTTAAACAACCACATCTTATATCTTCTTTTTGATATAAGTGATTTTATGATATCGGATACTATATTGATAATTTTTCATTAATCAATAAAATTTATTTTATATAACACTTAACCCCAAATGTCCGAAAATATATGGGTACCTAAAACCTTATTATATATGATGTATGTGTGACATAAGATAGGATTAATGCACCAATTCTTTAATTTATACAATGGTAGATCAAGAAGAAATGCTAATATTCCATTAGAAAAAACAATGATCATTTATGGCAAAGTCAACAAGTTTATCACCTAGACCTCAAGTCTAAAACGATCATATGTAATGACGTGAAGAAGTTTGACCATCTATAGCTTAAGAAAAGATGATCATGTACCTAGACAAACATTATAATGTGTACTAAACACTAGTGATCACATGTGTCGGATGAAGAATTAATCACTGTGCCCATATGGATTAAGACCAAATAAGATGTAATAACAGAGAATGTCAACTCAAATGCCACATCATGATAGGTGTGTCACTACAATGAATGGAAAGATATGGTTTCATACATGTAGTATAACTTTACCATACTTATTCCCAATATACAAATTATTAGTAAATCAAATATCCAACCTCTATATTAATGAAAAAAATCCAAATATTAAAGACTATTGATTCATGACAAGCTTTAAATAGTATAACTCAAACACTATATCAACATTATAAATAAGTTGTAACCTTTGCAAATTATTTTAATATTTGCAAAGAAAAATACCTGACATTGATGCTATTTTATTTATTATTCTTTATTAGGAAAGTTATACATCATATATACTTACTAAGGCACTGTGTCTCTTTTCCTTGCAGTAAAATACACACAGTTGTACATTTTGACCATTAGGAAGCTAAAAGTAACATTGCTTATTAAATATAGTATTTAATTATGAAACTAGTGTTATTTTTGTCTTGGCGAGTTGCAATAATTGTAAAGTATTTGAGCTATTGTTTTATAAATTATTAAATGTATAGTTGTATAAGGGTAAATTTTCAAATGATTATATGGTAATATATATCTGAAAGTGATATATTTGATAGTTTATAAAAAAATTCCAACACTTTCAAAATATGAAGATGCGTGAGAGTAATTATAATCATTAAAAATTAAGATATCATCAATTCTTTTGATAACCAATAGTATAATTTTTATAATCTCTAACTTTAACGATAAACAATGTCACCGACTTAAAATTTATACTTTTATAAATATTTTAAATATTTAAATTTGATAACACTTATTAAAAAATATTTTTCCAACAGGCATGACTAGAGAAGGCAATATTGTAGTGTTTTTCCCGTTACGTATTTAATGACAGTTCTTAGTAAATGTAGTTCAATATTTGTTTCATTAAATATCCTAATTTTATATATTTTGACTAAATAATGACATTTGTTTATTGAATAAAATATGTATGTAAATAGGAATACAATTCTTATCATTTTATTTTATAAATAACTTTACATAATAAAATATATGAATTACAAGAGAATGCAATGTTTTAGTTTTAGAGTGCTTCGTTCTTTTATTTAAAGACCTCTTCATATGTGAAATCTTGATCCATCCATTCGTTTTTCAGCAATTTATCTTCAAAACAAAAATATACAATGTCACCAATTAGCTACCTTCATAAAATGTATGACAAGAAAATTTTAAAAATTCAAAATATTTTAACACAATACCTTCAAATAGATGGATATACACATTTTTCGTAGCCTATACACAAAAATCAAAAGAAGATATGAGATCAAATAAAAGTGATCCACAACATATATATGTAAACCAATGTGTATGAAATATGTAATAAATCATATATTAATAAGCAAAGTTAATAATGTTGATTATTGATATCCATACTTGGATTAGTGGAACAACGTGTGCACTTCGGAAAAATCACAAGTGCCATTAGCTTGTTTATTTTTACGATAGAAGCTATTAAAAGCATAGGACGCATGACTTTCATTGTGTTTGGATTATAGCATATTCCATTAGGTTGAATAGGGTCACAATCGACTCCACTCCATGCATAATTTAAGGCACCAAGCAATTCTTGAGTAGTAGCTGAACCTTAGCCACACACACGATTGATCTCCTCTTACAATCATCACATTAGCCAAAATCATGGTTGTCACAATGGTAATTACTAATTTAATTGAAACCATATGTGATTGTGCCATTGAAGAATGAAATCAAAAGGAATGGTGGAATATTGTTTTATAAGTATAATGAGATTATTTGAGTATTTATTTTGCTCTATATATCATGAGTCTATATATTGATTTATATACATAGAACATGATGTGAAATTATGAAAGATAAAAATAATTTTGAAGTTACATTTTACAAAATGTTCTTTTCACGTTTAACTTAAGAAAATGACATTTTCTTTATTTCCTTTTAAAACAAAATTAGAAAAAAACTTTTCAATAGTAAAATTATTTTTATAAATTAAGTAACTAGTTTTGATATCTAACAACATAAATATATATTATAAAATATTATAAGAAGGTCAAAATCACATGAATTTTCTAAAAGATATATTTTAAAAATGATTTTGTTTTACAAAAACATATTTAAAATAGCTTTATGTTTAAGTGATTTTGAAATACATAAAATATTTTCTTTTCAAACATTTTTTTTTTTTAAAATTATATTTTTCCGAACAAAAGTACGTCGTCTATATATAAAAAGAATTATAAATTTTTTTAAACAACCACATCTTATATCTTCTTTTTGATATAAGTGATTTTATGATATCAGATACTATATTGATAATTTTTTCATTAATCAATAAAATTTATTTTATATAACACTTAACCCCAAATGTCCGAAAAATATATGGGTACCTAAAAACCTTATTATATATGATGTATGTGTGACATAAGATAGGATTAATGCACCAATTCTTTAATTTATACAATGGTAGATCAAGAAGAAATGCTAATATTCCATTAGAAAAAAACAATGACCATTTATGGCAAAGTCAACAAGTTTATCACCTAGACCTCAAGTCTAAAACGATCATATGTAATGACGTGAAGAAGTTTGACCATCTATAGCTTAAGAAAAGATGATCATGTACCTAGACAAACATTATAATGTGTACTAAACACTAGTGATCACATGTGTCCGGATGAACAATTAATCACTTGTGCCCATATGGATTAAGACCAAATAAGATGTAATAACACTTGAGAATGTCAACTCAAATGCCACATCATGATAGGTGTGTCACTACAATGAATGGAAAGATATGGTTTCATACATGTAGTATAACTTTACCATACTTATTCCCAATATACAAATTATTAGTAAATCAAATATCCAACCTCTATATTAATGAAAAAAAATCCAAATATTAAAGACTATTGATTCATGACAAGCTTTAAATAGTATAACTCAAACACTATATCAACATTATAAATAAGTTGTAACCTTTGCAAATTATTTTAATATTTGCAAAGAAAAAATACCTAGACATTGATGCTATTTTATTTATTATTCTTTATTAGGAAAGTTATACATCATATATACTTACTAAGGCACCTGTGTCTCTTTTCCTTGCAGGTAAAATACACACAGTTGTACATTTTGACCATTAGGAAGCTAAAAGTAACATTGCTTATTAAATATAGTATTTAATTATGAAACTAGTGTTATTTTTGTCTTGGGCAGTTGCAATAATTGTAAGAAGTATTTGAGCTATTGTTTTATAAATTATTAAATGTATAGTTGTATAAGGGTAAATTTTCAAATGATTATATGGTAATATATATACGAAAAGTGATATATTTGATAGTTTATAAAAAAAATTCCAACACTTTCAAAATATGAAGATGCGTGAGAGTAATTATAATCATTAAAATTAAGATATCATCAATTCTTTTGATAACCAATAGTATAATTTTTATAATCTCTAACTTTAACGATAAACAATGTCACCGACTTAAAATTTATACTTTTATAAATATTTTAAATATTTAAATTTGATAACACTTATTAAAAATTATTTTCCAACAGGCATGACTAGAGAAGGCAATATTGTAGTGTTTTTTCCCACGTTACACGTATTTAATGACAGTTCTTAGTAAATGTAGTTCAATATTTGTTTCATTAAATATCCTAATTTTATATATTTTGACTAAATAATGACATTTGTTTATTGAATAAAATATGTATGTAAATAGGAATACAATTCTTATCATTTTATTTTATAAATAACTTTACATAATAAAATATATGAATTACAAGAGAATGCAATGTTTTAGTTTTAGAGTGCTTCGTTCTTTTATTTAAAGACCTCTTCATATGTGAAATCTTGATCCATCCATTCGTTTTTCAACAATTTATCTTCAAAACAAAAATATACAATGTCACCAATTAGCTACCTTCATAAAATGTATGACACAAGAAAATTTTAAAAAATTCAAAATATTTTAACACAATACCTTCAAATAGATGGATATACACATTTTAAGTAGCCTATACACAAAAATCAAAAGAAGATATGAGATCAAATAAAAGTGATCCACAACATATATATAAACCAATGTGTATGAAATATGTAATAAATCATATATTAATAAGCAAAGTTAATAATGTTGATTATTGATATCCATACTTGGATTGGTGGAGACAACGTGTACACTTCGGAAAAATCACAAGTGCCATTAGCTTGTTTATTTTTCGATAGAAGCTATTAAAAGCATAGGACGCATGACTTTCGATGTGTTTGGATTATAGCATATTCCATTAGGTTGAATAGGGTCACAATCGCTCACTCCACATGCATAATTTAAGGCACCAAGCAATTCTTGAGTAGTAGCTTTGAACCTTAGCCACACACACGATTGATCTCCTCTTACAATCATCACATTAGCCAAAATCATGGTTGTCACAATGGTAATTACTAATTTAATTGAAACCATATGTGATTGTGCCATTGAAGAATGAAATCAAAAGGAATGGTGGAATATTGTTTTATAAGTATAATGAGATTATTTGAGTATTTATTTTGCTCTATATATCATGAGTCTATATATTCGATTTATATACATAGAACATGATGTGAAATTATGAAAGATAAAAATAATTTTGAAGTTACATTTACAAAAATGTTCTTTTTCGTTTAACTTAAGAAACTGACATTTTCTTTATTTCCTTTTAAAACAAAATTAGAAAAAAAACTTTTCAATAGTAAAATTATTTTTTATAAATTAAGTAACTAGTTGTGATATCTAACAAAATAAATATATATTATAAAATATTATAAGAAGGTCAAAATCACATGAATTTTCTAAAAGATATATTTTAAAAATGATTTTGTTTTACAAAAACATATTTAAAATAGCTTTATGTTTAAGTGATTTTCAAATACATAAAATATTTTCTTTTCAAACATTTTTTTTTAAAAAAAAAATTATATTTTCGAACAAAAGTACGTCGTCTATATATAAAAGAATTATAAATTTTTTAAACAACCACATCTTATATCTTCTTTTTGATATAAGTGATTTTATGATATCGAATACTATATTGATAATTTTTCATTAATCAATAAAATTTATTTTATATAACACTTAACCCCAAATGTCAGAAAATATATGGGTACCTAAAACCTTATTATATATGATGTATGTGTGACATAAGATAGGATTAATGCACCAATTCTTTAATTTATACAATGGTAGATCAAGAAGAAATGCTAATATTCCTTAGAAAAACAATGATCATTTATGGCAAAGTCAACAAGTTTATCACCTAGACCTCAAGTCTAAAGCGATCATATGTAATGGCGTGAAGAAGTTTGACCATCTATAGCTTAAGAAAAGATGATCATGTACCTAGACAAACATTATAATGTGTACTAAACACTAGTGATCACATGTGTCGGATGAAGAATTAATCACTGTGCCCATATGGATTAAGACCAAATAAGATGTAATAACACTTGAATGTCAACTCAAATGCCACATCATGATAGGTGTGTCACTACAATGAATGGAAAGATATGGTTTCATACATGTAGTATAACTTTACCATACTTATTCCCAATATACAAATTATTAGTAAATCAAATATCCAACCTCTATATTAATGAAAAAATCCAAATATTAAAGACTATTGATTCATGACAAGCTTTAAATAGTATAACTCAAACACTATATCAACATTATAAATAAGTTGTAACCTTTGCAAATTATTTTAATATTTGCAAAGAAAAATACCTGACATTGATGCTATTTTATTTATTATTCTTTATTAGGAAAGTTATACATCATATATACTTACTAAGGCACCTGTGTCTCTTTTCCTGAGGTAAAATACACACAGTTGTACATTTTGACCATTAGGAAGCTAAAAGTAACATTGCTTATTAAATATAGTATTTAATTATGAAACTAGTGTTATTTTTGTCTTGGGAGTTGCAATAATTGTAAATATTTGAGCTATTGTTTTATAAATTATTAAATGTATAGTTGTATAAGGGGTAAATTTTCAAATGATTATATGGTAATATATATGAAAGTGATATATTTGATAGTTTATAAAAAAATTCCAACACTTTCAAAATATGAAGATCGTGAGAGTAATTATAATCATTAAAAATTAAGATATCATCAATTCTTTTGATAACCAATAGTATAATTTTATAATCTCTAACTTTAACGATAAACAATGTCACCGACTTAAAATTTATACTTTTATAAATATTTTAAATATTTAAATTTGATAACACTTATTAAAAATTATTTTTCAACAGGCATGACTAGAGAAGGCAATATTGTAGTGTTTTTTTCCCACGTTACACGTATTTAATGACAGTTCTTAGTAAATGTAGTTCAATATTTGTTTCATTAAATATCCTAATTTTATATATTTTTGACTAAATAATGACATTTGTTTATTGAATAAAATATGTATGTAAATAGGAATACAATTCTTATCATTTTATTTTATAAATAACTTTACATAATAAAATATATGAATTACAAGAGAATGCAATGTTTTAGTTTTAGAGTGCTTCGTTCTTTTATTTAAAGACCTCTTCATATGTGAAATCTTGATCCATCCATTCGTTTTTCAGCAATTTATCTTCAAAACAAAAATATACAATGTCACCAATTAGCTACCTTCATAAAATGTATGACACAAGAAAATTTTAAAAAATTCTAAATATTTTAACACAATACCTTCAAATAGATGGATATACACATTTTAGTAGCCTATACACAAAAATCAAAAGAAGATATGAGATCAAATAAAAGTGATCCACAACATATATATAAACCAATGTGTATGAAATATGTAATAAATCATATATTAATAAGCAAAGTTAATAATGTTGATTATTGATATCCATACTTGGATTGGTGGAACAACGTGTGCACTTCGGAAAAATCACAAGTGCCATTAGCTTGTTTATTTTACGATAAACTATTAAAAGCATAGGACGCATGACTTTCGTGTGTTTGGATTATAGCATATTCCATTAGGTTGAATAGGGTCCCAATCGGCTCGACTCCACATGCATAATTTAAGGCACCAAGCAATTCTTGAGTAGTAGCTTTGAACCTTAGCCACACACCACGATTGATCTCCTCTTACAATCATCACATTAGCCAAAATCATGGTTGTCACAATGGTAATTACTAATTTAATTGAAACCATATGTGATTGTGCCATTGAAGAATGAAATCAAAAGGAATGGTGGAATATTGTTTTATAAGTATAATGAGATTATTTGAGTATTTATTTTGCTCTATATATCATGAGTCTATATATTAATTTATATACATAGAACATGATGTGAAATTATGAAAGATAAAAATAATTTTGAAGTTACATTTTACAAAATGTTCTTTTCACGTTTAACTTAAAAAAGCCGACATTTTCTTTATTTCCTTTTAAAACAAAATTAGTAAAAAAACTTTCAATAGTAAAATTATTTTTATAAATTAAGTAACTAGTTTTGATATCTAACAACATAAATATATATTATAAAATATTATAAGAAGGTCAAAATCACATGAATTTTCTAAAAGATATATTTTAAAAATGATTTTGTTTTACAAAAACATATTTAAAATAGCTTTATGTTTAAGTGATTTTCAAATACATAAAATATTTTCTTTTCAAACATTTTTTTTTAAAAAAAATTATATTTTTCCGAACAAAAGTACGTCGTCTATATATAAAAAGAATTATAAATTTTTTTAAACAACCACATCTTATATCTTCTTTTTGATATAAGTGATTTTATGATATCAGATACTATATTGATAATTTTTTCATTAATCAATAAAAATTTATTTTATATAACACTTAACCCCAAATGTCCGAATAATATATGGGTACCTAAAAACCTTATTATATATGATGTATGTGTGACATAAGATAGGATTAATGCACCAATTCTTTAATTTATACAATGGTAGATCAAGAAGAAATGCTAATATTCCCTTAGAAAAAACAATGATCATTTATGGCAAAGTCAACAAGTTTATCACCTAGACCTCAAGTCTAAAACGATCATATGTAATGACGTGAAGAAGTTTGACCATCTATAGCTTAAGAAAAGATGATCATGTACCTAGACAAACATTATAATGTGTACTAAACACTGGTGATCACATGTGTCCGGATGAAGAATTAATCACCTGTGCCCATATGGATTAAGACCAAATAAGATGTAATAACACTGAGAATGTCAACTCAAATGCCACATCATGATAGGTGTGTCACTACAATGAATGGAAAGATATGGTTTCATACATGTAGTATAACTTTACCATACTTATTCCCAATATACAAATTATTAGTAAATCAAATATCCAAGCTCTATATTAATGAAAAAAATCCAAATATTAAAGAGTATTGATTCATGACAAGCTTTAAATAGTATAACTCAAACACTATATCAACATTATAAATAAGTTGTAACCTTTGCAAATTATTTTAATATTTGCAAAGAAAAAATACCTAGACATTGATGCTATTTTATTTATTATTCTTTATTAGGAAAGTTATACATCATATATACTTACTAAGGCACATGTCTCTTTTCCTTGCAATAATACACACAGTTGTACATTTTGACCATTAGGAAGCTAAAAGTAACATTGCTTATTAAATATAGTATTTAATTATGAAACTAGTGTTATTTTTGTCTTGGCAGTTGCAATAATTGTAAAGTATTTGAGCTATTGTTTTATAAATTATTAAATGTATAGTTGTATAAGGGGTAAATTTTCAAATGATTATATGGTAATATATATCTGAAAAGTGATATATTTGATAGTTTATAAAAAAATTCAACACTTTCAAAATATGAAGATGCGTAGAGAGTAATTATAATCATTAAAAATTAAGATATCATCAATTCTTTTGATAACCAATAGTATAATTTTTATAATCTCTAACTTTAACGATAAACAATGTCACCGACTTCAAATTTATACTTTTATAAATATTTTAAATATTTAAATTTGATAACACTTATTAAAAATTATTTTTCCAACAGGCATGACTAGAAGGCAATATTGTAGTGTTTTTTCCCGTTACACGTATTTAATGGATTCTTAGTAAATGTAGTTCAATATTTGTTTCATTAAATATCCTAATTTTATATATTTTTGACTAAATAATGACATTTGTTTATTGAATAAAATATGTATGTAAATAGGAATACAATTCTTATCATTTTTATTTTATAAATAACTTTACATAATAAAATATGAATTACAAGAGAATGCAATGTTTTAGTTTTAGAGTGCTTCGTTCTTTTATTTAAAGACCTCTTCATATGTGAAATCTTGATCCATCCATTCGTTTTTCAACAATTTATCTTCAAAACAAAAATATACAATGTCACCAATTAGCTACCTTCATAAAATGTATGACACAAGAAAATTTTAAAAAATTCAAAATATTTTAACACAATACCTTCAAATAGATGGATATACACATTTTAAGTAGCCTATACACAAAAATCAAAAGAAGATATGAGATCAAATAAAAGTGATCCACAACATATATATGTAAACCAATGTGTATGAAATATGTAATAAATCATATATTAATAAGCAAAGTTAATAATGTTGATTATTGATATCCATACTTGGATTGGTGGAACAACGTGTGCACTTCGGAAAAATCACAAGTGCCATTAGCTTGTTTATTTTTCGATAGAATATTAAAAGCATAGGACCATGACTTTGTTGTGTTTGGATTATAGCATATTCCATTAGGTTGAATAGGGTCTGATCGGCTCGACTCCACATGCATAATTTAAGGCACCAAGCAATTCTTGAGTAGTAGCACAGACCTTAGCCACACACCACGATTGATCTCCTCTTACAATCATCACATTAGCCAAAATCATGGTTGTCACAATGGTAATTACTAATTTAATTGAAACCATATGTGATTGTGCCATTGAAGAATGAAATCAAAAGGAATGGTGGAATATTGTTTTATAAGTATAATGAGATTATTTGAGTATTTATTTTGCTCTATATATCATGAGTCTATATATTCGATTTATATACATAGAACATGATGTGAAATTATGAAAGATAAAAATAATTTTGAAGTTACATTTTACAAAAATGTTCTTTTCACGTTTAACTTAAGATGACATTTTCTTTATTTCCTTTTAAACAAAATTAGTAAAAAAACTTTTCAATAGTAAAATTATTTTTATAAATTAAGTAACTAGTTTTGATATCTAACAACATAAATATATATTATAAAATATTATAAGAAGGTCAAAATCACATGAATTTTCTAAAGATATATTTTAAAAATGATTTTGTTTTACAAAACATATTTAAAATAGCTTTAAGTGATTTTCAAATACATAAAATATTTTCTTTTCAAACATTTTTTTAAAAAATTATATTTTCGAACAAAGTATCGTCGTCTATATATAAAAGAATTATAAATTTTTTAAACAACCACATCTTATATCTTCTTTTTGATATAAGTGATTTTATGATATCAGATACTATATGGATAATTTTATCATTAATCAATAAAAATTTATTTTATATAACACTTAACCCCAAATGTCCGAAAAATATATGGGTACCTAAAAACCTTATTATATATGATGTATGTGTGACATAAGATAGGATTAATGCACCAATTCTTTAATTTATACAATGGTAGATCAAGAAGAAATGCTAATATTCCCTTAGAAAAAACAATGATCATTTATGGCAAAGTCAACAAGTTTATCACCTAGACCTCAAGTCTAAACGATCATATGTAATGCGTGAAGAAGTTTGACCATCTATAGCTTAAGAAAAGATGATCATGTACCTAGACAAACATTATAATGTGTACTAAACACTAGTGATCACATGTGTCGGATGAAGAATTAATCACATGTGCCCATATGGATTAAGACCAAATAAGATGTAATAACTGAGAATGTCAACTCAAATGCCACATCATGATAGGTGTGTCACTACAATGAATGGAAAGATATGGTTTCATACATGTAGTATAACTTTACCATACTTATTCCCAATATACAAATTATTAGTAAATCAAATATCCAACCTCTATATTAATGAAAAAAATCCAAATATTAAAGACTATTGATTCATTACAAGCTTTAAATAGTATAACTCAAACACTATATCAACATTATAAATAAGTTGTAACCTTTGCAAATTATTTTAATATTTGCAAAGAAAAATACCTAGAACATTGATGCTATTTTATTTATTATTCTTTATTAGGAAAGTTATACATCATATATACTTACTAAGGCACATGTCTCTTTTCCTTGGGTAAAATACACAGTTGTACATTTTGACCATTAGGAAGCTAAAAAGTAACATTGCTTATTAAATATAGTATTTAATTATGAAACTAGTGTTATTTTTGTCTTGGCAGTTGCAATAATTGTAAGTATTTGAGCTATTGTTTTATAAATTATTAAATGTATAGTTGTATAAGGGTAAATTTTCAAATGATTATATGGTAATATATATCGAGAAAGTGATATATTTGATAGTTTATAAAAAATTCCAACACTTTCAAAATATGAAGATCGTAGAGAGTAATTATAATCATTAAAATTAAGATATCATCAATTCTTTTGATAACCAATAGTATAATTTTATAATCTCTAACTTTACGATAAACAATGTCACCGACTTAAAATTTATACTTTTATAAATATTTTAAATATTTAAATTTGATAACACTTATTAAAAATTATTTTTCAACAGGCATGACTAGAGAAGGCAATATTGTAGTGTTTTTCCCACGTTACGTGTTATTAATGACGTTCTTAGTAAATGTAGTTCAATATTTGTTTCATTAAATATCCTAATTTTATATATTTTGACTAAATAATGACATTTGTTTATTGAATAAAATATGTATGTAAATAGGAATACAATTCTTATCATTTTATTTTATAAATAACTTTACATAATAAAATATATGAATTACAAGAGAATGCAATGTTTTAGTTTTAGAGTGCTTCGTTCTTTTATTTAAAGACCTCTTCATATGTGAAATCTTGATCCATCCATTCGTTTTTCAGCAATTTATCTTCAAAACAAAAATATACAATGTCACCAATTAGCTACCTTCATAAAATGTATGACACAAGAAAATTTTAAAAAATTCAAAATATTTTAACACAATACCTTCAAATAGATGGATATACACATTTTAAGTAGCCTATACACAAAAATCAAAAGAAGATATGAGATCAAATAAAAGTGATCCACATATATATATAAACCAATGTGTATGAAATATGTAATAAATCATATATTAATAAGAAAGTTAATAATGTTGATTATTGATATCCATACTTGGTTAGGTGTGAAGACAACGTGTTAGCACTTTTCCAGAAAAAATCACAAGTGCCATTAGCTTTATATATTTTCGAATAGAAGCTATTAAAAGATCATAGGACGTGACTATTCATTGTGTTTGGATTATAGCATATATCCTATATAGTGATTGAATAGGGATCACAATGATTTAACGGCTCAGCTCCTTATTAGCATAATTTAAGGCACCAGCAATTCTTGAGTAAGTAGCAATACTAACCTTAGAACCACACACCAATTGATCTACCTCAATTAATCATCACCATTATGCAAAATCATGGTTGTAATGATAGTAATTAATTTAATTGAAACCAATATGTGATTGAGTGCAATTGATATATGTAATGAAATCCATATAGGAATGTATGGAATATTGTTTTTATAAGTATAATGACGATTAATTATGAAAAATGTATTATTTATTTATGCATACTTATATATTTACATGAGTCTATATATTGACATTTATGACATTTAGTAACATAGTATGTTGAAATTATTGCAAAGAATAAGAAATATATTTTTTAAAGTTACATTTTTACAATAAATGTGTCTTTTCACGTTTAAACTTAAAAAATGACATTTTCTATTATTTCCTTTTTGTAAAACAATAATTAGTAAAAAAACTTTTCAAATGAGTAATAATTATTATTTATAAATTAAAAATATGTAACATAGTATTTTTGTGTATAATCTAACAAAATGTCAAATATATATATTAATAAAATATTTATAAGAAAGGATCAAAATCATTCATGAGTTATATTTTCTTAAAAGATATATTTTTGAAATGATTTTGATTTTACAAAATGACATAATTTAAAAATAATGCTTCTATGTCTTAAGTGATCTTTCAAATACTTATAAAATATTTTCTTTATCAAACATTTTTTTATTTTAAACAATTATATTTCATTATGAACAAAAGTAAATAAGTCTACATATAATGTAAACATTATAAATTTTAAATATTTAAACAACCACATCTTATATCACAAGTTCTTTTTTGATAATAAGGTGATTTGTTATGATATGAATATTCATTAGATAATTTTCGATTAATACATATAAAAATTTTAGTGTTTTTAATTATACACATAACCCCTAATTTAATTGAAAATATATGGTGTACAAAAAAATATTGCTCTTATCATATATATGAATGTATATTATGTTTGACATTTTAAAGTTGATAGGATTTAATACACCAATTCTTTAATATATTATTTTTTATAAATTAAGTAAACCATAGTTGTG